>CM033112.1:5713819-5812748 GCA_019321725.1 Paulownia fortunei
TTAATGTTGACAGAGATTAGAGAAGATATCAATTGGTTCAAAGAAAGTTATAAGTGGTCGTGCGGGCCTAGGTTGTTGGTTTGAGAAAAGAAGGCCAGTTTGAATCCAATACCCATATGTCCTAAGGCTCACTAGAGATGATTACATATTTAAGAAATTTTCCTTACTTGATTCCCTGCCCGTTAGGTTGAGCCTTGCCTTTCACAAGTGAAATCTATAAGTCTATCCTAAGTCCTGAATCACTGAGAAAAGATATAACCAATCAAATACAATTTTATTTTTTTCTGCGTCTTATAGATGCATTTTTTATATTTGAACTAAAACATCCCATGTCTCTTGGTTGTACATAGATGTAAAAATCTTTAGAAAATGAAAGTGTTACACTTCGGTTTTATACCTCTTGAAATCAGGACGTAAATGATTGTTAGTAATAAGAGACATAGAATAGGATTTGCAAAGAGAGAGAATAATCTACTTCACTAACCTTCACTGCCCATTCGGAGTGCCTCGGAAAATGAGCTTGCTCCTACTGGCAATATCATGAACTCTTGCATGGCCAGGTTGTTGCCAGCATGGCTGCCTCCATTGATTACATTGAATGCTGGGACTGGCATAACAAGCTCTTTTGTGCTTGATAATTCCTGTATGTGCTTGAAAAGCGGCACTCCCTTTGCTCCTGCACCAGCTCGACACACACTAAGAGAAACTCCTAAAATAGCATTAGCCCCAAGTTTTGATTTATTTGCAGTCCCATCAATCTCCAGCATAACCGCATCAACATCAGTCTGATTCCTTTAATGGGAAGAAGAGGCAACCAGGTCATTACAAAACAATTCACAGCCAGAACAGATGCATGGACCTCAAGTTTTGCAGAGAGAACAAGTGGTGTTATGCATGTTTTAACCATAACTTTTTTTGCAGTGATACATGCAGAATATTATCTGTATCCAACAGAAGACTTTTCACTTCTTTAACTCTCATCTAGAACTCTGCCTACTGTAATGATTGTTAAAAGCATTTTTTTTTTTTTGTTTTGTTAATTTCCAGACTCAAAAGAAGGCTAAATCACCAGCTTCTAGTATCATGCTGTACTACTAGGGAGTTCCTCCAATATTGGCAAAAACACATATGGCATATGTTAATTAAACCAAACAAACATGCTACATAGGTGGAAGAGTTATCCATGGCTTCCAAATTACACAAAGGATAACAAAACCGTAATTTAAAATCTGTAAAATACACAGTGGACATCTCTCCAAGCAATGTAGCTGCAAAAGACAAGCTACAAAGTTTAATTACAGAGAAAATAAGCAGATTCTTGGAAGATAGTGATCCTTGTCCTGTTATAAATGGAAAAAAAGCCCACTGAATTAAACTAATAACTGGTCAACTTGGAAAAACTAGGTCGTAGAATGAACAACCATACTATAATTAGAATAATCTCCAAATAATCAAGCACCAGTAACCGACATTTAGATAGGGTTCATCAGTCAAATTCTGAAGCAAAGTAGCCTATACACATTGAACTAGCATGAAAGCAACAAAAAATCATCCAAAATCCGAGAGAAAAAATAAGCATCTAGACGCGTGTACGCTATACAAATGCCAACGATTCCTGAAAATCGAACATTGACCCAAAACCATGGGAAAATGAATATGTAAAAGGAGCGACGTTTTTTTTACCTGACATCAACACCAATGAGCTTAGGACCCAAGAACTCATTAATATTTTTAACTGCATTGAGGACCCCTTTACCCCCAAAAACACTCTTGTCACCATCTCTGAGCTCGAGGGCCTCGTAGATCCCAGTGGAGGCTCCGCTGGGGACGGCCGACCGATAGAGAGAGTCATCCTCCGTTATCAGATCAACCTCAACCGTCGGATTACCTCTGCTATCTACGATCTGCCGTGCTTTCACGTTCTTGACCTTGGCCGAGGCCTTTGAGGCAACCGCGGAAGAGGGCGCAACGGCGACGGAGCTGCGAACGGTGAATGGCCGTGATTTGATCCTCTGGGTTGTGGGCAGTGAAAAGAGAGGTGTTTGCGAAGTGGGTTTGGTGAACAAAATGGGTTTCGATAGCTGAGACGGAGTCAGGGCCATTGGGAAATGTTTGTGTGAAAATGGAGAGACGGATAGAAAGAGAGAATGCTGAGGTGGGGGAGGGCGGTGGGTAAGGAGTGTAGTAACAAGTAAGAAATATAAAGAGGAAGAGGGTTTGGGGTTTTATGGGAAAGTCCGCCGAGGGGGCGAAGAGAGCAGAGATTGAGAGTTTGTTTGTTGTTGAAAATGGCTTTTGGTGGTAGTTGGAGTCTATGGGATGGAACGTTGCGGGGGGGGGGGGGCGGGGGGCAAGCACTCATATGGATTTTTGACTATTTTATGGGCATGTGTACTTAAAGCATGAAATGTCTGCACGCTAGATTTAACAAAAAAATAAAAATAAAGATTTACGAAAATTATTATACAGGTAGGCTATAGCAATGTTTTTAAATAATCCGAATCGCACATTGATTCAGACAATTATCTGGTTCACTTTTTGATCGATTGAATCGTTGTAAAAATAAATAATAACCTTATATAAATATATATATATATAAATTAAACACATGTATCAACATAATATAACTAACAAAGGTAAATAAAAGTAAAAACTAAATTAATAAAATACACATTCAAATATATAAATTCAAAAACAAGTTGAAAATATTCATGCATATTTGTTCTGCACCTCATTTTAATGCATAAGTTCAGAATGCATGTCCCTAAAAAAATAACAAACTAAAAATACTAGAAAGTATTAGAATTAAAAACAATTACGATCAAATAGAAATCTAAATGAATTCCAATCATCGTCCTCCTCCGTGTTATCACTACCACTACCATCAATGCTAGTTCGACGACCAAAGCATTCAAGATCACATCTTTAATTGCATCAACGTCATTTTTCTTATCCAAAATCAAATATCAAGAAACAATCAATATCAAATAATATTATAAATGGGATTTTATAAGAAAAATAATAATTTGAACTAACATATTAACTTGATTCTTCCCTATTTCTTGGTAATTCTTCATCAAGCATATTTTTAAACTCCTCGTAATCAAGTTCACTATTAAGCATTTCTTCCTAACCCAAAACTCTGTCTTGTCAATGCACTCATAATCAATAGGATCATATGGCCGCTTGTTATACTTAACTCTATGATAATCCCAAATATAGAAATGAAGAGGAAATAGAATGAAAAATAGGTAACTTTAAGTACACGAAAAAAGTTTTAATAAATAATACTAATTAATGTCATACCTGTTTTGTTGGCGTAAGTTATAATGCACGTAAACTAAATCATTCAACCTTAGGTGCTCCAATCTATTTATTTTCTTAGTATGAATGCTCTAAAAAATATTCCAATTACGCTCACATCCAGAAGAATAAGCTGTTTGATTTAATATTTTAATTGCTAACCTCTGTAAGTTTGGAGCATCAGTACCAAACAATCTCCACCAATCATCTAGCAAAATAGTATCATAAATAAATAACATAATAGAAGAAAATGGGAAATTCATATTAGAGCAAAAACAAATATATTGTTAAACTAAAAATTAAAATGTTACTTGGCCGAGTTGATCTAGCAATGGTCAATGTGGTTAGTCTTGAAATTTTTTTTTATCTATCTCGAAAGAGGGATATCTCATCATATATCTTTGTGTTCTCACTCTCAACTTTTTTTATCAATAATGTCCAACAATCCGTTCATAACCTCTGGCTTGTTACAAAAGGATTCTTTGTCATATTGGAAAGTCAGATTCAAATAATATGCTGGAGCATGAATCACAACATCATGTCCCATCTTAAATCAATTATATAGATGATATAATCCTTTGTTATTTCTAAATAACTTTTTGATACCCTTTCTTATCCTGTACATGCCTTCATACAAATAAACCATGGTTGGCTTCTCATCAGAATCACAAATGCGCAACAAACGTTAAAGTGGAGCTCCAATTCTCATAGTAATGGAACAATTATTCCAAAATCTATTTTGTAACATCCTTCTTTAAGTATCTTTTGAAGTGTTGAGATGTTACCTTAGTCTGCAAATCCTCTCTATGGTCATTTAAACTTTTAAATACAATAAAAGTAGTTTCAAAGTGAGTATCTCCAGGACAAAGAATTTTTCTCCATCTTTCTATTTTCCTCTACCAATTGAGAGGCTATTTGTTATTGTAGACATAACATGTGACCTTAGATGCAAGAATAGTCAAATCAGTGACATGAGGCAACTCACCGATATCTTTCATGATCTAATTAATACAATGAACTGCACAAGGTGACCAGTAATAGATGGATGTCTATCACATATTGAATGTCCTGCTACCTTATAATTGTTTGTATTATTAGAAACCATATGGACTATATTACTTGCCCTAACCATTTCCACAATTTTAGCAAATAAGTTGCATAGATTCTCTATATTTGTCTCAATTCCAGATGCATCAAAAGACTTAATAAATGAGATTCCAGTAGGATAATAAACCAAGAAATTAATCAATCTCCTATGTCTAGAATCTTTCCATCCATTACCCATTATAGTACAATTAGTTTCTATCCACTTACTTATAAAATAATCAATAATCATTTAACCTATTTTTTTGGTATCTTTCAATAGGGTGACTCGCAAAGCATGATAACTAGGCCCAATATAACCATGACCCATAGATGCAACTTTACTCATGAAAATTTGAAAAATAAAAATAAAATTAAAAGCATTTAAAGGTATACATGTATCATAAAACCACATTCAAGAGTGAAGTTGATGTCATACCATTTTTCTTTACTTTGAAAAGAAGCTTTTATAGAAGGTGGAGAGGGATCAAGTATACCACTTTTAAAATAAACCTCCAACTTAGATGTGCCTTTTCTTTTCCTTAAAGATGATTGATATTCCTTGAACTGGTGTAAGGGTAATGTCTTGAACATCATCACCATAAAACTTATGTGTACCTATACTTAATGGATCTTCATCAATTTCAAGAACTCATTGTCTTTCTTTTGCTCTTTCGTTATTATTTTTCAAAGACCCTTGGATTATAAATCGAATATCAGGAGGAACCTTCTTGCAAGAGACAATATTCTCTTTTGCTCTGGTAAGATGTTGCTTCATACGATTAATATACCCCCACCTTTAAAAGAAGCATGGCAAAATCCACAAGTTAAGGTCTTCTTTCCTTCGCATTTGTTGTCTCTGTTACATATTCACATGCTACTGTCTCAGATTATTCCTAGATGGTTGTCATTGACCTTCAATGGACTGAGATTCAAATGGGCAGATCAAGAGCCTATAACCTCCATTAAGCTACAAAAAAATCTACATACAAAATTTTAAAAAATATACGTATTATATGTAGGAGGCCTCCTATAAAATTTCACAATAAAATATATAATAAGGATCCTACTTACAATAGAAAAGTAATATATTACAAATTCTATAACCATGTGAATGAAAACTATTCGTGCCAGCATGCATCCTTAAAAATTTGAATGATTGAAAGATGAGAATAAAAAAACTTTAAAAAAAGAGTTTGGGAGTAAATACCACCTAGAAACTATATTTCTCAATAAAAGACATGCTTCTCCAGGTGTCCAATAGAATGTAAACACTTAAAACTATGCTTCAAGCAAAATCCTCTATCAAAATCAAATGAAAAATTAAATTGAAGTACTAATATAAATGAATATATGCTAAAAATTCCTAACCAATTTTTGCAATTATCTCTTGCAATCTTCTCAGTTAGCAATGCTTCATACTCTTAAGTTCACTAGTTTTTTTGTTGAGATATAAAATAAATATAAGACACACACAAACAGTTAGCTATGTTTTTTTAATATCCATAATCAATAATGAACAAAACTTTCCAAGAAATTAGAAAAATCTAAACAAGATTACATATCTCATAGACTTACTAGTAAATACCAAATAAAATCATCTAGATACTGCAACTAATATCAAACCAACACGTGCTCAGTAATAATTAAATAGAAACCTCAAACCTCACCTATGCACACAAAAGACATATTTGAATTCTTGGTAACTGAAGATCAAAATATGCAACCCTTCTTTGAAAGTTAAAAAACTGGTATAATACGGTTTTGACAATATGAATAAAATTAAAAGAAAAAGATAATCTCTAATTATATGTAAAGAATACAACATATATACATGTATATATTTCATGAATTGTATGTAAAAAATACAAGAAAATAAATACTTATCAAAAAAGAAAAACAGAAAGGAAAATCTGGATACAAAGGCCAAAAGGAAACAGAAGAAATTGATGTAGAGGCCGAAGGGTAACAGACTTGATGTAGAGGCCGAAGTCAAAACTCGAAAGGAAAATAGTCATGTAGGATTTTGTTTTCTTCTATTTCCTATTGTTGTTGGATGCTAGACACTTGTAAGGTTTACGTCACTTAAGTTTTGTCTGTGAATTTAAAAAAAGAAAAAGGCGGTTGAACCAATTTTCACCGAGTGGCAACGGATTTCTTACCACCTGTTTTAAATGCAAAATTAAACTGGTGCCAAAGTAGGTTCTCGATTAAATCAGTCCAGTCTGGGTTTCAAAACCATGGGCTATACTGCACTAAAAATATTAGAGGCCATTTGTTTACATTTTTAATCTAATTTTCATGTTTTCAATATTTTTAGGGTTTAAAATATTTTTAGAAAATTTGTATAAAAATAAATTTGTGTTCGAATTAATTATGTTTCTATGTTAACTATATAGGTAGACCCGACCACGGGTTGGGTCCAAACCGGACCCGACCCGTGACCGAACCACGGTTCACGGGCCGGTTACGGTTCATCTAATCCATGAACCGCCGGGTTGGACCCGGCAGTTTTTAATTTTTTTTAATTTTTTTTTTATCAAAATAGTGTAAAAGTGTGTTATGTAGGTTTTGAACTTGTGACATCCAAATTATTAATAGAACACTCTAACCAACTGAGCTAATGGACCATATGTTTATAATTTTTGAATAAGTGCATAAATAAGTCTCATGATTTGTTTTTTCATTTTTTTTCTCTTCAAATTGCTTGTCTTGTTTCTGAAAATCAATATAATTGGTGTTGTATCCTTCTTTAAATTTAATTAATTAGTTTCACCAAATTACAAATCAAGTCCTATATTTAAATATTCTACATTTAATCTTAATAATAAGTAAAGTTTTGAAAATTATCTAATGATGTTACTTTACAATTATCTTAATAATAAGTAAATCTGTAATTTTTTAAAAATATTTAATAATGTTACTTTACAATATCTACTGTTTATTCCCCAACTTCTCATTTAATATTATTAAATTATTGTAATGTTTAATCGATTTTATATGATAATATTAACTCCAAAAATTAAAATTTAGTAAATTGTGTTTTATCAATACAGTGTAAATGGAAAAATTATTTTTTAGAAATTTCATAAATTAATTTAGTCACTTTTGTTTTGGATCATATGCTTAAATTTTAGTTATTTTTTTTTTCAAATTTAAGTTATTTTTTTTCATTAAGTTCAAAAAGTAACAATATTTTTTGCAAATTTAAGTTCAAAAAAATTTTAAAAAATAAAATAAAATATAAGGGTCGGAACCAGAAACGGAACCGGCGGTTCCAGAACCCGGACCGTAACCGACCTTGACGGTTAAGGTTAAGGGTCGAGATTTTCTTGAACCGTGGAACTGACGGTTCTGAACCGTAACCGGCGGTTCCTGAACCGTGGTCAGGTTTATATATAGGTATAGGAATGAAAATATTTTTGGCTTATGATTTTTATGATTGAAAAGACGTTATTTTTTGAAAACATATTTAGATTAAATATTTCAAAAGAATATTTTTGCAATGGTATTGATGTCTTAATATTTTTTTGGAATAATTTGTGGGCACCCTATCTATTTTATGCCAAATCTATTTAATTTTGTAGATATGAGGAAATACTTCTAAAACATGTTGTAATTATGTAGGACATACATATGATGAATAATATAATTTGATCATGATTTTAATATTAGACCTTACAATTTTTATTGGAGTAAGACATCTTTAATGCATCCCAAGTTTGTGCTTTTGTTTCTTTTTTCTTTAAAAACTTATTCGAACAACTCAATAAAAGGCATACCATTATAACACAAATTTACATATAATATGATTTGACATTTCATTCTCAAAAATTGGTACAACTCAAATTATAGCCACAATTGCTCACGAGCACCTCATGTATGCCCTGGTACAAATGGTGGGTTGAATGTTCAAAATTAGTTAAGAATGAAAGAATAAGTCCAATGAAACTCATCATAGATCAAATCATATCCAACAAGCTTCGATTATTTCACTAAGCTACCCATTTAGTTAAGAGGGTCCATGAAAAGAGAATCTCATTCTCTCATAGATGTCAATGAACTCATTGCTTAAGTATTCTCTTTCTTGATTAGATTAAAGAGTTTTAATACTACACCTAATTTGATTCTCTACTTCATATCTAAAATTTTTAAACTTATTAAAGGCTTCAGACTTTTATCTCATTAGACACACATACTCATACCTAGAGTAATCATCAGTAATTGTAATGAAGTACTAATTGTTTCATCTAATACTAACACTTAATGGACCACATACATCCATAGTGGACCGCATGCATCAAATTCAAAGGATGAGTGTCTCGCTTGTCCTACAAATAAATATTTGGTCATTTTTCATTTAAGCCAAGATTCACAAGTTGGCATAATTATAAGTCTGTAAGTTCAACCAATAGTGCAATGGCCATTTTGTGACTTCATTCGTAAGTTCAAGCAAATTTCACAACGACTATATTATGAATTCCTCTTTTGAAAATATGTTCTAATCTTGTGTGCCACAAATGTGTCATTTTGATCATCTATTTTATATGTATTACTTTGTTGAATATAGAATGAAATCTTGGGATGAATAGTATACAAATAATTAGTCAAAGTACCAACATGTATTAAATAAGAACCTTTGAAAATGGATCACTTTCCATCTTTATTCAGAATTCAAAACCCTCTATATCCAAATTAAGTATAGAAATACAATTATTTAATATATTCTATTTCCATTTTCTAATTCTAAGTAAACAATCAATATGACTAATGCAATAACCTTTATTTTGTTGTTAGCCTCAGGGTTGTTTCTCCTCTGATTAGCTCCTTACTTCTTGTAATCACCTAGAAAGTTATTGCACAAATGAGAACCACAATCGGTGTGATACCCAAGAAGCATCTTTGAAAGGTTAACTTCAAAAAAAAAAAAAAATGCACACCAGAATTATTTTGGTGAATTGTAAGGAACTCTTTAAAGTTTCTCTTCTAATGCTCCAACTTGCAGCAATGGTAGCATTGTTGAGATTGGGATGACAAGCTAACAATAAGAATATGCTTTTACATATTGACCAGCTCAACAAGGCTAGTCTCTTTCTTATATATATTGAAGTTTACCACGATCGAACTGATTAAATGAACCAAGCAAGGATTGCAAGATAAGATCTACGAAGAGTTTGTTGTCTATAAAAACTCCAAGGGACTCTAGCCTTTCTATGAGACCTATCATATTTAGTCCATGCTTACCGAAGAGCCTTTTATCATACGACTCTAGAAAAACTCATTTAAGACTTGATATCTCACTTGCCTAGTAAGTAGTGGTGAAAATCAAATTGAAAAGTTTGATATTCACCTTGACCTCAGCTCGTTGATGGCTTGTTTTAGCTCGTTCGATTCTTTCTCAATTTGAGCTTCAAAAGAATCCCATGTTCGTCTACAGTTTCGAGTTGAGTACGAGCAACCCCCTGTTCAACTCATTGGGCTCGTGAACACATATATTATAATATAATTTTTATATTATTTTTTGCCATTCTTGATCACGTTCTTTCCTTTGTTACAACAATGTTGATTTTTGTAATTTGGGAAGTTTAATCAACAATTGGAGGCACAACTCTTTAATCAAGGAATATACCCTATTTTTGCGAATTAAAGATTTAGAATTTGAATTGAAATTTGGGGTAATTAGATCTATCTAAAGTCTTTCATTTTTCAAAATGAGTGTACTAGTTTATTTCAACAAGCGGTATTGTGGATCTCAATTCGCTGCCAAAGATGAAAAAGGTGATTGAGAAATCTATTTCAATTTCTAACTCTGCTTACATTTGTAGACTATTTATATCTTTGAAATCTAGTGATTTCGAACAAGTGCTTTTTTTTCTTATATTAATTCAACTTTTTTCTATTCAATTTTGAAACTTATGAGATTATGTAAGTTAGCAATCACTCAAAATACAGTTTAAGGTTGTTTTATTTCAAAATATTGATATTAAATTGTGTGATATCATCAACAACTTCAAATTTACTTATCATAGCAATGCCCATGACCTATTTGATTCTTTTTCTAAAAGAATTTGAACAATTTTTTGTGTTGAATTGCATGGTCAATTTGGCATATCTAAGTCAGCATGTTTTCATCAATAGTTTGTCATCATTATCTTTCAATTTGATGCATGTTTATTGCATGTGTAACACATATCTATATCATTAGCTGAATATTTTTTTGGTCCCCTCAAATTTTATTCTTTGTGTTATGTCTTGATAGTTGTATAACATTTGGTTTGATCACATATTTTGAAACTAAAAAATTCATCAGTACAAATGTAGGAAGATTTTCTTGCTAAGAATATGTAAATTGGTCTAAAAAGAATATATTGAAAAAGAAAATCAAAAGTTTGGTCGGAGTTTACAGCCATTAAGGCTGATGATGGTAGCAAAAAAGAAAAATGCAACTACTGTAATACGCTAATCGCTATAAATTCTCAAGGTTTAACCACCAGTTCCAATAAGAATCAAAGGCTTTTGACCCCTCAACCCTTAGGCCTAACTAATTTTAGTAGTGGCTTAGGTGGCATAATTACTACTTACAAGTATGGCAAAGATAAGGTAAGGAAATGTTTAGCAAAGATGCTTATTGTGCATGAGTACTCATTTAGAATGTTAGAACATGACATTTTCATTATATTATGCAAAATATTGAATCCTCAATTTGAAAAGGTGTCACGAGTAACACTAAGAGTGATTGTATGAAGTTATATGCGATAAAAAAGAAGAAGCTAAAAGTCATATTTGAAGGTGTTGAAAGATTTGGCTTATCAACTAATTTATGGACCTCAAATAAGAACATTGGCTACTTATGTCTTACATGCAATTTTCTTGATTTAGAGTGGAAGTTGCAAAAGTGCATTTTGAACTTTTGTAAGATATCACCTCCTCACACCGGAGTTGCTATTTCTGATTGTATTTTTCAATGCCTTACTGATTAGGAGATTCACCCTTTATAATGCTTTGTCTAATGAAAGATAACCTTTCAATCAAAAGAAAGCTTTATTTCGGTGGAAGGATATTTCACGTGTGATGTTGTGCACATGTATTGAATCTTACGGTGCAAGATGACCTACACCATATATTAGATTTCTTTGAAAATATTTATGAAAGTATTAAGCATCTTAAAATGTTTCCATCTCGACTACATAGATTCATTGAGATAGTAAAACAACTACAACTTCCAACCTCTAAATGTTTAATCCTTGACGTGCAAATTCAATGGAGTTCTACTTAATGCAATGTTATACTCTACCTTGATGTTTAGAGATGTGTTTCTAATATACAAAGAAAATGATATTCATTATCAATGGTTGCCATCTTTAGAGGATTGAAATAGGGTGATTGAGGTATGTAAATTCTTTGAGGCTTTTAATGATGCCACGTATATTTAATTTAACATCAAATTTGTTTCTTACTTAAGTTTAAAAAATAAGATAGATTCTAAATGAAAAGTGTGGTAATGCTAACAAAGATTACATGTAGAAAATGACTTCACTTATGAGGAAAAAATTGATAAATACTAGGGCGATTGCAATTTCTTGATGGCTATTGGTGCATTTTTTGATCCTTAGTACAAGATGAAAGTGATTGAGTTTTGCAACTAAAAATTATATCTAACTTCTAAAGTTGATGAGGACAATGAGTCGGTACTTTTTTCCTTACACGAGCTTTATGTTGAACTTGTTGCTAATAGTGATTCTAACAATCTAAATCTAAATGACCAGTCAAAAGCCAATTTTTTTGGTAAAAATGTTAACAATGGTGGAATAAAAGATAAAATCAAAAAGTAGGATATAATTTTACTTGTGGGCACAAGAATTGGATACCGTCATTCCTAATAAATCTGAATTGGATACATATCTTGAAGAAGGTCTTTATCTATGTAAGGATGATTTGGATGTTGATTTTAATGCACTAGATTGGTGGAAAGCTAACACTTTGTAGTTTCACATTTTATCTTACATGGCACGTGATATACTATCAATTCTTATCACCACTATGTCCTTAAAATTTGCTTTTATTACTGGAGAAAGAGGTCTTGATCAATAGTGTAGTTCTTTGAAACCATAAACTATTCAAGCATTAGTTTGTATGGGGGGTTTGGTTGCATACTGAGTGGAAAATTTCAAAATTAGTAGAGTTATGTTAATTTTATGCATAATAAGATATTTATGTTTTTTATTTGAATTTGATGCTAACTAGTTTGTATATTCAATTTGACGAGTAGGACGTGTAAAAAGTCGACTTTGAGTAAAGTTTTGTCACTAAAAAGATTCAGGCTTGTGAATTGTACTTGCATTTCTAGATGTTTGTATCAGTTAACAAAATTATCCAGTTCTACTTCATAAAAAATCGACGATCATTTTAAATGCTTTACTCTCTTCATTGCTTCAGTGATAGTGTTTTCTATATATTCTTATATTTGATGTAGTGGTAGTGCTTTCTATATTCTTAGTTTCAAATAAGAAAATCTACCGCTGGCTTAAGCTCGAGTTGAGTCTAAACTCAAATTTCTACATTTCGACCTGAGCCTCGAAACATTCTTATTTAGTTTGTTTGAGCTTGATTTCAGCCCGTCTAGTGAGCTTTCCATATACCTCTTGTAAACGGAGATGAATATCGACAACTTGGACCATATTCTCATATTACTTTTGCAACTCATTCAACATTGAGGCTAAAATGTAGCATCTAGCTCGCAGATTATCATCAACTTGCTTATAGTGCTTCGCAAATTCCTCATCCATAGTGTCCGCTGACAGTTCTATCGGCAGTTAACAATGAAGACATAAACCCTCTTTTTTAGACTCGAGAGTAATTCTCAAATGTTCAAGCAAAATAATTGGGTCCATTGAGTTTGTTGGTGTCTAGATACTTGCAAGTGAGTTTTTAGCCATTTTGTTTAATAAGAATTATCTACAAAATAAGTATGAGAGAGAAAATAAAAATTTATTTATTTCAATATCTCTTTTAATCTAGGTTTTTAAATTGTAAGTGGCTACATCAATTTTATTTGAATTCAATTACTCCTCAAAATAGAACTTTGAAAAATTTTATTTTTCTAGTGGGCTTGAGATTCAATTAATTCTCATCATACACCCCCACTATTATGGGCCCATATGATGAAAATTAGAAGGTACACAACTTTTTGTCATTGGTATCCCAATGTAATTCTCATGGTATTTTTCCTCATCTTCCGCATAGAATTCAATATTATGATCTTTTATTGCACTTGTTGCCAAGCAAAACTCATAAAATATCTATAAATAGAGTATCTTAATGCCCCCAATATTATCAGCCACAATAAAAATGGTCCATCTCATGGGCATCCAATGCTTAATAGTAGTCACAACTTGCCTTCACTTAGCACAGCAAATGACTTGTAGCCAATGGACTAAGTATGGTAGCATACTAGCATACTACTACTTATGATGGGAGGCATGGATGATTGAATGCGATCAAATTTTGTCCATATTCGCTTGATATTAAATATTTTTGATTTTTAACTTGAAAATATTTTTCAAGTGAGGAAATTGCATTTTTTGTTTGCAAGGTATCACCAATTTAAACACGTTTATTTAATGTGATCTATCCTAAAGTTTGCATCCTATACAACATAAGAAAAGCATTAAATAAACCATAACATACATCATATATATACTAAAATAGGTTAGGATAATCATGATTTTGTTTCTAAGCGATCCATTAAAGCCAAAGTGGATCAATGCCTAAGGGTAATAATTAAAATGCAAATAGAAGTTATATGTTATATATATGCATCCAATACATACATTCATTTCATGCTTTTCTCCAATTCGGTCTCCTTATTCTTGTAATGTCCACTAAAACAAAAAGGAAACTTCACCAACTTGTACTACTCTCATGATATTTGAAAATTATACACAAACCTTAGAATAAATTTCAATGGAAGATACATAGGAGGGTCAAAGATATACATTTTGAGAAAGAATTAGAGAAATATGAGACATGCAGGTCTCATTTTAGTTAAAACCCAAAAACAACACATTGCATAAGAAATTAAGCCAATCACACTATGTACGCTCCATGATTACTCAACATGTTAAACACTCAATCATCATACGATAATGAAAGAAAACAAAATTATGATTATGTTTTGTGCCTCTTCTTTCAAAATGGGATTAAATTTACAAAATTTTGAAGAAGAAATAATTTTTATTTAATAAAAAAATTTAAATTTAAATTTTAAACCAATAAAACCCTAAATATGACCTTGGTGACTATCCATCTTTGTCATTGGGTAGTGTTGGGGAGTGTTGTTTTAGCCAAGCACCCACACAATGCCCCAGCGTCCAGCACCCTACACATCACTAGGCGCTGGCCAATGATGTTGGTGTTGGGTTTGCAAAATCACGGGATGGGTAATCAGTAAAAATTTAAAAATTTGCATAATCTATATTTAAATATGTAATTTCGGATTCAATGCGATTAATCAGTTTGGGTTCTGAATTACTCAAATAAATAAAATGAAAGGTTTCATAAATTATATACCTGAAAGCACTATAATCGATGTAGGGTGAGAAACAATTCAGATCATTAGCTCAGATCAGAAACAAGGAATCCACTCTTTTTTCCTCTAAGCATATCCATACCTTAGGCAAGCCCATGGTTCTTAAATCTTTCCTAGAGAAATCAAAACCATTATTTCTAATCTAAAATATGGGAGTGCTAGTTTAAATCATGAATCAACTTGTGGTAAAAGAATTAAGTACTTGATTAACGGTGGAACTTATTAATGAACTAAAACACAAGACAATATAGAGAGAGAGGGGGTGGTGTTTTTATGCTCAAATAGACCGAAGTTTGCTTCTGAAAAGCTGTAAATTTATCCTAATCCAATTAGAATATTCCTTTTCACTCAATATTAGGAGTCTTTGACTTGCTTTCCAAGACTATCTATAGGTCTCTCTAACGGGCCCATAAAACGTGGGCTTGAACTTAATTAATTTAATTAAGCCAATTATTTGACCTCTATTTATTAATCAAACCCAATTTAATTAACTAATACAATCAATTAATTAATTAATTCCAATTAGGTTACCAAATTAAATTTGTCCCAACTAAATAATATAATTATTTAATTAATTAATTAATTAACCCCTTAAATTAATTTAAGCACATTAATTAATTAATCTAATTGATTAATTAATTCGCTCTACATGAACTCTTAATCTTAATCAGGTCCAATTAAATAATCTCATTATTTAATTGAATTAATTAATTCTCTTTAAGTTAAATCTAGCTCTAGTTAATTAATCTCTGTTAATCATCTTAATCTAAATTCTTGGATTACTTTCTAGATTAGAAGTGGATTATACCAATTTATGTGTGACCCCTTAAGTTTACAGCTAAACTAGCAGTGGGCTTGCAACTCTTACAACTTTAAAATTAATTAATATTCTAATTAATTAATTCAATTAATTAATCATCTTAGATCTAACTCCTTAATTTCAAGAATTTCACAAGTCATGGGAAACACCTAACACTGCATCATGGCTACTTAGTCTTATATGAATAGCAAGTGAACCTATTTCCATTATGAGTACCTTGTAGATATGATCATTTCGTTAACTATTCTCTCGATTAAGTATAGGGCATTACATGATTGCCATCTTATACGCGATCATATCATGTAACTATGTATAATCTAAGAATTTTGTCTAATTGACAAAAATAATTGATGATAAAGAAATGCCTATGTTATAACAAATTTTTGAATAAGATCGTTTGTAAAAGAGTATAAAAGCTACCCAAACTAATTAGCTCAACATGCACTACTTTAAAAATCTCTCACTTGCCCCAAATCCAATTGCCCGTGTATCCAAAACCCATATTCTCATGATGTCCTTTAAATACTTTGAGCTAAGGGCTTTGCTAGTGGATTTGCCATATTTTTTATCGAGGCAACTTTCTTCACTTTGATGTCTCATCTATCAAAGATCTCTCGAATGAGGTGGTATTGTCTCATAATGTGTTTGAATCTTTTATGAGTGGCTTATGCAATAGCCCCATTGTTATCATAGTAGACAGGTACTGGATCCACAATGGACAAACTATGCCCAACCCTTAGGAGAAGTTTTGCATCCAAACACCCTCTTTCGTTGCATCACATGTGGCGATGTATTTAACCTCGATGGTGGAAACCACGATCATCTCTGCTCATAACTCTTTTAGCTGACCGCCCCACTATTTAGGGTAAATACGAATCCAGACACACACTTTGAATCATCTACATTAGATTGAAAGCTAGAATTAGTGAAGCCTTCTACCTTCAATTCCCCACTGCGTAAACTAAGAAGACATTCTTAGTTCTTCACAAGTAATTGAGGATCATATTTATAATTTTCTAGTGCTCCTTACCTGCATTAGATTGATATCTACTCATGACACTCAGAGCATATGCAACATCGTGTGTATGGCTAACAAATATAATACTTCCATTGGTGAATGCATATGGTATGTGAGTTATTATTTCTTTCCTCTAGAGTCTTTGGGGATATAGACTTTGAAAGAGATATCTATGACTTATGGGCATAATTCTTTTTTGGATACTTCCATACTAAACATCTTTAGCATCGTGTCTATGTACATAATTAGATAGTTCGATCATCCTCTTAGACCTATCCCTATAGATCTTAACCCCAAGATATAAGATGCTTCTTTCAAATCCTTCATGGATAAATTGACTGCAACATTCCTACGTCTTCTCAATAAGTAGGATGTCATCAATGTAAAGCATAATAAATATCACTACACTCCCACTAACCTTCTTTTACACATAGGGTTCATCTAGATTCTTGAGAAAACCAAATGATTTGATTGTCTCATCATATCGGATATTTTATCTTTAGAAAGCTTGTTTGAGTCTACAAATAGATTTTTAAATCTTGTAAACCTTGTACTCGCTTTATTTGGATATAAATCCCTCTAGCTACCTCATGTAAATCTCTTCATGAATATTATCATTAAGGAAGACGATCTTCATATCCATTTGGCATATCTCATAGTAATAATACGTTGATATAGCAAGTAAAATCCAAATAGATTTCAGCATTGCCATTGGTGAGAAGGTTTTCTCATAGTCCATACCTTACTTTTGAGTATAACCCTTCACAATCAGTTGTGTCTTATAGGTCACTACCTCTCCATCTACTTCAAGCTTCCACTTGTAGATCCATTTGCAGCTACTGGTTATAATACCCTATAGTGGGTCCACCAAGGTGTGGAGTCCATACCAGATTACATGGCCTCTTCCCATCTTTCCGAGTTGGTGCCAGACATCACTTCTCCATAATTCTTTGGGTCACTATCTAAAGAATGCTCTTTCTTATTATTCTATAACAAAAGACCATACCTCTTAGGTGGCTTTGAGATTCTTTTGGATTTCCTAGGAGGCTGTATCATTGAAGTGTTAGTCGTGGGTAGTTCAGGTACTACTGCTTCTTATGGGACATTTTGTGGTTTTTGAATTTTTCAAGTTCTATGACTTTTTCTTTTTTACCCAATAGAAACTCATTCTCAAAGTAGATGACATTCCTCAAAACGGATACCTTTTATTTTGAAATGTAATAGAAGTAGTATACAACATATTCCTTTGGATACCCCATAGACTTCATAAAGTGGATCTCGCATCCACCTTATCTCCCACTAGCTGCTTTACATAAGTAGGGCAACCCACACACCGTATCTCATATGGTGTTTTGGGCACCGATTGTGATGGCACTCTATTTGATAGATATGTTGTGCTTCCAGAGCATAGCCCTAGAATGAAATAAGAAACCCAATGTAACTTATCATGGATCAAACCATGTCCCACAAAGTTTAGTTCTTTCGCTCAGCTACCCCATTCAATTGTGGAGTAGCAGACGGAGTCCACTATAAGAGAATTATATTCTAGTTTAGATAAGAATCTTCGGGCCTAAGTCTCACCTTCTCGACCAGATCAAAGAGTCTTAATACTTTGTTGGGTTTGTTTCTCCACTTCATGCATAATGTTTTTAGACTTTTCAAATGCTTCAGACTTGTATCTTAAAAGATATAGATACCCATATCTTCAGTAGTCATTGATAAAAGGTAATGAAATAGTGGTAGTTTTCTCAGGCACTAACACTTAATGACCTACATATATCCGTATGGATCAAATTCAAGGGATTCGTAGCATGCTCCACTTGTTGTTCATCTTTTCCTTGATACAAGATTCACAAGTTGGCATTTTTTGTAGGTCTGTAAGGCCAAAAAAATATTCCATTTTATCAATTATCTTCTTAGAGTTATGACCTAGTCTACCATGCTATAGGTATGTGGAACTATGATCATCTAAGTTTCTTTTGTTACTTTGTTTAGTATGCAAGATGGAGTTTTGGGGTTGAACATTATATAAATTATTCTTTAACATTCCAACATGAAAAAAAGAAGTTCGATAATAAAAAAATAGCTTCCATCTTTTATTTCAAAAGAAAAATCCTCTCTATCCAAAACAAAAAAAGATATAATATTCTTTATTAGTTCAGGAACGTAAAGACAATTATTTAAACTATCCTTCTACTATTTGCTAAAGCTAAGTAAACAGTACTCCTATCTTTAAAGCTAATACAACAACCTTTGCTCCATTCCTAAACTTTAGGATCGCTCACCTTTACTTACATAGATGAGCACTACAATCGGTATCTAATACCCAAGGAACATTATTAACCAAAATGTTAACTTCAACAAAGAACATACCAGAGTTAATCTAGCAACTTGCAAGGTACTCCATGCATATCTTTTTCAAATGCCCTGGCTTGCCGCAGTAGTGACACTTGTTATTGGCCTTGGAACCCTCTTAACTCTACTGGAGGCCTTCACGCTCTTGCCCTAAAAAAAAATCATATTCTTCCCCTTCTTTGACCTTTTAGTTAGATTGGAATGAACAGCCTACGTACGAGCATAACATGCTTCTTATTCTTCATGGTGGATTTAGTCATCTTCAACATGTTTACCTGCTCAATAAGGCTAATCTCCATCTTATGCATATTGAATTTCACCATAAATATGTTAAACAAGCTTTGCAGAGACTACAAAATAAGATTAATATGAATTTCATTGTCCATAACGACTCCCAGTAACTCAAGCTTTTCTATCAGGCTTATTATCTTCAACCCATATTCATAAACTTAAGAGAAATCCATCATATAGGTCCGAAAAAGCTCTTTCGAGATTTGGTGTCTCACTTGTCATGTGTGTTCACCATACAACTCTTGTAGGTAAAGGTGAATCTCAGTAGAATATGCCAGATTTTTTATGTTACATCTTCAACTCATTAACATAGATGCTAACATATAGCACCGGGCTTGTAGATCACCTTCAACTTGTTTGTAATATCCTACAAGTTTTCCTTAGTGGCATTGACTAGCAAAGCCAACATCATGTTGAGGACATAAACCCTCTTTTCAGATTGAAAAATAATCTGAAGATTCCTAGACCAATCAACATAATTGGAATCGGTGAATTTATTAATACCCATAATTGATGCAAGTGGATTTTTAGCCATTTGTAAATCAAGTATCTACAAAAATGCAATGTAGAAAATAAGTATACGCTTAATTGTTTACTCATCTATAATTATAAATATCTCCCACTATTTTATTTGAATCCATAACCCATTAGATAGAAATTCAGTAAATCTTCTTTCCTAATGGGCTTGAGGCCTAATTAGCCTTATTATACACCCCTGATTTATGAGCCCATGTGACAAAATAAAAAGGTAGTTACCATTTTAGCAATTGCATCATCACGCAGCCCTCAAGCTATTTTATCTCACATCTTTCCATTTACACCAATTTTGTGAAGCCATATGGTTCTAAGTGTCAAGTATGACCCATCAAATATCCATGTGAGTATGACAACTAAAGTATGTCCCATGACTCGTGGCCAACACCCTTTGCCCTCTTACCCCACATGCATCTCAATGCTAGTAGTGGCCACAACTTATCCCCACTTAGCACATATCACTACTTGTGTCTAAGGAACTAAATGTGACAACATTTCGCATGCCAACTACTTTTGATGGAAAACATGGACCATTGGGTCTAACCTAATATTGCCCATTTATGCTTGATGTAGAATTTAATTTAAAAATTCTTAAACTTGAAAAAATTTCCAAGTTTGTTTATTTAATGTTACACTGTCGTAGTGATTGCAAGCATAATCATAAGGAAAGCATTAACAAATCATACATGCATCTCAATACATATATAAATGAAATGGATGATCATGAGTTATATCCTATGCAATCCATTCGAGCAAAAGTGGATCTAAGTCAATCTAAGGGTAGCAATTAAAAATAAAATAGATACTATCTATTACATGAATACATCTCATACATTCAAGGGCCTTCATTCCTCATTTCTCCACCATGTTTCTTCTTCTTACAATGTCCACCAAATTACTATCGAAGACCTCATAACCTATGATCTGGTCTCATTACAATGGCTATATCCTAACAAGAAACCTTAATTTCTTCCAATAGAAGATACATAGGAAGGAGAGAGAATTTTACATTCGAAGAAAAATAGAAAAAAATGAGACTCGAATGCTATATTTTAATCAAAATCCAAAGCAATAAAACCATAAACGTAGAATATCTGTAAAGAGTCTAGCCTACATGATCATCCACATCCATACATGCTTAATTTAATCATCACATGAAATAAATTCAAAGCATAATGTGTCAATTTTAAATTTAGGATTAATAATCTTGGTTATTCATAAAAGTATATTTTTATTAATTTAAAATTAATAATTATTTTTAAAAATAAACATGACCAAAATTTGTGTGCAATAATAACACGTTGAAACTTAAAAATAAAAACAAATTACGTACAATACTAATAAGGGCTGCAGTGCCTGTAACTGGTGTTGCAGCCCTTTGGAAATTTGTGGCACCGCAACGTCTTACCGCAACTGCTATAATAACAGATGCACAACTGGCTTTTCTTGACTTCCAACATCAATAAATTTTCATTATGTTTCAGTTTTCAACTTTTTAAAAATAATTAATTCCAAGTGTAAAATCATATAATAATTTTATTGCACATAAAAAATCTAATTTTATCACATAAACCTTTAGGTACATTATGCAAATGTAATCAAAATGCATAACCTAGGCTCGCACTCAAGCTGATGTTGGGTGTAAAATAATTCAAATCGTTAGCCTGGATTAGAAACTCAATTCCTAACGAATCCATGCATTTTTCCTCTAAGCATATCCACACTTCAGGTAAGCCCACGGTTTTTGAATCCTTGCTTAAGAAATCAAAATAATTATTTTTATCTGTAATATGAGACTGCTAATTTAATTCTTGAATTAACTTTTGGCAAATGAATTAAATAGTTTATCAAAGTTGGAACCTATTGATGAACTAAAACACAAAACAATATAGAGAGTGGGTGGGGGGTTTCTATGCTCAAGGGGGCCATTTTTTTTTCTAAATGGCTACAGATTTGTGGCCCCCATGATGGTATATTTGTAGACTTTTTTCCTTCCCTAATCCCATTGGAAACTAACCTCTTTCCATATCTAGTCTTAGGTCAATGGCAAATAAACCTAATTTTGTTATGAGTAACTTGTTGATATGGTCCTTTTATCAATTAATCTCCTGATTAAGTATATGGCATGATTACTAATCAAATTTTACTTTGACTTAATAACTATGATTATATTTCAAATCACATTGACCCTTTGATGAATCATTAGAAAACTTTCATCCAATTTTCATATTGCCTTAGGCAAGGTCTTCGGGGTAAAAGACTATTAAAAATAGGAGATTCATCTATTATTAGATAGGTGATGGATCATTTGTTGGCCAGTCATTAACCTCCATACGCGAAAATATTACACCTAACATAAACTCCTTATGATTGTCATGCGATTGAAAAATACACCAAAGTACAACATGTCATACACAAGTTACTATGATACCTCAAGTCTAAAGAGTAGTTAATGTACTATCGTAATTAGAAAATTCTTATTCAACAAACAATGTTTCCAATTGAAAATTTTCAATAGGCCTGTTTTGTGTACTTATTCTCCAATAAGCACCTGCACACATGCACTAGCATTGCCACACCGATGCCTATGGAGCGAGACATCCTCCTTTCGAGCATGCATTGTGCACACGACTCTATTGGATTTAATAGCCAAGTCTCACATTATTCACTTGGACAATATGATTCATGCATTACGTGATAATTTTATATGCTATTTGCATTTCTATTGACATGCATAATCTTTACTTGCTGAGTGTTAGCTCATATAGTTTATGCATTGTAGGTGAGTTTGGTGATAATTGATATCATGGACTTACTGAGCAAGTTGTTGGGGTTCCTACAGGTTCTGAGGATTAGTGTACATGGATGACGACAAAATGCAAAATGTCCTTACTTCTTCCAAAAGTATATGCTATTATTTTAATTTTTGAGTCTATCGTATTATAACTTTGGGATGTTGTATCCTATATAACTCTTGAAATTTTATAGTAAATAAGTCTGAGAATAGCTTGACTGTGATAGGTGTTGTGTTTTTATATAAACGATGATTTTTCTATATACAGGTTTATATATGAGAAAACATTTTACTGTTTTCTCAAAGTGCTATATTTAAAAAAAAACAAATATATATATATATATACACACACATGCACACACATGTGCTACCTTGTCAAAATTATTATTATATCAATATCTATATTTAGTGTTGGGGGTGTTACAGAGTGGTATCAGAGTCCGGTTTATGGTTCTGTAGACTATCCATGCACATGATCTTTGAAATTGGTGGAGCACAACCATGCCAGTAAGTTTCATTTGTTGTATAATTTATTTTTTTATTTCATGAATAATATTGTCCATGTGTTTTAAGATTTGGTATAAAATAATGTTGAGGCAGACCTATCAGTAATAACAGGTATAAAATTTATGTTTGGTATTCTATCTTTGAAGCTTCATATTCTCTATTATCAACTAAGTATGTAATAAGACTGGATAGAGTACTTGATATATATATGAGGTTAATTACAATATTTTAATTCCTTCTATAAGGTTCAAGATCAACAAATTAGATTTCAAGAGCTATAGGTTAATTGTTGTTATATTAGTATTATGATATAACATTTTAGTGTTGATTGATTTATTGAGAATTATACATTGTGGATTATTTTAGGATTATTAAGACTTTTAAATTCTAAGTGATGAAATTTAGAAATTTTATGGAGACCATGGCAGGAAAATATTTACTATTTGCAAAAAATAAAGAAGATTGTCAAATTATAACTTTCTAAAGTTACTGTAAAAGAGAATAATAAGAAAGAATTATTATCGATCTTTGGGTTGTGTTAGAATTTTTAAAAATGACCAAAGTTTACTAAAAATCTATTTGTGTGATCTTAAATCTCTTGATACATGTTGAAAATAAGTTTTTGGGCATTTTATTGACTAACCAATTGATTTTATCCTGAATATAGATATAATAACAAATCCAATCTCTCTTGTAGCTTATCATATACACCTATTGGAATTCGATGAATCTTAAGTGAAATTGTTATAATATTGGGCAAGACATTAAAGTTTAGTGTTTCTCCTAAACAAGCTCCACTTCATATTCACCTAGAAGAAAGATGAATCTTGAGGTTATGTATTATTTATTGCAATTGAATTGAGTAATAATTTGTAATAAGTACAGATTTTTCATACTAAGGTTTATTTGATAAATTAAGAGGAGCTACTGTGATCTTGAGGATTGATTTTAAGTTTGAATTTATTATGAATGTTTTATTGTGTCATCGGGTTGACTAATGCCTTAATTATTTTGATATGCATGATGAATAATGTGTTTGATGATTCTATATGGGTATGTTTAGGGTGATATTCATTGATGATATCTTACTATACAGTGAGGAGAAATATGATTGACATTTCAATATGATCTTGAAAACTTTAAGAAAGTAGAAATTATTTGTTCGATTTAGTAAATGCGATCTTTCAGTTTTGTAATATAATATAATTTTAAGACTGGTAATTTTTTTAAGAAAGTGCCCTTGTAACTATTCAAAACTTTGAGGTTGTACTTAAATAGAGAAGACCAATAAATGTGATAGAAATAAGAAAAGTTTTTTGGGTTAGTAATATTATTGGGTATTCAGTCAAAAATTTTCCTTAGTTGTTACTGCTTTATTTCATCATACATACAGGTGTATGAAATTTGAATGGTTCACTAAGTGGGAAGAAATCTCTAATTACTTAAAAAGAAATGATATGAGCTTCAGTAGTGACTCCAACTTTAGATATAAGTTATTTATTGTGTATAGTGGTATATCTCATTGTGTTTTGGTATATGTTTGATGTAATATAGAAAAGTTACTCGACACTCTTCAAGTTAATTAAATTATTTATGTAATACTATATATGACATTACAAAATAGAAGTACTTGAAATGTCTATATACTCAAAAGGAGTTGAACTTGAAGAAAGGATGGATATTATTAGTAAGTGAATATATTGTATGATCCATATAACTACAGATGTCATTGGAATGAAATATCTCAATATACTAATATTCAAACAAATTTTATATCGTAAACTATTATGGGAGTTGAGGGTTGTATAGAGGATGAATTAGAGTAAATGGTGAATTATTTGTTTATTAATATTTTGGTAAGACTGATTTTGATTGATCCAATTTCAAATGCTAAAAATAAGGTCGATGAAAGGTTAGGATTACGATGAAAGGCATAAAAGGTACTTAAATAGATTTTTGTGATAAGTGATAATAATCTCTTAATAAGAGATAGATGTGATAATGAGGGATAAGAAATTGCAAGACTAAGTTTTAGGTGATGATCATGTACTTTTTATTTGTTTTATTTAGTGATATGAATGATGTTTGTGATCTCAAGAAAATGTACAGATATCAGATACTAGGCGAGCTATTATGGAATATATTGTTAATATTTGGTTTGCTACTATACGTAAAAGTGCATATGTAAGAATGATTTAGTTCTGCTTTCATTTTCAGGTGGAAATGGAAAGCATTCATAAATTTTGTATATGATAATGGAATTGGGTTATTGTTCATAGGTTAACTGAATATGCTCATTCTTTCTCAATTTACCCTAGGTATTCCTTGGAAATCTATGGAAAGATAAATATATAGGAAGTTGTTAGACTTTATGATTTATTAGTGTCTATTAGTTCTGATGTAGATTTAAGGTCTTTGTCCACTTCCTAGAAGATCTTACATTAGGTATTGGGAACAAAATTATATTTTAGTATTGTGATCGTCCATGCATCAATGGACAATCAGAATAATCAAATTAGACTTTACAAGATATGCTTAGAGCTTATGCATTAGATTGTTGATGTCAATTGAGAAAAAAATTTCTTGGATGGAATTTCTTCTAACAACAGTGATAAGGCTATTTGGAATAGTTTTCTATGAGGCATTGTATGATAGATAATATAGGTCATCATTTTATTTAAATGAATTTGGTGTTCTTTTAGGCTGAATATGGTTTGGGAAATGATAGAAGTGGTAGAACAAATTTCCAATGTATGAAAACTAGTTAGAGGTGACCATAGAGTTATGTAGATTAAAGAGGAATATCGTTGCAATTTATGATAGGGGATCAAATTTTTGAAGGTGCCTCCAATGAAATGGATTATGCGGCTGGGGCAGAAAAAAAAATTGAGGATGTTACATACAAACTTGATCCTAGGTACATTGATTTGTTTTGCATTACTGAGATAATTGGGGATATTACTTGTAAACTCGACCTCTTTGCAACAATGTCTCGAGTTCACAATGTGTTTCTTGTGTTCATTTTAAGGAAGTATATCATGAATCTATTTCATCTATTGAAGAAGGAACCAATAGAACTAAATTGAGGTTGGAGATGTGAATAAAGACCTATAGAGATTTTAGTAAGGGATGTAAAACAACTTCAAAATAAGAATATCTCATTAGTTAAAGTACTAAGGAGAAGTCAATCAACAGAAAAAGCTACTTGAGAAATGAAGCATAAAATGATAGTTAAAGGTAAGTAAAATTTCGTGGATGAAATTTTTATAAGGAGTGGAGAATGTAATAGCCAAGCCTCATACTACTCACTTGGCCAATATGATTCATGCATTACATGCTAATTTTATATGCTACTTGAATTTCTATTGACATTGCATAATTTATTTCATTTTATACGACATTATTGAATATTTAACTTAATTCTGAAGCTCTTGCACGGTATTAGTTACTGAATTTCCTAATCTAAGTAGTTGATTTTATATTTAAATAAGAAGAAAATGAGGTTGATTAATATTGAATATAGATGGGATATATAGATTATAATTTTGGAAGTAATAAAAGTGTTACTAGTAAACTTATATGGTTTGATTTGATTTCATCTAGGTATTTCAAAAGTACATATGGGTAAATTATATATTTGGGACATTGGACATAAGATAATATGATTGAAAGATAATATTACAATATTCATTTATATATAAGATTATATGATTTTTAATATGGACAATTATTCAAGAATCGGGTGACAATCGGGTAAGAAATTAAATGAACGACTAGAAAATTAGCTTATGAATTGTCTATAGGATCTTGTGGTAATTAAAATAGGTTGCAATAAAATTAATGTCTAGTAAGATACATATTATCTAGGCTTGAAAGATGGGTGAAAGTCAGATTTATACCACAACTTGACATCTCATGCTTGGTACCAAGTTTAAGCAAGCACCTCAAGTGCCACCTCAAGTTTTTCTTCCCCTTTAAGCCACGACCAGACCCTCATTTCAGCCATTTTCAACTTCCAAACACACACCTTAAGGTCTCCAAGTGCTCCAAAATGATTCCAAGTTGAAATAAAAGCAAGAAAAGCAAAGGAGAAGTGATTACCATCAAGTTTAACCTCAAAATCTACATAGGTAACACTTACCTACGGTTTTGCCTTTAGTTTTCAGATTATTCTGAATGGGTTTATTGTGTATTAACTTTTAATATCTCTTATAAAAGTGTTAGAAAGTTTTTAGTTTTAGAAAGTTTTTAGTTAGGCTTTGGTGTACAAAGAAAGGGTTTTTGATGACAAACACTTAATAGGAAATACTTGTGGCAGAAACTGTCACTTTGCTATTTTTTTATGTTTTAGACTTCAAAAGTGTATGGTATGTTGAATAAAATCTATAATTATCATCATATACATGTTCATATATGAGTTAAGAGTATTGGAACAAATTTTCATTGGTTAAAAATTAAATTAGGGCATGATATTGAAGAGTTGCTCAAAATTGTCACCATCGAATTTCAGATTCTATCCTGTGTAAAGGGGACTGATTTTTCAGCATTAAATCCATTAGTTTTTGCAAGACTATAAACTAGTTGCCTCTGTGTATAATTTATCTAAGTATGGTACAAATTTAGGAGTGATTGAATATACATAAGGGTGTCAAAACCATTAATGTCATGAAGTGCGCAAAACTATCACGGTAGGAAAAATCTGTTTCAGTATGCTGTGGAGGGAGCTGAACTTGGGAAGCTATATCCGTGAGTTTTAGCCATTTTATGATATGGTTAAATTTATTTTTATATTATCTAAGTGTGATAAAAATTAGGGAGTGAATGAATATGTCTATGGGTATCAAAATCATCATACAAATTAATGTGACAGTAAAAAAATGTGAAATTATGAATTTGTCCCATTTGGTTCATTAACATGTTCCAACATAGATGTGGTACATTTGATCCCTAACATTTAGGGGGATGTTATAAGAGTTATAATACATCAATAAAATGAGGTTAGTATACATTTAAGATGTGGAACAAAGGTACGTAGAAGGTTGTATTCGGTTATAGTTTCTAAGTGGTAAGGTTGTTTAGTTAAATTGAGATTCAAGAACTTTATACTACATTAGGTATAATGAACTTGTTAATTGAGGATGGTGATTGATATTTTATATTTTTATAGATTGTTTCACATCTAGGGTTGGGGAGTAATACTTAAAAAATCTAAAAGTAACACACAACTGATCAAAGGTAAGTAAAGATTCATTTGCAACTACAATGCATAGACATAGTAAATATGTGATTTATATGTAATACCATAGATCATATGTGCATAACAAAGGGCATGCATTACTGTCATTCATGTCCATTAAGCATACATACATGGGCATTGACACGTGCATGCATCATATATGAGCATTGTGATAAATCTTGCATTACACGACATAATTTTGAGAAAGCAAAATATTTTGCTGACCACTATTAGTGCACCGAAGCATGCATATATTTGTATGGTTGTATGCATGGATTTGCAGGTTTGCGTACATAGATTTGCATGCGTATGAGTATGCATGTATTTGTATTGGTATCAAGTATCACCAGACTCACTTACAATGTATAAATTATATGAGGTAACGCTCAGCAAGTAAAGATTATGCATGTCAAAGAATAATTCACAGTATCAAATCATGCATCTCAAAATTCTATGCCTACAATGCAATTCCATACATTAAAATATTTTTCTCAAAATTATTTTTTTCTTGGGTCCCTGACCAATACTACTATCCCATGCACCAGAAAATAGCTCTGCACACCGCCATAATCCAATGGTCAATAATGTAAATTGTTGTCTATATGTAAAGGGTTATAAAATGCAAAATGTCCTTATTTCTTCCAAAAGTATAGGCTATTATTTTAATTTTTGAGTCTATCGTATTATAACTTTCGGATGCCGTGTCTTATATAACTCTTGAAATTTTATAGTAAATAAGTCTGAGAATAACGTGACTGTGATGGGTGTTGTATTTTTATATAAACGATAATTTTTCTATATACAGGTTTATATGTGAGAAAATATTTTACTGTTTTCTCAAAGTGCTACATTTGAAAAAATAAATAAATATATATATATATATACACACACACATGCACACACATGTGCTACCTTGTCAAAATTATTATTATATCAATATCTATATTTAGTGTTGGGGGTATTACATTGGGCTCATTATTGGCCCATCTAAATGAACTCCTGACTCAAAACGAATTTAAGGTCAAAGCCGTATAGACATATACCATGATCATTATCATATGGGCGACCATGTCCCGTAATTATGTATGATATAAAAACTTTATCCAATTAACAAAAATATTTAAAGATAAATAAATGCCTATGTTATTGATAAACTTTTGATAAGATCGTATATACAAGAGTATAAAACCTAGTCAAACTAATTGGCTCGTCGGACACTACTCTAAGTGTTGGTCTTGCCTAGTGCCCAACAAATCCTTCATCGAATGCTTGGCATCGGGTTGGGCCATGACCAGCCAACGCCTCGCATTGGGTGCTTTGCTCCCTCACATGCGCTTAGGCCTCACGTGATTACCTACAACACCTTCACTTAGGTTGCACCAAACATGCAACTGCACGAGATTCATCTCGTTTTTCTCATTGTTAATATTTTTTAATAAAAATAAAATTTTAATTAAATCCCAAACAAATGAAAGATTTTTTATCCAATGAAAAAATGCATAACATTAACCCATAACGATTAAATTCTAATCAAATTAAATGTAATCATATGAAAAATTAAATTCTACCTAATCTCTAATACAACTCGGGTTCGTAGGCCCCAAGATTTATGGTGTAATGGAAATTTAAATTTTTAACAACATATAAATAAGAGTGATTATTATTTAAAAAATATGTATTTGTTTGTTATCACGTTGATCAATTATGTGAAATTAGTTTTCATAAGGGTAAAGTTCAATATTTTATTTTTGACTGATGAAGTGGGTGGATCATGCAGATCTATTCATGATCCACAAATATTTGCGCAGAAGAACCGATAGCCCTTTGGCGTGTTTGGTTTATTAGCCTTAGAGCTCCAAATATTTATTCTTTAAAATTAATCCACTTTTTAGATGCTCACATGACACCAAAGTTATGCTAGTATAATTTTGATTTAATAATTCCTAGCTAAAGCAAAGCATATGGAAAATGTATAGAAGTATAAAACCTAACTCTTGTACTTGGCCTTTTGTTCTTGTTTTTCAATTCTTTGACTTAGAATTAAGAGTACGTGTAACAAAAGAGAATAGAGTAAGAGAGGGAGAGAGAGGCTGAGAATTGGACAAGCAAAGCTAGGCGGAATATCTTGGACTATAAGTACTCCTCAGGTCGGCCACTCTGCAGCTTTTCTTTCCATGTGGGAGTTTTTTTTTTCATAATGTTATATTCATTTTTGTCCTTCAAGAAACCAATTTACTATCTTTTACTTTCTTACATTGAATCTAGACATCCTATATCTAATTCTGTAAGGCCTTGATTAAATCAAACTCGCAACAATTAGACCTAGGCTAAAATAATTAATTTATGGGATCAATAAATTTAATTATTTATGTTACTTAATTAAAAGGGCCATTTAATTAGTTGATCTAATCAATTAATGTTTTATATTAATTTGGATTTATCTATTCTCATTTTATCTATTTAATTAAATTAATCAAATACTTAAATTAATTGATTTATGATAAACTAATTAATTCCTTAGCAAGAAATTAATTTGTCCAAGTAAGTATGTGATCTCTTATATTTCAATACATTGGTAGTGGGCTCACAACAATTATCTTAATTAAATAATTTTAATTATTTTTAATTAATTAATTCAGTTAATTAATTCTCTAAAAATTAACTTCTTAATTCTAAAAATCAATAAATCATGGTTAACGTCTATCAACATACTATGAAAACCTAAATATAAGTTAAATAGTGAACCTTTTCAATTACGAGTATCATACAAATAAGGTCATTGTATCATCTAATCTATCAATTAAATATGAATTATTAATTAAAACCTAAATAACTTAACAACTATATATCCTTTCCTAGTATCATAGAAGATTTCTCTTCATCTAAATTGGTGATAGATCATTTGTTGACAATCATAAAGCTCCATATATAGTTAACTTGTACCCAAAAAATATATTTTTTTTATGATAATCAATGTATTAAATAATAAATCAAAGTACAACCAATTATATACAAGATTACCATGTGCCTGAAATCAAATGATTAATCTTGTCCTATCATAACACAAAAATTCCATATTTGGTATATATTAATTTTTAATTAGGAATTTCTTAGCTTGATAGTTTAGTGAAATTGTTCTCCAACAAATACCCACATACATACACTAGTGTTCCCACACCAATATTTATGAAACGAAATATCTTTCATGTAAGCATGCATCGTATATATAAATCTAATCGAATTATTGATGTGATATCTTGATGATTCTATGACTTGAAACAATTTAAAATCAAAACCATAAATACATGTTTTATAATCGCCATCATATGCACGACTATGTGTATATTTATGTATGATTTAGGGACTTCACATAATTGAATTAAACCATAAATAAAAATAAAAATTTACATGATTCATTGAAATTGAATAAATAAAAAAATTTATTACAAGAGTATAAAAATGATGTTACCGGACACTTGTGGATCGTAGGTGCATTGCATAGAGTTCATCTCCAATGAAATTCTCATACAAGCTGAAGCAGTAGAAACTTGGGCTGTCAAGAAAGCCGCGCTGAAATGGTTTTACAAAAAGAGGGTGACTGAGCCAATGTTCTCAAGAATATCAAGGAGCGGGTTGAGAATCTCTCAAACAACTGGATCTATTAATGTGGAAATCAGAAAAATGTTGGGCAACGTCGGAAGTACTTGTTAAATTATCTGAGGATAGAAAAATTAGTAATAGAGTTGCCCATATCTAGCTCGTAATGCTACGACGGAGGAAGAAGGTGTCCATGATCTACTGATTGTAGCAATTGATTATAGAAAACTTGGATCTACCACAAAATTCCATCTTAAATAAATTTCTATTATCGTTTTAGTTTATCCATTAGCAACTCACTAAATGAAAGAGAGTTTTACTTTTAAAAAATTATTAAATTTACAAGTAGAATTACAAAATTGGTCCTCTAATTTAGGGGTTGGCACTGACAAACTTGGTCCTTAAAATTATGGGGTGAAAATTTTAGTTCCATAATATATTAATCTCTAGCAATTTCAGTTCGACAACGAAAAGTTCAAAAAATTGGAATTTTTTTTTGATTTGGAGGGAAAATTGACTCTGTAGGACTAACTTGGGATCCTCTAAAGAAATTAGGCATTTTGGAGGAAAAATTGCAAGAGATTGCCTTAAGGATTAGGGCTTATACAATTGAATTGGGGCAATATTAGAAATTGAGAAGAAAAGCTTGTGAAAATGTCATCAATGTTAGAGAGAGACGGGTTGTAATAGCCAAACCATCCAGAAGCTCACGGACTGAATCATCTACATCAAGCTGCACTTTTATAACAAAAGATGAAAAAAGTCCCAATTCCAAGCTCAATGGTGCTTTATCTCAGTCCAAACACAAAGGTGGAAAGGCCAGGAAATATGGAAGAAAAGCACCACTTTGTTTGATGTGTTTTGGGAATTTTTGTTATTTTTGTTGGCAGAGGTTGGTGTAGATTTTGGTATGTAATAGATCGTATTGACCATTTGCTCATTTTTTTTATGTAAAATATTGGAGCTTTATGTTTATGTTAGATAATGAGAATGGTGGCTTCATAGATTGATGCCCTAATTCCTCACAAGCAATTCACAAACTCATAAATAGATGGCATTAATGACATTTTCACAAGCTTCTTCTTCTCAATTACTGAAATTGCCCCAAAATCATTATACAAGCCCCATTAAGGTTGATTCCAAGTATGAAGCAAGACTCTCTTGCAATTTTTCCTCCAAAATGCCAAAAGGAGGACCCATGTGACTCTATTGTGTCAATTTTCCCTCCATAAGAGTAAAATCGCCATTTATCGTCGTCTCTTAAGTTTAGGCCAACTTAGTAGTTGTTAGAATAATATAAATTAACAAAAATCATTATGTTATGGGATTAAAATTGCCAACCCATAATATAAAGTACAAGTTTGCCACCCCTAGCGTTACAGAAGCAATTTTGAAATTTTGCCAAATTTATAATAATATGATGCATGTCATCAATAAGAGAATCTAATGTCTCACAAAAGATCCTGGGAGGAAATTTTGGTTGGTTTATAGATTGGTACAATGGACTTATTCAACAACTTAGGTTAATTATTTTTACAAAGTAAAAATGCATGCAAAATAGTGGCCAGTGGAGTCTATTTTGTTGGAGTCTTACTTGTGGAACTTACCTCATGGAAAGGATTGACAAAATGGTATTAGAATCGATCCACAATATATCGGTGTGAAATGCCCGATTAGATTTGTACTATGGATAGTATTAGATTATGGAAGGAACATGATGAGGACGATGGTGACTGTGATGTCTGAGATTGATTATGGGGGAAAATTTCTATTGATTTTTAATTGAGTATAATGAACTCTTCTTGCTATTTGGATTAATTATTTTTGCAAAGCACAGATAATAAAGAAGTATATAGTGAAACCCATTATACTGAAATCTCGATTACAAGTCCTACCCATAAACTTGGAGCATGATAGGGAAAGTATTTTTAAATAAAGATTGAAGAGGCTCGGCCATCTTTGTTTATGAAATTTGTGAAAAGTCATGGTTATTTTAGTTACACGAAGCTGCATATTAGTTATATTAGGGTAAAACGGTGAGATAGAAAGGAACCAACTTATGTTCACACCAAAGTGGTGTACTTGCAAACATGTTGCTTGCATTTAGATTGAAAATTTTGAATTTGGGACAATGATGTAGTTCAAGATTTCCAAAGACTTAGATATTAATTGGATTTCAAAAGAATAATATTGTTTGGACTTCAAATCAATCATATAATTAAAAAGATAATTCAAAATATAAATTTCAAATAGCTTGTCATCCCTAATTACTCAAATTATCCAAATAAGCACAATTAATTTATTATTATTGGATTTGAAATTATTAGACCTCAATTTTTTCAATCCAAATTATCACGGGCCAATACACTAATAAGGAGGAAGTTAATCACTTTATATAAGTTGGTCCAAAAACTCTTTCCTTATAGACGTGGGATGGCAGTATTACATTCTCCCTCTCGTGCTTTGTGGGCCACTACTCAGGGCCACCACACTCCCGTGCGGTGTGGGCCCCTCCTTAGGCCGGCCATACCTCAAGCACTAACATAAGGTCTTATCCCTACATAATTGTAAGGTTTTATTTTTATACCACTTTATCACGGGCCCATTTTATTTCTAGAAAACCAATTGATGAAGGAAAAAAAGCCATTCTATATATAATATGGTTCAATATGTTGGAAATAATTTTTAATCGAATAAAAATAAATAATTTTATTTATTTCCCGATCAAATCAGCCGTAGCGAAAAGACGTGGTATCAAGGACTATAATTTTTTTAACAAATTTTATGCAGGTGTATGAATATGTAATTTTAATCAACTCTATAAATATAACAATTATATTTAGGAGAGTTTCAGAAAACATAAATAGAAAAAATCAATTATTTTTCTAATGATACTTCTAAAATATTTAAGTTTTTCTCACTAAGCTTCAATTTAATTGAATCAAATACAAATATCTTCCAATCCAAATCTGTCCACATCAATGAAAATAAGCGGGCGATCTTCACACTCAATTATATTATGTTGTTCAATTTATTTTGTGATATTTTCATGAGACTAGGCTTAGGAAAAAGAAAGAAAAATATTCATTAACAAGCTAGAGAATTCTCTTTGTTTCTCTTAATAAAAACGTGTAGTAAGAAGAGATTTCATTTTATACTTGTTGAATCTTGTTGAATCACTAAAGCTCGTTTATCCCATTTTCAAGTTTTATACTATTTATAAAAGTTTGACTCAATTCAACTAAAAACCCCATTTTCATATATTTTTTTCCTAATGAAAATAACCCTATATACGTTTTTTTTTGCACTTTTCAAAGCCTAGACTGACTAGCCTATCTATAAATGGTCAATCATTCCATCTATCAAGTCAAATGAATGAGACACCCATAGTTCATCTTCCTTTCCTTCTTTCAGATGGGTTTCTTCACCCCCGTTTCCTCCAAATCCCCACTCACGCAAACTCTTTCCCCTCTCCACCACAGTAAAAAGTCACCACGGGTCAGATTCGGGATGAATCCTTCGGTGAGAATATCTTCGCCTGCATCGAAAAAGCTGAAGGTAAGGTAATGAGCAATTTACCTGTGTGCTTAAACGTAGCAACCCATATACGGTGCTACAACATTCGAAACAAACTGGAGGACCATGTCCTTACCTTAACTCAACAGGGAGACGGAAAATGGATAATGAAGGGAAACTCATGCGGGTGTTTTCGACCTACACCATGTCGTCCATTTAGTCCGCAGAAAATTTTGAAAAACAAGGGGGTCAATGGAGGAGGACACACCTTAGATGAGAGTTTTTTATGGGAGGGAGCAAATATGAGGAAGAAGGAAAGGATCAACCATTATTGTTTTGTGCATGGAGAAGTGGAAGAAGAAGATCTGACTGACACGAAAGAAGCCATCAAAATTATAGAGCAATTTGCGAAATGCCCGTTAGCTTTTGCCAAATTCATAATTCGCTGGTCCCACTCAATTTGTCATTTTATTTAGTAATATTTATGGCCAATAAAAAAATTGAAAAGATCCCACCATTAACTAAAAATAACATTTTAAATTATCGAAAATTACTATAAAACACACAAGCAATTTTATTTTTTAATTTCTATCACATACTTTCGTATATAAAATTATCTGAAAAATACTCAATCAAATATATTCTCATTTTCAAATCTATATAAAATCTTATTTTTATTTATTTATTTAAATATAATTTTATTTTTCCACACGAAAACCAGTACAAACCCAAATTTTTAATAGAAATGATGAAAATGATTTTTTTTAATGAAAACATAACCATACATATGTCTCCTAATCATCTTCTAACTCTAATAGGCAATATCCTTCTCTGATAGGAAAGTTATTTTAACCTTTCTTTCGAAAATATCTAGAATTCATAATTTTAGATAATAATTATAAGTATCAAAATGAACATCTCATATTTATTTATCACCCAACAATACTAGATATTTCTGTTGATCTTTAATTATAATTAATACCCAGTTTAGGGAAAAATCTCCTACAATTACAAGTAAATTTTAATTTAATGCATAAAATTCATTTCAGTGTTTATGAAGGTGGATTGGGGACCTATGGACATAAAATTACAAGATTCAATAAATTTGAATAATTAATTACATTCTTTAGTTAATTTATTCAATTTATGAATTTCAAAATTACTCCACTAAAAAAACTGAAATTTCACTCTTGTAATTATTAGAACAGTTTATAGTGATCAATACTAAGTAGTCCATCGATAATTTATAACTAAGTTATAAATTTTAGCACTCTAACTGTTCAGTTCCAAAATTAACAAATCAAGGGAACTGTCTTATCACTTCCCACGAAAAAATATGAATTCCATATTTATAAGTTATATTTTCAGTTACCTATATCAATATGATCCCAAAATGCAAGTATTTAGGAATACTAACTAACAAACCTTTAACAAGCAAATCAAAGATCATACTAAAATAAATAAGAGTCTATAACCACTCAGGATTAAGATCCATTCATATATAATCATCTATTGATGCTATTTGAATTTTAGAAAATAATAAAATTTATGTGAAAATTCAAATTACATCTGATCCAATCCTATATAATCACATTATTTAAAGTGCCTCCATTATGATGTCTCCACATAAATCCGGATAAGACCATTACATTCTTAATGTTAATGGGTTGCACTAATAATAATTTAATTAAATATCCCAATTTAATTAATTTCATTGTGGACTAATTTAGTTTATTATCCATAATTTTAATCCTCTCGTATACAAACTTATATACTAAGATTAAATTTACATAAATAAATAGGAATTTTTTGATATTCATAAGCATACAAATATGCATAAAAACAAGTATAAAATATTAATTTATTAATTCAATAATTAATGTACTAATACATGCCTTAACAATCCCAAATAATCTCCCACTTGCCCTAAAGCAGGTGAGACATGTCTCTCAATCCTAATCCCAACATGTAACTCTGAAATGTTTTTAGCAGGTAACGTCTGGTGAATGGATCAAAGAGGTTGTTTTTAGATGATATCATCATAACAGTCACATTGCCTTTGCGTATTATCTATCAGATTAGATGGTACTTTCTTTATAAATGTTTTCCTCTCTTTTGACTTCTTTGTTCTTTTGGATTAGCCATTGCTGCATTGTTGTCGCAATACAACGCCAATGGCTTATTTATATTTGGAACAACTTCTAAATCAGTAAAGAACTTCTTAAGCCCTACTTCCTTAGATGCTTCACAAACGGCTATATATTCAGCCTCCATGGTTGATCAGCAATGCTGGATTTTTAATAATTCTCCATACCATGGCTCCAGCACCAAGAGTGAACATTGATCCGAAAGTCGACTTTTGACTATAGTTATCCAATTGGAAATCAAAGTCAGTGTATCTAATAGCATTTAGGTCTCCACTTAAGTAAACTGGCATATAGTTTCTTGTTCTCCTAAGATACGTGAGAATATTCTTCACCACTACCCAGTTATCAAATCCTGGATTTGATTGGAAACGATTGACTATACCCACCGCACTAGCTCTGAGATAGAATTCGAGTACATAGACTCTATTTCTTGGTTTATATCTTCTTGCCACTTTTCTTTATTAGAATCTTTCATTGCATGCTTGAATGACAATGAATCATCCTTATTGTTATCGGAGATGGCAACTTGTGCCTCTTCGTCCTCTCTCTAGTAAGTTGGTGGCCTAACCATCCTCCCACTATGTCGAGGTGGGATGACATTCTGATCAGAGTTGGTGGTCCTTTAGGTATATTATCCAACTTTTGTCGGTTGTGGTCTGATCTCATTAGAAAGTAACTCCACTAGTACAACTTTACTGCGAGGTTTAAAATTTGTCTTGTCTTGACGATTACCCTATAATTACAAGTTCTAATAAATTCTAATACTTAATTAATCTTTTTAATTAATTCATCCAATTTATTAATTCTAAGATTACTCAACTAGAGAAACTGGAATTGCACTCTTGTGATGATAGAACTATTTAATCTGATCAACAATAAGTAGTCCATCGATATAATTATTATATATGACTTAACCCTTTATAGACAATTCATAATTAAAGCTAGGTTTTTTGTTAATCTCTCTAATTAACTTTTGTTCCTTGTCTATCGTCAATACACCAATGAACAGTTAATTTGTAACTAAGTTATAAATTTTAGTGCTCTACTGTGAGTTTTAAAATTAACTAATCAAGGCTGCCTTATCATTTCTTGTGGGAAGGTATGGACTCCACATCTGTAAGTTACATTTTCAACTATCTATCCCAATATGATCCCAAAATGTAGGTTTTTAGGTATGCTAACTAACAAACCTTTAACAAACAAATCAAATATCATAATGAAATAAACAGGAGTCTATAACCACTCATGAGTAAGATTAATCCAATATTATCATCTATTCATATTATTTGAATTTTCAGAAAATAACAAAATTTGTGTGAAAATTCAAATTACATCTGGTTCAATCCTATATAATCACATTATAAAAAATGCCTCCATTATGATGCTACCACACCAATAGGTCGGATAAGACCATTATATTCTTAATGTTAATGGACTGTAGTAATAATAATTTAATTAAATATCCTAACTTTAATTAATTTCTTTATGAACTAAGTTAGTTTATTACCCATAATCTTAATCCTCTCGTATATAACATTTGTATACTAAGATTACGATTACAAAAATAAATAGGAATTTTTTGAAATTCATAAGAATACCAATATGGATAAAAATAAGTATAAAATATTATTTTATTAATACAACACTTAATGTACTAATACATGCTTTAAGGGCACTATCCCTAATAATCTCCCACTTGCCCTAATAATCTCCCACTTGCCCTAAAGCAGGCGAGACATGTCTCTCAGTCCTAAACCCAACATGTGACTCTCAAATATCTTTAGCAGGTAACGTCTTGGTGAATGGATCAGCGAGGTTGTTTTCAGATGCTATCTTCATATTAGTCACATCACCTCGATGTACTATCTCTGTGATTGGATGATACTTTCTTTCTATATGTTTTCCTCTTTTGGGACTTCTTTGTTGTTTCGTATTAGCCACTACTGCACTATTGTTGCAATACAACGCCAATAGCTTATCCATATTTGGAACAACTTCCAAATCAGTGAAGAACTTCTTGAGCCACACTAATTCCTTAGCTGCTTCACAATCAGCTATATATTGGGCCTCCATGGTTGAATCAACAATGCTGGTTTTTTAAAACTTCTCTAGACTATGGCTCCACCACCAAGAGTCAATATTAATCTAGAAGTTGACTTTCGATTATCCTCATCTGATTAGAAATCAGAATCAATATATCTAATAGGATTCAGGTCTCCACCTGAGTAAACTAGCATACAGTTTATCATTTTCCTAAGATACTTGAGAATATTCTTCACCACTATCCAGTGATCTGATTTTGGATTTGACTGGAAACAACTGATTCCCTACCTCATAGAAAATATCAGGCCTTGTACAGAGGATGGCATACATAAGGCTACCTACTGCGGAGGTATAGGGAACTCTTCTCATATCTCTCATTTCTTGAGGTGTCTTGGGACACTACTCCTTCGAGAGGATGATTCCATGTCGAGTTGGCAAGTAATCCTTTTTAGAATTTTGCATTGAATAATGCATGAGCATCTTATCAATATAAGATGCTTGAGACAGTACCAATATTCTATTCTTGCGATCTCGAATGATCTGAATCCTAAGAACGTAATTCACTTTTTCTAAATCCTTCATTTGGAATTGCTTGGCTAGCCAGTTCTTAATATTGATATTTCTATATCATTCCAATGAGTAGATATCATCTATATAAAGTACCAAGAAGACCACATTCTTATCTTTGACGTATTTGTATATACAAGGTTCATCAACATTCTGATCAAAACTATAAGATTTGATCATCTCATCGAATCTTAGGTTCCATGATCTAGAAGCTTGCTTTAGTCCATAAATGGACCTTATTAACTTTCAGATTTTTTGCTCTTGGTCTTATAATATGAAACCCTCTGGTTGCTGCATATAGATGTCTTCCTCAAGGTAGCCATTCAGAAAGGCTGTCTTGATATCCATTTTATCATATCTCATAATCTAGGCTTGTAGTAATAGAGAGTAGTATGCGGATGGATTTAAGCATATCTACAGCCAATAAGGTTTCCTCAAAATTGAGTCTTTTTTCCTAAGTATAGCCTTTCGCCACTAACCTTGCTTTGAAAGTCTCTACTTTTCCATCTACACCTCTCTTTCTATTAAAGATCCATTTACACACAATGGGCCTGACATCCTTAAGTGGATCCACAAGCTCCCAGACAGAATTCGAGTACATAGACTCCATTTCTTGGTTCATAGCTTTTTGCCACTTTTTTTTATCAGAATCTTCCATTGCATGCTTGAATGATAATGGATCATCCTCATTGTTGTCAGAGATGGCAACTTGTGCCTCTCCATTCTCTCTCTAAAGAGTTGGTGGTCTAACTATCTTCCCACTACGTCGAGGTGGGATGACATTCTGATCGGAGTTGGTGGTCCTCTGGGTATATTGTCCAACAACTCTTGTCAGTTGTGGTATGATCTCATCAAAAAGTAACACTCCTCTAATACAACTTTACTATGAGGTTTAAAATTTATCATATAATCATTCTCAAGAAATGTGGCATTTGTAGACACAATTACCTTCTTGTCTTGAGGATTATAAAATAATCCTCCTCTTATCCTTTTAGGGTATTCCACAAATAGACACACTTCTAATCATTGTTGCAACTTTTCAGTCTTTCTTTAAGCATATGTGCTAGACACCCTCCATATGTGAAAATGACATAAAAAAGGTTTACAACCATTCCACAACTCTATGGGAGTTTTTTGGATAGACTTGGATAGTACTATATTCAAAATGTACACCGCAGTTCGTAGTGCATAACCCCGAAATAATTCTGGCAATGAAGAGTAGCTCATCATGGACCTAACCATATCAAGTAAAGTTCGATTTCTCATCTCAGCAACACCATTTTGCTGAAGAGTTATAGGTGTTGTGATTTGGTACAAAATACCATGCTCCAGCATATAGTCCTTGAACTTAGTAGCAACATACTCGCCTCATCGATACGATCTTAGAGACTTTAAGGATTTACCTAATTACCTTTCGGCCTCTGCTTGGAATTCTTTAAACTTTCCAAACAATTTGGATTTTCTCTACATTAGGTAAACAAAACTATATATTGATTAATCATTAATAAATGTGATGAAATATTCACAACCACCTCTAGATTGTATTGTCATATGACCACAAATATCAGTATGTACAAGCTCAAGTGATTTTTTGGGTCTATTGTCCTTTCCAGTGAAATGTCTTTTAGTCATTTTTCTATCTAGACAAGATTCACAAATAGAAAAAATGCCAACTTTTAGTTCTCTTAAAGGACCATCCTGTACTATCTTGTTTATCCTATCTAGATTAATATGCCCTAACCTTAGGTGCCAAAGATATATTTTATCAACTTGAGAAACCTTTTGCCTCTTAAGCTTATGATGTTCTACTTTAAACATTTCGAAATTAAGCAGTGGTTTTTCATTAGGCCTTAACACATAAAGTCCATTTTCCATCTTTGCATGACAAATATCTGAATCATTTCTAGAAATAATAATCTCATTATTATAAAAAGAAATACTAAATAATTGGTCATGCAATTTCGAAATAGAAATCAAATTTCTACAAAAACCAGGAATGAAATAAATATTATTCAAAACTAAATATTTATTCCTAAAAACTAGATGAACGTCTCCCACTACTTTTGCCTAAACCAGGGCCCCATTGCCAACTCTCATTATGAATGTCCCTTTGCCAAACTCCTTAGAAGAACTAAGTATCTGTAGAGATGAACAAACATGATTAGTGGCTCCCAAATCAATAAATCATTTTCTACTAAACAAGCTTCAAGAATAAGTAAATCATATTTACCTTTCTTCTTTTCCTGGAGCTTAAAGAGATACTTTGGATAGTATCTCTTCCAATGCCCCTCAAATCTGAAATGGAAACACTTTTCTTTAGGTTTTTTCTCGGAGCATTTCTTCTTTTTGCCATTTTGAGCCTTCTTCTTTGTCTTTTTGGATTGAGTCCCAGAACTGCCCTTTTGATTCTTTCTCTTCTCACCATTATTTGAGGAAAATGACTTATTTTCGGCAACATTTGCTTCACCTTATTATCCTTTTCCGACAGAAATGATTTCGAAGGTCTGCAGCTCATTAAGCAATTGAGTCATATCATAATTCGCCTTGTTCATAACATAGTTGCTTTTGAACTGCAGAAAAGCTGGTGAGAATGATTCCAAAATCATACTCACTTGGGTGCTCTCATCATTAGTCGCACCATGGATTTCAGCCTCACTCGGGTAGTTATTTATATTCAAAACATATTCCCGAACTGAGGTGCCCTTCTGCGTCTTTGCTTTAATAGTTATTTTAACAGCTTCATGATGTGATTCATCAGAAGGATGCCCAAACATGACCTAAAGAGATTCCATTATCTCATAAGCAGTCTCCATCTTTTCATGCTACATTCTAAGCACATCAGACATTATTGCTAACAAGTAGGCATGGGCCTTGTTATTGGCTGTAATCCATTTGTCATAGCTCTCTAGTACATTACGAGGAGCATTGACAACATGTTTTTGAGGACATTCCTTCACAAGGGCAAATTTGAAGTTTTCACAGATAAGTAGGATATTCATATTTCTTTTCCACTTAACAAAATTTCTCCAGTCAAATTTTCATTAGCAAGTAATGCAAGAATGAGATTTGAACCAGACATGATTGTTGACATTAATAAACAAATAACATTCAATACTTGTATAAATATCGAATTAAAATTCAAAATAGTAAACGTGATGTAAGGTGCATGAACATATAATCATTTTACTAATTCCATAGTAATTCTATCTCACAATTAATATGCTGCTGTAGGGTAGGTCATACTAAAGATAATTGAATCGAGACCATCTCAAATACTAAATGAATCATCAAAATATCTCATATTTTCATCCATTTATTAATTACCATTTATATCGATCAAGATGTTGCTAAACTAACTTGAATTACATCTTTATGAGTGTGACCCGCTATTTCTAATTTCACCAATTTAATTCAAAATTGCCCCCTTAGGGTAGGTCAATTTTGAAATACATTGAAAAATCCTAACATTTAGAAACCAGTCTTGTTATTGACTTAAATGGACACCCTCCGTATGGAGGACGAAATCAAAGAATCGCGAGATGCTATTTAAATCTCATGATATTGTGTTAATAGTGGAGACCATAGAATATATTATTATATACCCCTATCCCACTCATTATTTTGAAAGTGGTGTTCTCAAAACATCTAATGTTTCTAATTAAATCAAAATCACATATTTATCTATTATTTAAAATAGTTCAACTCCTATATCCAATAGGATATTATATATTAAACTATTTAATATGATGACAAGTATGCATGACATTCTTAATGACTATGAGTGGGTATTATGAATGACATACGGTTATGCATGGTAATTTGTATCTCATACATTCATCAAATAAATAGACAAGAATAAATAAATGATATTTTTGGTCAAGTTCACTAAGATAATTAAATTACATCCCAAAAAGAAACAGTAGAAAAAAACAAAAAAAAAAACACCAATTCGCTTAACATTTTGCCACCTAGCGCTGCAGCGCTAGTGTCTGTTTAGTTGCGAATTTTTCTTTTCCTATTTTGATTTTTTTGATTTCTTCTTTTCCACTGTCTTTATATGATCTCCATTATAAGGGGTATGGGGATTAGGAAAAATTACAGATATCCTATATCTATGATTTTGGGTCTACGATTTTGATTTAATCAAAATAAATTACATTAATTATGCAATACTGGGGAACCAAATAATAACGACCAAAGAAACATCAGCATACATCCATCATATGATATAATCATTCATAACAATAGAAAATGCATTCAACAATGCAAATACCCACCCATGCATACTTAAGATTAAAATTACAGTATTCATACAACCTGGCTCTGATACTAGTTGTTGGAAATAATTTATAATTAAATAAAAATAAATAATTTTATTTGTTTCCCAATCACATCAAGCGCAACATAAAGAGGCGGTATCTGACACTACAATTTTTTTTTAAAAATTGATGTAGTTGTATGAATATTAATCAATTCTACAAAAATATAACAATTATATTCAAGAGAGTTTTAGAAAACATAACTTGATAAAAACAAGTCAATTCTTTTTCTAATGATACTTTTAGAATCTTCAAGCCTTCCGTACTAAGCTTTAATCTAATTGAATCGACACCAAGGTCTTCCAATCCAAGCCTCCATACCAATGGTAATGAGTGGGCATTCTTTACTCAACTAATTATACTATATAATTTATCTTGTGATATTTTCAATTTATGAAATCACAAGATTGGGCTTCGGAGAGGGGGAGGCAAGAAGTTAGAGATTTCTCTCTCTCTTAGTGAAAACATGTAGTAATTAAGGAGAGAGAGGGAGAGATTCCATTTTATACTTGCTGAATCCCTAGTTTCCTAATCCCTAATCCTCTTTTAACTCTAATAGGCAGATATCCTTATATGATAGGAAAGTTGCTTTAACCTTCTTTTTATAATTATCTAGAATTCATAATTTAAGATAATAATTATAAATATCAAAATAAATATCTCATATTCATTTATTACACAACAATATTAGATAATCTCGATAATCATTGATATTTATTATTAACACTCAGTTTAGGAAACAATTTCCTTCAATTACAAATACAATTTAATTTATTGCATAAAATCCATTTCAATGTTTATGAAGGTGGATTGGGGACCTATAAACCTATAAGCTCCAATAAATTTGGATAATTAATTAAACTCGTTAATTAATTCATTCAATTTATTAATTTCAAGATTACTCTACTAAAAAAATTGAAATTGCACTCATGTAATTATAGAATAATTTATTCTAATCAATACTAATTAGTCCATTGATATAATCATTACATATGATTTGATCATCCATAAAAAATTCATAATTAAAGCCAGGTTTTTCGTTAACCTCTCTAATTATCATTTGTTCATTGTCTACTTTTAATACACTAGTGAATAGTTAATTTATAATCAAATTATAAATTTGAGCACTTTATTGTTTAGTTCCAAAATTAACTAATCATTGGAACCGTCTTATCATTTCCCACCGAAAGATATGGATTCCATATATTTTTTTAAGTTACATTCCCAACTACCTATTTCAATTTGATCCCAAAAGCAGGAGTTTAGGAATGTTAACTAACAAACCTTTAACGAGCAAATCAAATATTATACTGAAATAAATAGGAATATATAACCACTCAAGATTAAGATCAACTAATTTATGATCATCTATCATCATTATTTGAATTTTCAAAAAACAACGGATTTATGTGAAAATTCAAATTACATCTGATTCAATTATATATAATCACATTATTTAAAGTACCTCAATTATGATGTTACCATATCAATAGTTTGAATAAAACTATTACATTTTTAATGTTAGTGAGCCGCACTAATAATGATTTAATTAAAAATCTCAATTTTAATTAATTTTCATATGAATTAATTTAACTTATTATTCATAATTTTAATCCTCTCGTATATAATACTTATATACTAAAATTATAGTTACATAAATTAACATGAATTTTTTAATATTATTAAACATACCAATATACATAAAAATAAGTATAAAATATTATTTTATTAATTCAATAATTAATATAATAATACATGCTTTTAAAGCACTATCCTTAACACAATAATCCTTCCCTTACCAACGTGGATGGAAGCGTTACAAAACGCACTCTATGCATTGTGCTATAAGTCAGACACTCTATGAATGGTGCTATAAGTGGATATTAATGTCATGGTTTGACTATCTCTTAGCTTTCTAGCTTTCTATAACAATTAGTGAATTTCACACACTCTGTGCATATATATTTTTTAAATACATAATATTAAGTATATATTTATTTTATTTGATACTAAATTTTCTATTAATTTGTGGGTTTATTCAATTTATGAATAATGATTCATGATCATACGTTAAAAAATAATCATGTTTTAGATAGTAGATAACAAGATTGCAAAATAGAAAGAATAAATATTTTAGAGAGGAAAAGGAAAAGATACGTTTGAATAAAGATGTAGGAGAGATGAAACGAAAGAAGTAAAAGGACAGGAGAGATAAAGAGGAGAGAAGTTTGAAATCTAAACTGACACTTGGATACATGTCAAATTTTTTATAAGTAACCAAGTGACACACCAAAAATATGGCTAGACCATTACTTAGCCTTCTTCAATTATACTTACTAGTAATTTGTGGGTGTGTGCATAATTTTTTCAAAACTATAAAAAAATAATTATTTATGTAATTTCTATTGTTTTAAAAATTTCTTTAATTAAAAAATATTAAACAGTACGTAAAAATTAATAAATCAATATGAATGTTGAAGAGATAAAAGAGAGGGTGTTTGTAAGAGAAGAAAGAGATGTTGGAAAGAGGGAAAAAAAGTGTAGCAGAGAATTAGAGAGAAAAGTGGGAATTTGTTGAGAGAAAAACAGAAAAAGAAACTGCTTAAAAGGTAGTTTTGCTTGATCATGTCAAACCAAATACATGTATAATTGATGTGATCGAAAAATAAAAAGAAAAAATATATTAGAGAGAGAAAGGAAAAGACACGTTAAAAAAAAGATGGATGAGAGATAAAGGGAAGAAATTAAACTTGTCAACTTTTTAAGACTATAACCAAGTGATTGGCCAAAAAAAGTGGCTATACTATTTTTTGGCCCCATTCAATTATACTAATATGGCTCGTTTATTTGGTGAGTTAGTATAAGGTTTGATATTGAGGTGTTTTCATGATAAATGTATCAATACCTCTTTTTTTGTTTATTGTTGAATACATTATGTAAAGTCAGAAATATCCTTCGTACAAAGCTCGGTGAGGGTACTCTCTATATTTTACATCAATAAGTTAATATGGATTGGATCATTTTCTTTTGATTACACGTCGCACCTCCCAGGTGTGATTAACAATCAAAGAGGGTGCTTAATTGCATACTGAACCACTTAAAATTCTTTGCCTAACCAATTTGAAGTAAACAATAAATTAAGTGGGTATATGAATCTATCCTTACCTTATCATGGGCCGCAAACGAGCTCGTAGAGTAGAGAGAGTCGAGTAGAGATAGAGTACAAATGGAGTACACATAATGTGATTAAAAAAAAATTCCTTTCATCCCTAAATTTTAGGTTTAATTTAACAGTTTAGATAAAAATTGAAAAGTGTAAATTTTATATATTTTTACATTATTGTCCTTAAAAGTGATGGTTGAGGGTTAGTATTCCGTTATTACTATAACTGAGATGATCTTTTGAAAATAAAATCTTATTTTAAAACATTTCAAAAAGAAAACAAGAACAATAAATTTAAAATAAAACTAAAAAAGATACAAAAGAAATATAAGAGAGAGAAAGGAAAACATTCTTTGGATAAGTTGGAACCAAAACAATGACCAGAACACTATTTGGACCTCTTCAATATATTTAAAAAAAAAAATTAATTATCACTTAAAGTAACGACGTGATATCGTCAACTCTCAACCATAACTTTTAAAGGTAAAATTGTAAAGATATTTAAATTTTTTATTATTTTAACTATAATCTAAAAATTCATGTCAAATTAAATTAGATATTTAAGTTTGGGATAAAAGGAATATATGGTAAAAGTTCTCTTTCTAGACCTTTTCTATAATACTCTCAATAAAAGTTTATTTTAATAATACATTCAGCCCTGTGAAATAAATTGTTAATATTCATAGATCTTGTAATGTGGGTCTTAAATTCTAAATCAATCTCCGACCTTTTTGGCTTGATGATGATGTATCCAAAATTAAGAGAAAATCGTATCCAAAACTCTTTAGGGCTTCATTCATGTGTATTTTTATTAACTTATATAAGTGTTCCAAATTAAAAAGTCATTCATCTCATTGCTCACTAAAAAGTAAAAGGTTATCATCCTAATCTACGCCAATTTCATTATGCCCCACGTTTTCTGATAGCCACGTTGTCCCCCAGATAACAGTTTTTTCTAACGTGGCAAACTCTCAATCTACACATGTCAGTTGGTCGAGTCAAATGAAACCCTCGAGTTTCCAAATCTACCCCCCACACAAACATCATTCCCCAAATGCAACTACACTACCGGATTACCGAAGATTCACATTAAATTGAAGGACAAATGCGTCAAAACATTTCAACTCACCCCATAAGAACCGTTTTTGCCCTATTTTCCTGGTCATCATTCCGTTCTCTCCTCAAACCCTCCATTTAATTTCCCTTTCTTCTTCTCATCAATACTCTTTACACAAAGAAGCAACAAAAACACAAAAAGAAAGGGGAAAAAAGAAAAAAAAAAACCATTATCAGATCCTATAGGGTTCTGCATTTTGGCCTTTTCTCTTTGATGATCTGATCATTATTTTCTTTTTTTAATTTCCTTGCGTTAAAGTTAGTTTATATATATCATTAGTTTTTTAAAAAAGAAAATGACTCGCATAAGCAATGGGATGATCACAGGACTAAACATTTTGACCCTTGTCATGGCATTTTCTGTCATTGGCTTCTCCCTTTGGTTCCACGTAAAATCTGAATCTCCATACCAAAGGGTTCTCAAAACGCCTATGCTCGTCATCGGCGGGGCCCTGCTGGTTGTTTCCCTGGCGGGGCTGGTGGGGTCTTGCTGCGGCGTCTCCCTCCTCTTGTGGCTGTACCTCTTTGTGCTGTTTCTGCTCATTCTTGGCCTCATAATCTTCACGGTTTTCACGATAATCGTGACGAATAAAAGGGTTGGGAGAGCACTCTCTGGCAAAGGGCTCGGGGATTACAGGCTGGGGGACTACTCAAGATGGCTGCAGAAGTATGTCATTAATGCAGAAAATTGGGATGAGATTAAGAGCTGTTTGGTTGACGTGAAGTTATGCCAAAGGATTGAGGGTGGCAAGGCCGAGGACTTCTACAAACACAATATGTCCCCCGTTCTGGTGCTTTTCTTTTTTTATTTATCATTATATTCCTATAATTTTCGTGAATGTTATCTGTAATAAATTGAAGGGAAAGATTTCATTAATGGTGATTTTTTTTTGTTGATGTTAATTATTTCTTCAAGAAAGAAGTTATGTGTGCGCGTTGGAAAAGGTAAGGAATAAGAAAAGTAGACATGCATTTGTTGCTTCTCTTCATTTGTTTTTGAGTCGTTTATATTTGGTTATTTGGTTCGTTTATTTATAGGTGCTACCTTTTCGACTCAATGATATATTCATCAAATTTAAACCTCAATAACTTCCTTTAGAGTAACTTTGTGCAGTATAGTCATTTCGTGTGAAAAGTGTTCTTAAGTTTATACTTAGAAAACATTCAAGATATTAGTATAAGTGAAGTATAAAACATTCAAGAAATTAGTATGAGTGAAGTATAAAACATTCAAGATACTAGTATAAGTTTTCACTTATTTTTGATAATGATAAAACTTAAGTGTCAATTGAAATCTTTAAGTTGTTTAGTTGTGGCTAAACACTTTTCACTCACTTTTTATTTATGATATTACTTGGTTCATGTACATTTTTTCAAGCAATTTGTTTTCGCTTTTTCTTAGTGTGACAAACTTGTTTTATGTCATGATATTACCTTCCTGTACAGTCGGGTTGCTGCAAGCCACCAAACTACTGTGGGTTCCAGTTCCAGAACGCAACCTACTGGACGATGCCTAAAACGGGTCCAGCAGTGCCTGACCCGGATTGCAAGACATGGAGCAACGTCCAGAAAGAGCTGTGCTTTGACTGTGAGTCGTGCAAGATTGCTGTTCTCGACAACATAAAGAGAGAATGGAGGCTGCTGGCTCTCTTCAACATCTGCATTCTTGTTGTCGTTATCATCGTCTACTCTGTTGGCTGTTGCGCTCTTAGGAACAACCGCTATGGCTACAGGAAGCACAGAGGACATCCCTGATTAGGATGGATACATTATTGGCTGGCTCCGATTAATTTCAGTAAACTTTCATGTTTGTTTGTTTGAAACAAGTATTATCTATTTTTTAGCTGCTTGAAAGCTGAAGATTTACTTCAAAACAACTATTTATGTCATCTAAGAGCAGTTTTAATTGTGTTCACTTGCATACATTCGAATATCTGGTGATTCTCATCGTATATTCGTATTGTTGTGATTCATGTGAAGTTATAGATATATTAGTTAGTAATTTACTTTTACTTTTTCTTTAGCATATCCATGTCCAAAGTGTTGCATAGCTTCATTCCACAAAGGTACTCTTAGCTTCAGCCCTGACGAAGCGGTGAAGATACATCCAGATTTGAGTGGTGTCGGACATAATGTTTCTAGTTGAGTATGGATCAACCCTTCTTTATAGCTATTTTCATAACCAAAAAAAAAAAAAAAAATGAAAAGAAAAGAAAAGTAAACAGTTTGTGAAGGCTGCTTTAGATTCAAGGGGGGATGTTTTGGAGCTTTCCAACATGGAGTTCTATTTCTGCCTCTTGGTACACATCCATAGTGTTCTACACCCCAAAGCTATGTAGTTTTTGTTATGTTTTTTTTTTCAGAGGGATATTATTACTCCAAGTTCTAGGCAATCACTACTATCATATGTAGTGAATTAAGAATAACCTGCAAAGCTAAAGTTATTATGCCTACTCATTTTGTAATTCTTTTATTTTCTTTGGCTACAAGTTGGTCTATATTTTATTTTATATTTTTTTTCTTTGGCTACAAGTTGCACTGCACTACCTACCATTTAAGGAATATGTAATACAAAAGTGTTATACCATCTATCCAATTGTTGTTGTACCACACAATTATGTATTTGTGACTATGAATATGATCTAAAATAACTATCGGTTTCATTAATACAGAATTGTGTTTATATCTTAGTTGCATAGCACGTTTTCATAATTGTGCCCATGTTCTTGCTTTGCTCTTATTGCTTGGAACTCTGTTTTTTACTAATCTCTCCATGTACAAGTGAGACATGAACTTGCCCTTAATGTTAAAACTTCCAAATCTTCATGTGTCCAATTTGTTTTGACATAAATTTTCGCTTAGCGTCATGGCTTTGGATTGAACTGCACACAATCAATTCTGTTAACCAGATCTTGTACAGTACTAGTTACTGATGATTATTCTCATCTACCCACACTTTTAGCAACTTTCAAACCAAAATGGAAAGTCAAATTTCCTGCGCTACCCTGTTTACTGGATAAATAATGAACCATTCAAAGCAAAGCAAGGCGGAGATATGCTGCAAGAGCCTAAAAGGTCAAGCATAAAGGAAATCAACTCACTGAGATTGCATGTTTAATGATGAACAGGGATTCCTAATACATGAAGTATAAAGAACAAAGCATTGGGTCATGATTCGGGCAAAATGGAATTTGTGAACCATCTGTTGCAATTACTAAATTTCACGAGGATGATATCATCTATTGTTTCAGTTTCACTTGAGAAAAGTACAGGCTAAAAACAAGAAAATATATGCTACCAGTGACGTTAGAAGTTCAAGAGTCCATGTGGGTTGCAACAAAAATGATGGAATGAGTGGAATCAGGAAAGAACCACAAATCCAGCCGAACACAAGAGCTCCAAATCTGAAAGAGATTTTCATTCGTAAGTACTAGATTCGATAGACGAGGTAGAGAAATAGGTACAAGAAACACTTGTCTAACAAAACTCACCCAATAATGGCAGCTCTAGGCAAGCTTTTGTTCTTATCATTGAGGAAGTATATGCAAGCTGCCAAAGATAATGCCACCTGTAATGGCAAGGAAATATATTGAAATTAATATATGCCAGTGTGAGTTCGGGTAATGGAAATTGAAAGCTGTTCATAAGCATGCAACATATACATGTATGTGAATTTTAACTCAAGTGAACTTTTAATTGAACTTGAAAGTGATGATGTGAGATCAACTAAAAATTGGCCACCAACAGGCCTTCAATATTTGAGCTTTAAAGAGTGATTGGATCACATCGTATGATGGAATTCATTGAACTACAGCAACACGTGAATCACAGTAAGGCACTATTAGGTCGTCTTTTAAATGTTGAAGCACAAAAAAGTGCACAAGAGCACCTGGCATGTGAAAAAAGTGCCAAACTCGTGAAAAGCACATTTTATTGAACTTTTTTGAGGTTGTTGAGACAACATCTAAATCAGTGAGCTTATACCTTGTTATGTGGTGTTGAAATGTAACTGAAATTGGATTAATTGCAGGAATTGCATAGGATAAACTTAATATATGAGAAGAATTTTATATCTAAATTATCTGACATATAACTTTGATCATGACTTCCTAATTCCTTTGAATCCACTATGAACGAAAGAATATTATAAATTTTAGGGCATAATATCCTCTTTTGATTTAATAAGGCGTGCACCAGTCAGCACTCCGTGCTCAATTTCCAAGAGCTACTTAGTAAAAGAAATTCATATTTTAGCTCCTAGCAGAAATAATAAATAAAAGCAAAACACTTTTAAATTGTGATTAAAAGGAATAAATTGAATAAAACTGCTAAGTCACATAAAAAAAACTAAGAAAAGAAAAATAAGCCAACTGATAATTATGATCACCAAAATAGAGAGTACAATAACAAGATTGTGTAAATGTTTGGCTGTTGATCGTCCAATACACGGTGACATCATGATGAGCCATGAATCAATTGACACTAAGAAACATCAAAATAAAGGGACAACCAATATATATACTCCATGGAACTGATGATGGCTTAATTTTTAATGAAGATATCATCTAGTATGACTTCTCTTCTTAACTTTTTCTTCGTCATTTTTAGGGGAAAAAATTGGATTAATTAGTGATCATTTGGACAGCATCATCATATCTTACTCCATTGCGATGCCCATAAATGTAAAGTTTCCTACTTTTCCTCTTAATCTTCTACATAATTATTCCCTTTAGATATCTTAGATTACGTAATCATGGCCCAACTGCTAGTTTCGGAAAACATCACGCAATCTAAAGTTAGTTTATTTTATGCTTAATGAATTTATAACTATTTCTTTTCATTCTCAATGTTCTCAGATATTTTTATGATCACTGTTTATTACTTAAATTCTGATGAAAGGGATCTTGCCTGAATGTCTTTGCAGAACTAGCTCATTTTTCGCTTTAAAATGCAATAAACAATAATTCTTCAGCTTTCATTAGAACCGTATAATCTGAAAAATAAAAATTGTGGGAAAATAGAGTATAATTTCTTTTTCCTCAATGTTTAGCAAGTCTTGAGTTGTCATATAAATTTGTGTTTACAAATTTTATGCAAAACTTCACTTGGCTGTCGTCTAAGTCAATTGCAATTTTCAATGAAGTCTCATCTCTAAAACTGTCATAATTCGTCATATTTTAAATAGGCATCTATGATAGCATACATGATACATGAATATATATTCCTTTAACCATCAAGATTATATCACGAGATTTTTTTTATCATATAATTCGTACGCTTCTATGATATGATACATGAATATATACTCCTTTCATTTGTATTTTGTAACAAAGAGATATTTAGTTTCAATTTTTTGGTTATTATTATAGACAGCAAAGTGCAGAAAATGTAAATTTCAATATAATCCAATTCAAAATATATAATGATCCATGTAATGCAAGATGTGAGAACAAGGAATCTACTATATCAGCAATTTTTGCAAATATAACTTTGGTGAGAAAGGGTAGAGGATCAGAGACGACCATATATAAGGAAATCATAACAGGAGAAATACAAGTTGCGTTAAAGATTATTATGGCTGACTTTATTCTTTAGCTATTAAATCTGTGCTTTTAGTACTTTATTCATGAAACACATATTTTCTGTATTTCATGATTAAGTGTTTTTATTTAAAGTCCTTTTATGTTTTAGAATAACATTAGGAGTCAAAAGTGGATTCTTGACATGTTAACCCAGCTTTTCCAAGTAAAAGTGAAGTTCTAGTTGAAATAGGAAACAATTTGGAGCCTATATATAGGGATTTAACATCGTTATTAATTAAAGCTGAATATTGATCAGTTTATTGAGTTTTCAAAGAGCATCTGAGCTTTTTTTTATTGTGTAACAATTCGAATCCTTTATGTGCTGCCATGGGTTTTTTATGTGACGCCTTGGTTTCTTATCTCTCTCATCTTATTATTTCTTTTCTGTGATTTTAAGCAATTATAATTCTTCCATTTCACTCATAAACATCATTCACTGTAAAGCCCATGTTTTTACCTATTCTATAACAACTGAAAATGCCCCAGAACCCTAAAGTACTGTTCCCAGTACCTGAAAAGCATTTAAACAGCCTTTTTGAGGTTGTCCTACATCAGACTATTTTTTTCTACAGATTGGATGTAAAAAGCTATATTCTGATTTTTCTCTAAATTCCACACTTACCTTGGTCTCTTACTATTCAACAATATTATATAGTAACTTGTTTAGTTACAAATAGCCATGAGACAATCACCATATGATCTGTCCTTGGTCTCGTAGAATCCGAAGTGCTTGAAATATGACGATAGGAAATTGACTCACAAAGAAAATTTTCATTTGACAACAACCATACCCTGAGTCTCCCACAACCCTTGGGATTGTCATCTCTCCTGGCTCCACTAAAGTCTCTTAGATGCCTAGCTATTTGGCTGTCCTAAACCCTCAGAAGCCTAATATCCACCAAAATTACAATAGCTACTCGTAATGCTACTCATGTTGTTGATTAACAGCTTCCCTGTGCCAATTCTGCTCATAAATATGGAGCCAGTCTTAATTTCGCATGGAAGAATAATCATACACAGTCACCAAATTAATTACCAGAAACTGCTTTCTGAATGAGGTAAAATTATATGTAGAATTCTTACTTTCAACTATAACCTCAAAGGATCTAGAAACAAAACCTTCCCAACTAACCAGTTCTAAGAATTAAATAGTTGCATAGGGTCCATATTCAGCTATGGACATTTCTTTGTGCTCCCCGTATATGCAGTTGAATATAAATATGGTTTGGGAGGCAACCCGAACAACATCTTTGTGGATGAAACAGAAATGTAAAACAAACCTGGAAAGCAGGTCCGGCTTCAGCAGAATTCATCACACTCCAGAATGCCATGAAAGCAAACAGGAACAGCCGTCTTAAAATGATCACAGGGGGAGGAACCTCCACAAAACTGAGCAAGTTCTTAACCCAAGGTGGAGATTCCTCAACCTTCTTCTTTAGCCTAGTTCTTAAGTTGATTTTTGTTCTCTTCCTATTCTTGAAGCTGGTCATCAGTAGTTTCTCAAAAGCAACTTCTATTGATTCTGCACTTCTCTCATGACTGGTGTATTGGCTCAACAAAAAGTTCCGAGCACTCCAAACTTCTTCCTCAGAAGCATCAGTACTTATACCCAGGCGCTTATAAGGATCCCAGACATTTATTCGAGGGAATTTCGAAATGCTACCTACAGATATTCAAAAATGAAGATGAAGCAGTTTTGTCCAATCTTCATGGAGCAAGTTGTATCATATCCAAAATTGGTATTAACCAGAAAGGTAAGAACAAGCCTCAAATTTACCTTACAAATGAGCACCATGAAGTTTAGATAAGGGTTCAGGTGATTGCAGCATATAATATTTCAAGTTCTTGAAAACTCTAGTGAAACTACATAAAACTTATCACAATAAAATGAAACATTGTCTTTCTAAATCACTTGACATCACATATTATGGAACTGAGACAAAGAGAGAACTTCTAGCTCAGGCAACCTTATATTGTGGTTTCCATTATGTATATAACCGTCATGGAAGTACTATCAAGCAGTATTAAGTTTATCTGGAAATGATGCACATATTTAAAATAATGATATCCTATGTAAATTTTGTAAAATATAAATAAGAAATTATAAAACATTATTAAACTATTGCGGTGACAATAAGAATTATCAAGGGCTAATTGGTGTTAGATACTTAAAAAGAGGCACCATTTTGATGATTTAGATAATAATCTAGATTGTAAGATGAAGAACCAAAACAACATCATTGTACTATCCCTGCCAGCTTAATTTAACATTCTATCTCAAGTTTTTCGCAATTTATCTCATATCATTTCATTAATCCCAAAAATTAAAATGGCAATTTCAATAACTGATTCCTCAAGACGGGACAATTATTCTCAAACCACTTTAAGATTCAAAACAAATATAGACTCCCCAGCACTGCCCTCAAAATCTTTAAGCTATACGCCTATGAATTTACCTTCATATGGCGTATCCACCGCACATCTAGGACTCCTAAAATTGAAGCAGCACGGTATACTTTTCTTCGAATTACCTCGAATTGAGCTGTATCCAACACACAACTTTTGCAAAATTATTTATAAAAAGAAAAAAAATAACACTTAGTGAACAAGAATATACTTTCAATCAAACAAAAATCATGACAAAATATCAATGCAAAAAAATTATAATATAGGTAAATATGAGCTTACAGTCGTTGGCCAAGGAAAGACGAGGGAAGAGTAGGGTTTGAGAGAAGAGATGCCGCCATAAGCTTAGTTTTTGCTTCGTATTCAATTTGTTGGAAACATAAACTTCTCCTTTCTACCTACGGTTTGTGAAATTGTTGGTTTTTTGAGGATTATAATGAAGAATGGGACACCATGGAATTGCAACAGCCCTAAATGTGTACGCTTGGGGTAGCTGAAACAATGGAAGAGAGGGAACTCTGCTTTCTCTGTTGAATTTATATTCGTTGGTTAGTTTCATCGTTCTGGATATAATCATAATTACAAGAAGAGCACATTGTTTCCAATTTATAACGTCTGCAACCCCTGTTTTAATAAAAATTGTGTTTACATCCCGCAGCAATTGGAATACCTATTGAGCATTTGCACTTTTCCGCTAAATTTCACATACTGTTTGCTATAAATAGCAATCTCTCGTAGCTTTATTTATTATTGTTAGGATAAGTTGTGTCTTATTTTCTGTTAATGTTATTATGAGGAATATTATTGTGTAATTAAATGAATACAATTTTAAAAGAAAGTGTTACTATATTAAATTCGAGTAACTGATAATTAGAAGTACATAAAAATTGTAATTGTTGTTTGCAAAATAATTTAATTTTTACTTTGTGCCAACCTTTTTTGTGAGTGCAATTGATTATATCATATTTTTGTCAATTTTATATTTAAAAATAAATATATAAAGGATTAAATGTAATTTACCCTATTATAAAATAGAAAAATAACAAAGAAAACCCTAAAGAAACAAAAAGAAGGCCAAAAAGCTCCTCTATGCTTTTAAAAAAAATAGCACACCCCCTCCTTAATTAAAAATTAACATGTATCATAAGGTTTAAAGACTAAAATGCCCCCACTTCAACTGTGTATTTATAAAAAATTTCTTTTTTCTTTTCTTCCCATATTTTTTTCTTTTTATTTCTTATTACTTCTTCCCCATTTTTTTCTTTTCTTTTTTCTTTTAAATTTTCCTTCTTTTCCCATCCCAAAACACCTCCACTAGCCACCACCTGCCTCAGCCCCACCATCGATGAGCTTTCCATATATAGAAAATAAATAGAAAGGCCAAACCTTCTCCTTCCCTCGTACCTATCCATACCCCCCATCCCCACTAATAAGGGTGTACATAGTCGGGTTCAAGCAGTTCTATTTTCATGACAAAAATTCAACCCAACCTAAAATATGCCGGTTGATGGAAAGATTAACTCACAAATGATATAATTTTGCAGGCTCGCCTCGACCTCAACTAATTTTAACGGTGTTAGTTTTTTAAATAAACTACATGCTATTCCCTTGAGAACTCAACTATTGGATCTAAAATTACTTATATCAAATGTTAGATCTTATTAATTATTCATACTTTATTTTTTATTTTACTATTTTATTATTTTTATTTCTCTTTTTTCTTTTCAAATATATATGGTCAATACACACAGACACACATATATATTCACATGAAGAATAAGAAGAAGATAAAGAGGATAGGTGGTGGTGGAGGAAGGGTGGGCTCGCTGGGGGGAGGGAAAAGGGCGAATTTGGGTAGGTGGGGTGGGAAGAAGAAGGAGGAGGAGGAAGAGAAGAGGTGAGGGACGGCGGCAGCTGGGTTCGACGGGAAATAAGGTGAGGATGGACTGGGGCTGGGCTTGGCAGGGGATGAGGGTAGGCTATGGTAGTTAGGCTCGACAGCAGATTTGGGTTAGTGTGGTAATAAGAAAAAGAAGAATAAGAAAAAGGAGGAGGAGGAGACACTACAAAAAAAAGGGAATATGGCCACCAAACATTAGCTACAAAATAAAATGTTCATTGCTAATGTTACTTTTAGCGACGACAGTTTATAGAGTCATCGTGAACTTGAGTTAACTTAATTATTTAGGGACGAACAGAACACATCGTCGCTATGAGTTATTATTTTTTAATTTTTTTAAATTTAGCGACGATATTACCCAAATTCATCACTAAGTGTCTATATTTGTGACGAAGTCATCTACTTGTCGTTAAAAGTAATTAGTTTATTTTTTTTTTAAATATTAGCGACGAAAAAATTGTACATAATCGTTAAGGATATATGTTAGTGACGAAATTTTGAGTTAACGTCGCTAAAAGTCAATAATTATTTATTTATTTTTCTTGTATTAGCGACAAAATGTGTGATATCGTCATTAACTGTAATTTAATATTTTTTTTTGTTATTTTAGCGACGAGTTTCTATTGATCATCGCTAAGTTTTAAGGTTAGCGACGACGTGGGTATGTTCGTCGCTAAGAGTTGATTTTTTTTAAAACCCCTCCCCTCCTCCCCCGGCGCCATTTTTGAAAAAGCCCCAAAATTCCTAAGTCGAAATCCCTTTTTCTGAGCCCTAAGATTACAAATCCGAGTTCCCCCTAAATCGCATTTCCATTCTCGTCTGAGCCCATCCTAAAGCCCTCGTCTGAGCTCCTCCCAAAACCCTTGTTTCAGTCTGTCGACATTATAGCTGCGAAAGGAGCCTCTTCCTGTTCTCCGGCAGTTGACGTCATCCTCCTCCAGTGGTTGACCCGTCCGACGGAAAAGGTACAAAATATTTCTTCTCTTCCCCTCATAAAGTGCCCCATTTCTTCTCCAAAATGTTCGATGATGATTTTTGCTAGACTTTTATGCATATCCATTCTTTACTTACTTTTAGTGGAGTTCAAATTGCACAAATTACTTTTAGATTAGGATTCTGAGATTTGGAGGAAGATGTCATTACCTAATCAAGTGATTTGTGAGAATGAAAATCTGATTTATTTATTGAAATTTGATGGATGGTCTGTGGTTCAAATTTCGTGTGTTTGGATGAATATTTGGGTAATAAAAGATATGAGATGGAAGTATGGATTGCCTTTCGGAGCAAAATTATTTCTTGCTAGTAAGATGTGGATTCCCTATTTTTTTCCCTCCAACATTGTTGTACATGAAGTTCTGATTGCAATTGTTGCTAGTCTTCAATCAATATTCAAAGGGTTAAATGCACAGTTTACAACTCACATGCACCTAGAGGGCCTGTTAGTACTCTTTAAAGAATATTATTTGGTGAATTGTTTAGGAACAAATAGAATTTTAGGAAGTGATGAATATGCGAGTTTTTTTTAACAGAATTTACTTTCGAAAAAAAAAAAAGATATACAAGTTTGGAACAATTACGAATTTAACTTTCAATGTCATGTAGTTTATATCTTTTAACAGAATAATCCATTTTGGAATGTACAGTATATTAAAATTGGATCAAATTAATTTTAATCAATTAAACTAATAAGTGGTTCTAATTACATTTAGTTACTATTTAGGATCAATTAATCCCTTATCTTTGCAGGTAATTTTTATCTATGAATAAAAAGAATCAAAGAAACATAAAATAAATAAATAAATGAATTTATAAGTGAAATTTCTATTGAAAAAACTAGAAAAACTTTTGTTAAGTAGGAGAGGCTTTGCAGTTTTAACTTCATTTTATTAAGTATAAATGTTATTCATATTTTCTATTTATTCATTTAATTTCTAATGTTAAGAAATTAAGAAAAAATTAAGAACTTAACACCGACATTGTGAACTTAGATGTATTTATGACCTTCACATTATGAATCGTTAAAATGCATGATATCTATATATTTTGATTGTGTTTACTAATTATATTTTTTTCAGTCATTCGCTAGCAGCTATTTGCACCCTCTAACCACCCTCTAATACAGTCACTCTTCCGAGTTTTACTTACAATAGGACTTTTAAATAGATTAATATTATTCCTATTTTGTTAGTAAAATTTATAAATAATCTTATTTATTTTGTCTATCTAACCACATGTTTGTTTTTTTATAGGTATACCTCCTAAGAGGATTGATGATCAACCCATTATTGATCGAGCTGCTACAGACATTCCTATGGAGGAGGGTACATCTGGTGGTTTGTTTTGTTTTTTAACTTTTTTTTATAGTATCGTTCTTTAACACATATTTTTACTGTTGCATCTCATGGAGTCACAATAAACCATGATTCTGTAGTTTCTTGATAAGGTGTCTCCTGGTGCATCGCAAGCAGTACAGTCACTGCAGCCATTCTCCTCAACTCCACCCCGACCTCCACCACCTCACTCTTAGTTTACTGTAAGTGTTTCAATTTTGTACAATTATTCATACCTTTTTTATGGATTAATTGTTATGTCAATGTTGTTCGTATTAGTCGTTGCTGTTGTTTTGATATATACGACTATGTTTAATATATAGTGTTGATTTATTTCTAATTACATCTTTGGTTTGTTATTCTGCAGTCATGGATGGAACAACACCTGAAGATTCTTATTTTGATAGTCGACCAATTCAATCAAATTTTTAGGTGTATTAGACTTTTTTCTAATGTATATATGATGATATTTTACTTTTAATGTTGACTTTTATGATGATTTGTTTAATGATTCATTTGTAGGATTTGTGTATATGATGGTTTATTTAATATATGATGAGTTTTTTAATGAAATGTTTTTTAGTTAATGATATTTAGATTGTTGGAATGATAAACGTGTTGTGAATGGTTGTTGGATATGTTGTTGGGAGTTGTTGAATATTTGTGAATGGTTGTAATAAACAGCTTGTGGATTTGTTATTTAAAACTTGATATAATTTGGATTTATTATTTAAAATAGGGTAAAATAATCAAAATAAAAAAAATAATATTAACGATGAATTTTCAGAATTCATCGCTAAGATTTTTTCTATTTTTTAAATATTTTATTAACTTAGCAACGAATATTGACAATTCGTCACTAAGTTTTTTTCATATTTTTTTTCATATTTTATTAACTTAGTGATGAATCATGGATATTTGTCGCTAAACTTAGCGACGACAATGCAATTTCGTCACTAAAGATAAAATTATTTATTTAATATTTAATTTTTTTAAAATATTTTAGCGACGAAAGTCCCTATGGATTGCATCACTAAGTTATTATTTAGCGACGAATTGTTCAATTTTAGCGATAAAAGTTTGCGTCGCTAAACTTTGCGATGGCCGCGTAGATTTTTGTCGTCAATTTTTTTTTCTGACGGTCTTATTATGACGACTTTAACGATGGAATTTTATCGTCACTAAGACATATTAGCAATGAAAAAGATGTTAGCGATGAAAAAGATGTTAGCGATGAAAAATTTAGTAGCTAAAATACAAATTTCTTGTAGTAAGAAGGAGAAGAAGAAGGAGAGGAGCGCTGGGCAGTGACAGTTGGGTGGTCTAGGTTTGACAATGGCTGACTATTGATGACAACAATACGATGAGGGAAAAAAAGAAAAAAATTAAATAATAAATATTTTTAAATTAATTAAATTTTAAAACTGATTTAATTAAAATTGAATTACAATCAAACATTAATTTTAATTAAAATTTAAAGAGTAAAATTTATTTCCTCATAATTTTTCAATAATATTTTTTAAAATTTTCTGTAACTGTCATTGTAATTTTTTCAGTAATTTTTTGAAATAGTTATGTTTTTTTATATATTTTTAAAATTGTTATGTATCTTTTTGAATTTTTTTGGAAAATTTTATAATATTAATGGAATTTTAATGAAATTTATACTAATATATATTTTTTTGGTTTTTATAAATTGGGTAAATTTTATAATTCTAAATATTACTTCTTATAAAGTTTTAATAATTATAAATAAATATTACTTTTGAAGTCGATTTTTTGTAATTTGTTATAAACTTTTTGTCATTTTTTGTAATTTTTTTTTGGTAATTTCTATGTAAATTTCTTGTAATTTTCTGTAAAACAATTTCATTTTCTATAAAAAAAATTATAAATTTTCTGTAATTTTTGTAAATTCCTTGTAATTTTATTTAATTTTTTGCCATTTCATCCGAAAGAATCATTTATATTAATGAATCAAAACGCAATTAGCTTAAATAATTCAAAAAGAATCATATTATATTAATGAACAAAATTTAATTAGCTAAAACAATTCAAAAAGAATTATATTATCACTTAATTGCAAGGGTATCATAGTTGTTTTCAGACTTAATTTTAGTTAAATGAAGGCATTATACATATATAGTATTGGAAGGGGTACTTTAGTTATTTTTATGGTCAAATTCAGTTAAATGAAGGGTTTTTCCTATTCCATTCTCATTTCCAGTATGTGCACAACACGTCCATTATCTTTGATAAAATAGGGGCTTTTTGCTGTTTTTTAAAAAGACGAGGAAGGTTTTATGCTATTTTCATAACTGAGGGGTTTTATGCTATTTGTGGGATTGAAAAGCTTTCAAAAATTCATAAACAAATAAGTTATGGCAAAAGAAAACAAATACACAAATGCATTATATGTATGTATGTCTAAGTTGGGTTTGTATGTCACAGGATGGTTACAAAAATTTGAAAAAAAAAAAAATATAATTAAACATGCATACTAAATATGCTAATCTAATCTTGCATCCGATACGATTGATCATTTTGCACTTACTCTTTACACAATTTAAATAAAAGTTCTAAGTTAGCAAATATTACCTGAATGCGCTTTTATTGATAGAAGGTGTAAAACGACTCAAATTGTTAAGTTCCGACAAAAATCTGATTTGCTAGAATTCCAAGCATCACCTTTCTAATGGTATCCACACCTAGAGAAGTTTGATAGTGCCATGATAAAAAATAGGTTCACAATAAATGAGTGTGATAAATGTGTCTACTCTAAGAATTTGGAGAAGCACATGTATTTGTATATTTTTATGTAGATGAAATGCTCATATTAGAAACTAATATGGAAGTCATCAATAAGATAAAGAAAATGCTCATCAATAATTTTGATTTGAAAGACATGGGTGAAGCTGTAATACCCAATCTTCACACTACTCACTTGACCAATCTGATTCGTGCATTATATGCTACTTATTTGCTAATTTGCATTAATATTTATATGGCATCTTATATAGCATTCTTAATCGTTAGACCTTTAATGCTATCACATGATATTAGTGGTTGAGATCTTATAACTAACTAAGAAATTCTATATTTAAATAAGAAAAGAAATATATTGGTCGATATATTGGATATTCATAGGTTATATGTTATAATTTTGGAAGTGTTAAATGTGTTATTAGTAAGTTTATATGATTCAATTTAATTAGATCGAGATGTTTTAAAAGTATACATCTATGGATTAACATATTTGGGATATTGGACATGATATAATATTATTTAAGTGTCATAATACAAGGTCCATATGTGTATATGATTTTGGAAATGCAAACTAGACAATCATTTAAGAATTGGATGTCAATCGGTTTGGAGATCGAATGAACGGACATAGGAATTACCTATGGGAATGAATGGTGACTAAGATAGGTTGAAACCAAATAAGAATATATGAGACACACAAGATTAGAGCTGCAAGATAAGGGAAAAAATCAGATTATACCATGACATGCCACCTCAAGCTTATGTCACCTCATACTTAGACTTATCAAGCTAGCACCTCAACCTATTCTTCACTTTTAAGCTAACATCCACGACTTAAACCTTCTTCTGCACCATTTAAGCTTCTAAATACATATAAAAATCTCTCTAAATAGGTCCTAAGTGATCCAAACAAAAAAATGAGGCAAAACAAGTAAAGAGAATGAGAAATAACCAAGTTCAAGTAGAATACTATGTAAGGTGAGCTTAACCTACGGGTTTGTCATGACTTTCAAATTTATTTTGAGGTTTATTAGCTTATTAATTTTTTAATATTATTTATAAATGTGTTATTATGTTATTAGATAGGCGTTGGTACACAAAGAAAGGGTTTTTGGTTGCAAATACTTAATAGAAAACACTTGTACTAGAAACTGTCACCTTATTGTATTCTTGTGTTTTAGGCTTCAAAAGTATATGGTATGTTGAATAAAATCTGTAATTATCATAATATACATGTTTATATATGGGTTAAGAGTATTGGAATAAATTTTCATAGGTTAGAAATTGAAATAGGGCATGATATTGAAGAGATGCTCAAAACTGTCACCATCGAATTTAAGATTTTCTCCTATGTGAAGGGGACTGATTTTACAACATTAAATCCATTAGTTTTGGCAAGTATATGAACTTTTTGTCTATTTTTATATGTTATATAAGTGTGGTGAAAAGTTTATAGTGATTGAATATACTTAAGGGTGCCAAAACTATTAATGTCATGAAGTGCGTAAAATTATCAAGGTAGGAAAAAATCTGTTTCAGTATGCTGTGAAGGGAGCTGAACTTGGGAAGCTATATCCATGAGTTTTAGCCATTATATGATATGGTTACATTATTTTTGATGTTATCTAAGTGTGATAAAAATTGGGGAGTGAATAAATATGTCTAAGGGTGTCAAAATCATCATGCAAATTAATGTGGCAGCAAGAAAATGTGAAGTGGTGAATCTGTCTCATTTGGTTCATTAACATGTTCCAACATAGATGTGGTGCATTTGATCCCTAACAATTAGAAAAATATTGTAAGAGTTATAATACATCAATTAAGTGAGGTTAATATACATTTAAGATGTGGAACAAAGGTACGTAGAATATTATATTCGGTTATAGTTTCTAAGTAATAAGGCTATTTAGTTAAATTGAGATTCAAGATCTTTATACTACATTAGGTATGATGAACTTATTAATTGAGGATGGTGATTGATATCTTATATTTTTACAGATTATTTCACATCTAAGGTTGGGGAGTAATACTTAAGAAATCTAGAAGTAACACACAACCGATCAAAGGTAAGTAAAGATTCATTTACAATTACAATGCATAAACATAATAAATGTGTGATTTATATGTAACACCATAGATCATATGTGCGTAGCAGAGAGCACACATTACTGTTATTCATGTCCATTGAGCATATATACATGGGCATTGGCACGTACATGTATCATATATAAATATTGTGATAAATCTTACATTGCACGACATGATTATGAGAAATGAAAATATTTTGCTAACCACTATTAGTGCACCGAAGCATGCATGGATTTATATGGTTGTATGCATGGATTTACAAGTTGGCATACATGGATTTGCATGCGTATAAGTATGCATGGATTTGCATACTTATATGATTATTGGCCATTGGATTATGACGATGTGCAGAGCTCTTTTCTAGTGCATGAGATAGTACATTGGTCAGGGGCCCAAGAAAGAAATAATTTTGAGAGAAATATTTTGATTGATGGAATTGAATTGTGGGCATAGCATTTTGAGATGCATGACTTGATATTGTGAATTATTCTTTGACATGTATAATCTTTACTTCTTGAGCATTAACTCATATAGTTTATGCATTGTAGGTGAGTCTAGTGATACTTGATACTATGGACTTACTGGGCAAGCTGTTGGGTTCCTACAAGTTCTGAGGAATAATGTACATGGATGATAACTTATTGGGTTGTGTTGTGGGCATATTCTAATTTATACATTCATTATTATTGTGTAAATTGCTGACTATATATAAACAGTGATTTTTCTATATACAGGGTTATATATGAGAAAATACTTTATTGTTTCTCAAAGTGTTACATTTGACAAAAGTAAATATATATATATACACACACACATGTGCTACCTTATCAAAATTATTATTATACCAATATCTATATTTAGTGGTGGGGGTGTTACAGAAGCTGATGTGATCTTGAGAATAAAGATCTCTAAAATATCTGATGGGATATCATTATCTCAATCACATTATGTTGATAAAGTGGTTGAGAGGTTTAAGTCCCAAAGTATTAAAGAGATAAATAATCCATTTCTACCTCATATTATTCTCCACAATAATATGAAAAATAAAAAACAACAGTTAGAATATTCCCAAAATCATTACAAGCCTAATGTACTTAATGAATTATACAAGGCCAGACATAGCTTACGCCATAAGTAAGCTAACTAGATTTATCGTAACCCAATTAATGACCATTGGAGTGTATTAATTAGAGTATTGAGATACTTGAAAAGAACCAAGGAGTATGCATTACACTATAGAAAATATCCTCCATTCATTGAAGGATATAGTGATGCGAATTGGATATCAGACACTAATGAATTCAAATCAAATAGTGTTTATGTATTTACTCTTGGTGGTGGTACTATATCAAGAAAACATTTCAAACAAACATGTATAGCTCTTCCTATTATAGAATCTAAGTTTAGCTTTAGATAAAGTGAGGGAAGAAGCAAAATGATTAAGGCATTTCGTAGAAAATGTTCCAACATAGCCAAAACCAGTGCCAACAATATACACTCATTACAATAGCTAAGCAGTTATAGGTAGGACACAAATTGTTGTATATCACATTAAGTCACAACATATTCATTGAAGACATATTACCATTAGGAAATTGCTATCTAATGAAACTTTATCCATTGATTTTGTAAAATCAAAGGATAACCTAGTGGATCTATTGTTAAGAAAGCGTATCAAAAGCATATCAAGGAAAATTGGCTTAAAGCATAAAAAATGAATGAGTCATCTTAATGAAAATCTAATCTAGCAACTGGAGATCCCACAAACAAGGTTTAATAGAAAAATTAAATTTTGAATGACTCAATTGGAAACACTTAGGAATTTAATTCCTTCTCATTTCTGGGTGCAACGACATACTCCCTACAAAATCATTAAGGATAAGCTTTATTTTTTCTGATGCCTATATCTTGTAAAAGTACAATTAGAGTATAATAGGATACTCTTTATAGGATATCACCTATGTGAGTGTGAATATGGTTAGTTCTATAAGAGTTTTGATAGGTAAATTCTCTAAAACACTTGCAAAACCTAAGAGAGTTCATGGTTGAAATAATGAATATAATAGAGAATCAAACTTGATATGAGAGTTAGTGTGTAGAGTTTATTAACTAGGCTTGTAATAAGGGCCAACAGTTCAAAACTTAGAGTTTATTGATTAGCCAAGTGAATCTGATAAGCTTTTATCAGGGAATGTTCGAAGGGAAAGCTACCTATCTTGTTGCACTATCTTTTAGACAACATATTCTTCATCTTTTTTTATTTCGTGTCGACTTCTTTCATTCATGTAGGGGATTATTGGAATAATGGGGTATCCCATATTAAAAGTTTGTGGGTGAAGGGATAAGTCTCCAAGCTTTAAAATAGTATCCATTAAGTGTAGGGAGGGAGGGATCCCCATATTGGAAAAATGAAGCAAGTTTGTTTCCCAATAATGAATACCACTTCAAGAAGAGAGTAAAATCTCTTTCTCCTTATGGTGAACCCTTATGGACTTTTGATTAGCTTTAGCTGGCTTAAAAAACTATGAAGGTATTGTAAATCACTGCTCGAGCCTGCACCAACACGCACGCACACACGTCGTGAAGGTCGCATTAGGTGCTTTACTGTGCACTTTGCACTCCGCATGTATGTGTTATCGTGAAGAGTTGATGAGCCTTAAATTTTTCAAAAATGGAATCAGTGTGTGGTGGAGTGGCTTGGCCATAGATCGATGATGTGGTGGGGTAGATCAACGTGGCAGTGACATGGTGGATTCGTCCAAGTAGCACTCGCTGGTAATACTAATAAACTCATAATTCAAATTATTTTTCGACACTCTCAATAACACAAATTATAATATTTTTTAATATTATTGATATATTTATGTACTTATCTTTTGATATTTGTGTATAGGTACAAAGTGGAAGAAATAGGTCTCAAAGATAAAGAAAGTGCAAAAAAATGTAAAAGAATCAATGCCGCAACACCACAAAGCTACAATGCGGTGTTGCCCTAAACTGCAGTAAACTCACCTCGGCACCAAACAAAACAAAGGCAAAAGTACCTCGACTCCATACACAACACTGCAATACCAAAAGCAAAATAGAATTCTACATTGCTACTCCACTTGCATAACAAAAAAGATTATGCGTGGGTCTTTATGTGACAAGTGGCGGACAAAGAGGCAACATAGTATGTACCTATACATCATAACCCATGTGATACTGTATGATATATATAATATACACACATAACTCACAACATACATCACCTATTTCACTTACTTTATGCCAAAACTCTCACACACAAATTATTTCTACAAAAAACACACACTTCTTCACGTTGCTACACATACACTCCATCAAAACACACACTCATTTCAAGGAGCTTAGGGTTTTAAAGCCAAAAAGAGAAGAAGCTTACATTGAGTAGTGAAGATTCAAGAGAAAGAAGTGAAGAATCTCTTGAGTTTCTTCTTAAATTTATTTAGTTTTGAGAAGTTGTGTAAAAACTATGGTGTTGATGAATACGTGGTACTTGCTTAATTTCAACATGAGCTAAACCATATTTTGTCAAGATTTGGAAAGCCACTTCTATGAATTTATGAATTAATATCTTGTTTGTGGTGTGAATGATGTTTGATTTATGTTGAGCATATATTATGCTCTTAATGCTTTTTGAAATTTTGCCAACTTTGGAATGATCTTTGTTGTTATGATTGAGACAATGAGGTAGTGTTCCAACAAGTGCTCGTGTAATGTATATTGTAGACTAGGTTTCTATACGGATAGATAAAAGTTGAAAGCTAGAGGAATTCAGAAAATTCAATACATCATTAGTAGGTTAAACCCGCTATAGGGATATAGTCGGTTACCTTCTAATGGTAGAGTTCAAATATCTTAGGAGATAATATCAAATATAATTGAAAGTCCCACTATCACACAACCAAATAATAATCCTAACCACGAACTTGTGAAATTCATCATGAAGTAGAATGGTGATCCATTATCTTTATTGAATTATATCCATTGCATTCCTTAATTTTGATTATTGTTAGTTAATTTGTTTTTAGTTTTTAATCACTATAACAAATGTCGTTCAATTGAATATAGTTGGGTGGTCTATATTTTGGTACTTGCATATACACTTCCTTGAGACACGATAATCTTTCACATCACTCTATACTAAAACTTGATACCGTACACTTGCAGTAGAAATTGAGCAACACCAAACACACTATGTGATTAGGTGCTGAGTGGACATGCCAGTACAAGTGGTTGTTGATGAGGCGTGACTTGCGATTGGACCTAATTACTGACGAGGCATGGGTGACTAGATACGACCATTTAGGTGTGAAAGATGCATGGCAAGAGTAATAGACCTTCGCAGAAGGATGTGACCATATCTAAAGAGGTGCGATCTTGTAGTCCAAATCTATCTAAATGAAGGGACATGACAACTTGTGATTGGGCACCAAATTGCCTATACAAGGTCTCTCTCTACTAAAATACTTTTAATTATTTTAGTATTCTTGCTATTCTTTTAAGAAGATTATAGTGAAGCTTTTGGTTTGCCCGATAAGATTAGAATAGTGTTATACTAATCTTGTAAGTGTTGGGTTCACTATAATCGTAAGGGTATATGCAACGAAAAATTAAATTTGTTATCAAACATAAATATAATCCCTCGATTCGAAAGTGATTTTAACACTCGTGTTTATTCAAGTGAATATATAAACAAATATAAAATTGAATTATACTTTTCGTGCACTCCGGTTGTTGTAGAAAATAAAGCAATCAATTTTTTATCCTGGACATTCAGAACTTGCAAGGATTCAAGTGTTTTTCATCTATTAGGTCCACAATACGAAAGAGTAACACCAATCAAAAAGATTCGCTAGTATCTTTTTAACTATTTACTAATTTAGAACCGAAGTAAATTTTTAAAAATAATAAAAATTAATTCTTTAAGTTTTTTAAACTATAATATGAAAAGAATAATAAGAAACTGATTTTCTTTAAAGAACAAGAAAATCAAGACAAGAAAATATTTTTCTTTTTCTTTTCTTGGAAAGGAAAAATAGAAGACTTTAAACATAATAATTTTTGCTTAAATTTGCTGAATTAATTATGTAATTTACAGCCATAATGATTTATAGAGGCTAAAAATTCAATCCTTATCCAACTCTTGGAGAATTTGCTAATTTTGAATTATTTCAAAGTCTTATTTTGGAAGGATTCCAAATCTTCCAAAAACTTTTATCTTTTCCTCTCTTCTATGTATGTGAACTAATTTGAGACTATATTAATCATCAAAATTGTTTACATATATTTTTGATATTAATTTGAACTTTTCAAATAATATCAAGATAGATATATATCAAATATATACTAAAATTATATTTATATATAAATTAAATCTTAGTGGCCGATTTTATCCCATAAAATCAATCACTATATTTATTTATCTATAAATATGTTAATTAAATAAATTATATTTATTTAATTTACTCTCTTCATATTTTAGTGGGCTTATTAAGTGATCTATATTAATTTTTGGGCTTGGACTCAAAAATTCAAAAATCAATCCAATTGATTTAATTCTAATTTAATCAATCCAATTGATTAATTTAATTTACTCCAATTGGACTTTTTAATCAAATTAGGTCCAATTAAATAATTTAATTTAACCATTAAATTAAATAGAACCCACCCTTAATTAATTAATTAATCAATATTAATTAATTAATTTTCAACCATTGGATAAATTCTAAAATTAGAAATGTTACTTTCCATAACCCTCTTAGGTTCACTACTAAGCTAGTAGTAGGTTTGAAACATTTGCAACTTATGAAAAATAATTATTCCAATTAATTAATTCGTTTGGAATTAACTCCTTAATACCAAAAACCTCACTATCCATGAAAACATCTAACAAGTAATCATAACAAACTAGTTTTAGGTAAAATAGTGAGTAAATCTATTTCAGTTGCGAGTACCATCACGTACGATCCTTTCGACAGCTAATTTCCCGATTGAATGTAGGGCATATATTATAAGTCGAAACCCTAAATTATTCAATAACTATGATCTATTTCAAGTTCTAATGATTCTTGATGAATCACAATTCATCCTGCCTTGACCAATATTTTTGAATCACGAACTATGAAAACACAAGAGATTCCTTGTTTAAAAAGACAAGTGTCGAATTTTATGTTGGCCATTGACAAATCTCCATATACATCAGTGCAATACCCAACATACTCACTTTGTGATTGTCAAGTAATAAAAAGATATATCAAAATGTTGCAGGATATATACAAAACTATCATCGTACACCAAGTCCGAGTACTAGCCGTATACTATCGCAACACATAAATTCTTATTTCGATAGACAAAACCTCCAGTAAGAATTTCTTACGGGTCATCTTTGGTGTACTTATTCCCTAACAAGCACCCACATTTATGCACTTGCATCTCTACGCTAATGCCAATAGAATGCGACATTCTCGTCTTACGAGCATGCATCGTATGTGCGAGTCTTATTGAGCTATTTGATATCCCATCTCAAAAAATTCTCGACTCGAAACTTATTTAAAACCAAAATCTTAGAGGCATGTTTCATGATCGCCATCATACGCACGACCATACCCCATAACTAAATTTGGTTTAAGGATTTTATCTAATATACAGAAATAAAATATGCATAACATAAGATAAATAAAATATTTTTTTATTAATATGATTTCCAATAAGATTGTCTTTATAAAAAAAAAAAAAGAGTATAATATATTCAATTTAATTGCGGCGTTGGGCATCCTACTCTAATAATAAAAAATATTGTATCTTAGGAGACAGACTTCCTATTTTCTATAGTACCAATATAAAGAACAAAATTTATTTTAAAAAAATTAATTTTATACTTACCCCACTTTATTCTGGATATTCTAAAATCTCCTTTCGATCAACTATGACACGTACACTTTATAACTAAATAATCCTAACATAGATTTATTTCCAGATCAAATGTTTGGTGACATCAAGATTTCAAGTATGAAAGACATATATAATCCGAAAGTTTGCGGACTTACCCTCAATATGTTGTCATACAGCCAGCCTAGCCTACAGGAACGGGCTTGCAAACAGGATTAAAATATACTAATAGGTTCTGCTTGCAAGTTGCATTCATTCTTAATTCATAAAATCATTAGTCAAAGTAATTAGAGGAATTCATTGCACTAATTTAAAAATCAATTTCAATTTCTTTTCACAATCAATATGAATATTAGAATCACCCCCTTATTCAATGCGCAATTGATTCCTCCATAATCTAGGGCCATTCGCAATACAAATTTGATCAAGCCTCTCACGACGGAAGTACGTACATGGTCTGCTCAAAACGATTCTATCACGCCAAGGGCTTGGGAAAGGCCTACAAACGGTTCAAGCGCAATAGACTTCCCTAACAGATATTTCATATTCATTTATAATTTGTGAAAATAATTAACAAGTCCATCCTACTAACTAATAAATTAGTCCATTTTACTTTATAACTAATATTGGTTTAGATAATGATTATTACGTGATTTTTTTAATAAACAAAAAATGTATGAATTTATTTGTGGTATGTTTCTATATATATTTTTTTAAAACAACTTTCAAAGATTTCTTCTATTTTTGTCATGGAATAAATTGTATTCGAATTAGTGACCTACAAGTTTTCGCTAAATTATATTTTTTATCCTGAAAATCAACCTACTTTCACTTTTGGTTCTTTAAAATGGGGGGCGTGACAATTTACATACAGTTAGTTTCAATTTTTTCATACATATTTTGGAGATAAAATTAACTAATTTTGCTCGTATGTTATGTCAAGTGGACAATTTTGAAAAGAATTCTCTCTTCTTTGAATCACTTAAATAAATGAAAAACTTAATTAAGTAACTAAATATATTACTATAAAATTAAAAATTAAAAATAATTAATTTCTACTTCCTTTCTACTTTTTTTTTTCTTTTTTTCTTTTTTTCTTTTTCTCCTATTTTTTTTTCCCTTTTTCTATCCCTTTTTCCTTCTATTTTGTTTTTACTTATTCCTCAATTGCCAAATTTCTCTCTTTCTTTCTCTTCCTTCTTGTATAGGTTGCGAGCTTTACCATTTATACAACAGCACCACCGTCACCTTCAATATCTCAGCCCACAAATCTATAAAAATCAAAAATTATTTAATGCTAAAATGTGAAATTGAATTGCTGGTAGCATTGGTGGCATGGTGCGGCAATGGTGGCTAAAGGCAATGGTGGTAAGAGAAGAAAGAGAGAAATGAAAGAAAAAGAAAATAGGAGAAAATTAAAAATATATGTATAAAATTTTCCTTTAAAATGTTCCGCTTGACCTGCCATATGAGCAAAATTGGCCAAAACCATATAATCCCCAACTTTTGGGTCATTTTGCCCGAAACATGAAATTTTCTGGGTGATTTTTGAAATTTTCGGCAAAATTGGACTACATGTGTTCAAAATTTGGAAGCTACTATTGGTAAATTGCCACTCCCATATTTTAAAGGACCAAAAGTGACAGGTCCAAAATGGATTTTTGCCTATATTATTTTAAATAATGTGGAAGAAAAAATAATTTTTTATTAACATTTTTATTGTTTTCTTTAGAGATAATTTGAATAAATAAAAAATAAATATAATATTATAACTTTCAAGTTTTTATATTATAAGACAATATCCATAAAAACATGTTTTACTAGAAGCACCATCAAATTACATAGTTATGCTGGACAGATGAAATTGCTCAGTGAATACATTTTGTCATATAATTGAACTCTTATTTGTCATTCCACTATAAGATCAACAGAATTAACTCCACAATGGCCAACATAATAAAGAAATTGAACTTCTGTTCTAAATGAAAATATGAAATAATTGTATCTCCATCCACTTTGCATGTATGCAACATAAAGTGGGGGAAAACATCAACATTGAAGTGCTGAAACTTTCTTTCACATAAAAAAATTAAGAAAATATATATATATATATATATATATATTTGAACAGAAAATATTGAATTCCTCATTTGACCTCATACATACAAATAGAATACAATATACTTGGAGTATATTTTTCACAATTTGAGCAAGAGCAGGAGGGAAAATTGTTCTCTCACTCTCAATACTTGGGAAAATCTTTAGTTATTCTTTGGAGGATGAGACTTGGGCGAACGATAATCTGCGCTGAAAGCCATGAAATTATCTTTCCAGTTTTCTTCTCCATCACCTTTTCTGTTTCCAACAGAATGAGCTGCAGCTGATGATGCCATCGAAACTTTCTTGCTATTCCTGACTTGCTCTTTCGTTGTCTCTTTACTCTTCTTCCTTGTCTCATTGATCATTTTTCTTCCACCAATTTGGGCAAATGTTTCAACTTCGGCTGCATTTGGAACAGCATCAAGAATTTCCTGCAATTGTTCAGCTTTTTAATTCATAATATCAAATTGTGACGCATCACAGAAAACTAATTATACACGCTCATACTGTAAGAATAGCATTTATATAAATTCCCCGTGTTTCCTAAAAAAGGTTCCCGGGTTTGAATTTTTCCCAGTCACCCAGAAAATGTGAAATAAAAATTGAAGTTAAAGAGACGAGAGAAAACTAAAATTACCTTTTGTAAACTGAAGTTACTGTCTTCCTCCACTGCAAACTCTTTCTCAGTTGCAGCCACAGTTACTTCCTTTACTGCAAAAGTAGAAAGCAAAAATCATTTACAAAAATTCTTTATCTAAAGCAGATTACTTGAGATACAAAAGAAATGAATTTACCTTGACGAGCATGTGAGAAAGATTTTCCCAGGGCAAGCAAAATGAATATCAAAACAAGCTGCTGGTTAAATTTCACCATTTCTGTTCACTCTTTTATCCCTTCTTTTTGGTATGTTTGCTGCTGAATAACATATGCAAAGGAATAGGACTATAGGAGGGGGGATTTTATACTTTATAAAGAGTTCAAAGTCTGAAATTCAAGTCAAAGCTTGGGTTCCAAGAACTAGTATTTTTTATTTCTTCAAACATAAAAAATACGGGGTCCCAGTACAAGCAGTACATTGGAAAACTCGAATTCAGAAGCAAAAAAAAGCAATGTTTCAAAGTTATACTTAGAAAAGTAGAAGTGAGTTTTCTGGGTTTGGTTCACAATGTTAGGAAAAAGGCCCAATATGTGTGTGTTTTGCGCTTGTCTGCCGCCATGCATGCAACGAGGAAAAGTTACTTTTTTTATATATAAAGTTCGGTTGTTCATATGAGTGGCTGCAGTTCAGTTACAGCTATCCCAAATCCAAATGCGTTTATCAGAATTCTGAATCTGATATATATTCTTCTGTTCAACAGCACGACAGAGAGGAGATATTCAAAGCTGCTCAAGTTCAAATGTCACTTTTTGTTTTACTATTATTTTCGTAGTAGTCTACAGCTTGGTAAACTGACTTTAGCTATTGTAGTAATTCTTTTTCCAAGGGTCGTGGCAAAGTTGAAGAATTGTGTAAACATTTACTAACACTCCATCTCAAAATTATTGGTTTACTTTAACTCAATATAAATTTTTATATGATAATTATAATTTTAAAAAAATACAAACCATCACTTTAATTAAAAGAATAATTTGAAAAAAAAAAATCATTTTAAAAAATAAAGTATTATTTCAGGATGTCCCAAAAAGAAAATATGTATATATATATAAAGAGAGAGGATGGTAAGTCACGGCCGCCTTCGTGAGAGCTTAGCTTCTCTAACTTCTCACCTTTTATATACAACTACACGAAAGAAATAATATTAGGTATAGAAAAAGTGATAATATTAAAATTATCACTAATAATATATATTAATGGACACTAATATTTAATTTTATTAAAATAATAGTGAGAAAAATTGTGTCTAACTTCGGACGAATAGTGATATGTATATATTGATAATTTTATAATAACACAAATATAATCACAAATTATTGTGACAGTTTTTGTTGTCATTAAATTATCACTATATATATGTTTCTAATTATCAATATGGATAAATTTATACATAATTCTTATGTCACTAAATTTTTTGAGTAACTATTTATCTATGTACATTTCTTGTCAGTATTAAAACTTTAAAAATCATTATTGTACCAAAACAAAAAATCTTATCAATAGATACTTAGCAACTTTAACATTATGTTGTTAAGAATTTTTTTTTTTTTTTCTTATAGTGATATGATTGGTCAGGTTTGATAAAAATTACATTTGTAACTATAATAACAATACTTCTATTATTCAAATGAATTTATTGTGATATTTCCTGTTCAAATTAACGGAGTAAAAGTGCTCAATCAATAGGCTAAAAATTTATACGATCAATAGGATATAATCCTTTCTTTTCGCAGACAATAATTAGTTGACCTTAGTCATCTATTTTATACATATGTTTAGCTGCCTATTAATCTACATACATGTCTTCATATGGACTCTACAAATTAAAAAAATATTGAAATATATAGAAAAATATCATGTTACAATCGAGCTACTCAAGCACAACTAATATTTAGTTTGATGAAATTTGCTTCATAAAAAATCAAACTAAGTCCAAAATAATATTCAAACTTGGTTAAACACTGCAAACATTTATACCCTTATTATGTGTGCATTCTTTGGAATGTATCATACTTATAATTAATTACAGCATTGTTATCTTTCAACCCGTTGAAACATTCTATAATTTGGGGACTGAACAACTTGTGTTGATAATAAAAGCTTATTGTAATATAATCCCATTTGTACTACTCCACATTTCTTTTTCGACAAGACTCCCTATAGATACTTTTTTTCTGTAAAGAAAGTCTAACACTCTAGAACGATGTTATTCGTTGAAAAATACCCTTACTTATAGAAATATATGGCCATTCCAATTTGGATATATTTTACCCTTAATTATGTGCAAACGATCACTAGGGCAACAACTAGCAACTTCGTTCTTTATTATTATGATCAATACATTTTTTATATTTTAAAGGAGAATGTAGGTTGATTTCTTATTTTTTTTTCAAATAATTCGAACTCATAATCAATAAAATGTAGGTACGAGGTGCTTTCAAACTTGATCTTTTCCCATACCTCTGAAAATAATATATATGAAAATATTTTCCTATGAGTTATAGAGCTTGAGAGTGGCCCTACAGACTTCTAGTATGGGTTTAAGGAAAATAGTAAAAATCTAAATTCACATATTTGGAATTATCTGAGTATTACAAAACTATCAAGAATTAATTTACATATTAGAGGATCTAAAATTTATTTATTTTTTATTTTCTAACATGTCTTAACACAGTCATTGCATAAGTTATTGCATATAATATTCAGAGAGTGTTTGCAAAAATTTTTGCATTTAGATAAAGTAATTTATTATAGTAGAAGTGAAAATCAGTTGAAAATCAAAAAATGATAGTATTTATAATGTATTGTTGAAAAGTAGAATAAGTTAAAAAAAGTATTTTGTTAAAAAGTTATAAAAGTACTTTTATTTGTGTGGTAAAGCTTAAATCGCCATTCGATTTTAAAATAATAATTTTAAAATGGAATAAAAAATTTGAAAACCCTTCCCCTATTTTTAAATTCTGATTAAATTATATAAAAATAAAACTTATATTTAAAAACACTAAAAATTAATTTTTTTCATCCAAAAGCTGAGAATCACCTGTAAACACTCCCCCACTCCTATAATACACACCATAAAAAATATAGAATGCGGTCAACGAACTGGATGTATATACATATATATGTACAAGACTGCTGTCAGAAAACGTGAATTATTCAATTATTTTTTTTAAATCACTAAAACTAACGAACTCCTCCTCCACATATATAACGTTTTTTTTATTAGAAAAAAAAAAAAAAAAAAAAAACCAAGAGTACGAGTAAAGTAGTAGTTGTTCATTTTATTTTATAGCTATATATGGAGCAGAGTTTCCAACATGTGATAGGATTGGCAAAACCAAGAAAGAAGAAAACGTAGAAGAACATGGGCAAGTGGTAACATTGAATCACTAACCCATGATCATATACGATCACATGAATATAACGAAACAAATGCATGCAACAAACATTTCTAACTTTTTTACAGTAATAGGGTTTCACAAAACCCAGAACACAAGACCGTTTTTTACGACTTTATGGTACATATCTCAGTTGGGTTTCCTCGGAACTAGTGTACCTCAAAACTTTCTTAATTTTACCAAGTTGAGTTTACCTCTTTACCTGCAGGTAAACTGTGAATTCACGTTCTAACCCTACCTACTCGGAAATTGTTCAAATGTGGCGGTGGATGCGGTCGGCAGTCACCAGTCGGCGGTCGGCGGTCATTCCAGCATCATATTGTTACTCCTCATTGCTGCCTTCCCGGAGGTTTTTCTTTTTCTTTTTTTAACATTTTTTTTACAAGTATTGGGTTGGGTTAAAAGTTAGCGTTGGATCACTCCCTAAATAAGTTTTATGGTAAAAAATATTTATTTTTTATTTTTAAGAAAAACATCATTATATCAAAATGTGAGGAAAGAGTGGTTCAAAAGAGACGGAGTGAAGGGAAGTGGACCTAACGTAGCCTCTGAAGTGGTATAGTAAATTTTATATGTATATTAATTTGTTCAAAATTTTACCTTTTCTAAATTCTTAAGTTGTCGGTCCTCCCTTGTCAATAAAAATATTTGTCTCGTCTCCATAGTATAAGAATTCTGATTCCGTCTCTGAAAAGAGACTATTAAACTAAAAAATATCCCCAAATGCATGCTCAATATTGCAGTAGTTTAAGCATGCACAATGGTCAACTGATATGATTTTATCAGTGGTTTCTAAGCTGAAAGAGATTCGAGTTTCCCAGCTGGTGAGAAATCTTGAAAACACTGCCTACTTCATAGAATTAATCAATGTACAAATTTGTTACTTGCCTAAGTTCTTGATTTAATGCAATTATGTGATAACCAGAAATTTAATAAAAATAGTTTACTAGAGTTGCAACTAAATTATTAAGAAAACGACAGATAATCCTCTATCACAAATTTATGCTACTCTCACTTATTGAAAACCATTGCAAAACATGGTTTAGCAAATATATGTAAAGCTATAAAAGAAAGAGGAAAAAAAAAAAAGTTGTCTAGACTATCCACTCATTGCTTTAGAGCTAAAGAAAAAGGTCTAATTTTGATGAGAAGAACTATACATTTTGTATGTGTATTGAGCCTTGAAACTCTGGAGGTCTTCTTTCTCTATTTGCAAACCACTGGACTGTTTTTCTTGCAATTGGGAGCCATAGCCTTCTCATCATTTCCTCCTTCACATTATTTTGGGCAGGAGCTGATTCTCTATTCCTTGACTCTGTGAATCTTGGATGAACTATTATTTCAGACATGGATCTATTGTCATTGGGATTCAGAGCTTTTGATTCGAACCCGTAATTTCTTTTGGAATCTGAGGTTGTGGGAAGGCCTGGAAATGGGAATGAAGTATGATCACTTTGCTTGATTTACCTGAGCTTGCTCTGAAACACTCTTTTTCTTTCCATCTCCTCTTTGATATTCATCATCTGATCATTTTCCTGCGGCCCTCTTGCTATTTCCGTGGACTTCTGCTCATTTCTTGAATCCAAAGAGGAAAATCTTGCACTGGATACATCATCAAGCATCTCTGAGTTCAGAAACATGAGGTCCGAAGAACTGACATTGCTCCAACGATTCTTGAGCACAACATCAGAAACAACATTAATCTTGTGATTGAACTTGTGGAGGGGATTATTCTTGTTTTCATCAGAATCCATGTTCTGTTGTATTGGCAATTCCTCTTCCTTCTTGCCCTTATCAGATTTCCTGAAGCTGCTGCCAATTGTTTATATATTGTTATTCCCTGTAACCCCATTTTCACAATTTAACAAAATAAGAGAAAATTAGATAATCATAGTTCCACGTAAACCCGACAATGGTTCAGGAATCGCTGGTTCCACGATTCAAAAAAATTTCAACCCTTAACCTTAACTGTTAAGGTCAGTTATGGTCCTCGTTTTGGAACCGTCGGGTCGATTCCAGTTAACCGCCAGTTTCGATTTCGATCCTGACCTTTATATTTTATTTTTTTATTTTTAAAATTTTTTTGAACTTAAATTTGTAAAAAATATTGTTACTTTTTGAACTTAATGAAAAAAATTTAAGTTAAATTTAAAAAAAATAGCTAAAATTTAAGTATATGATCCACAATAAAAATGACTAAATTAATTTTTGAATTTCTAAAAAATAATTTTTCCATTTACACTGCATTGATAAAGCACAATTTACTAAATTTTAGTCTTTAGAGTTAATATTATCATATAAAATTGATGCTAAATTATAATAATTTAATAATATTAAATGAGAAGTTGAGGAATAAACATTAGATATTGTAAAGTAGCATTATTAAATATTTTTAAAAAATTATAAATTTACTTATTATTAAGATAATTGTAAAGTAGCATCATTAGATAATTTTTAAAACTTTACTTATTCTTAAGATGAAATATTGAATGTTTAAATATAGGATTTAATTTGTAACTTGGTGAAACTAATTAATTAAATTTAAAGAGGGGCACAACACCAATTATATTGATTTTCAGAAATAAGACAAGCAATTTGAGGGGAAAGAAAATGAAAAAAATAAATCATAAAAATTATTTATGCACTTATTCAAAATTATAAACATATGGTCCATTAACTCAGTTGGTTAGAGTGTTCTGTTAATAATTTGGAGGTCATATATTCAAAACAGGCATAAGATATTTTTACACTATTTTTGGTTAAAAAATAAAATTAAAAATTAAAAATTAAAAAACCGCCGAGCCCTTCTCGGCGGTTTGGGCCCGTGGAACTGTTGGGTAAACCTGACGGTTCATGAGTTAGATGAACTGTAATCGGCTCGTGAACTCATGGGCCGATTCACGGTTTCGACCCATGAACCATGGTCAACGGGTTCTGACCCATTGGCCATGGTCTGATCACGGGTCGGATTCGATTTAGACCCTACCCATGGTTGGATCTGGTTCCATGAGCCTGTGGCACACAAGATTAGGGCATATTTATAAGAAAAAGATTAAAAAATTGACACAATTGCTTGATCTAAATAAATAGCAAGAACTGTCAATATGTGAATCATACCTCAAAGAAAAGATGATCAAATATCCATTTGTGGGAGAAGTGGAGCGAGCCAAGCATTTATTGGATTTGATCCTTACAGATGTATGTGGGCCACTAAATGTTAGTGCCCTTGGAAACTATAACTACTTCTTAATATTTACTGATGACTTCTCTAGGTATGATTATGTGTACGTTTTAAGGTATAAGTCTAAAGTATTTGAAAAGTTCAAAGAATTCAGAACTGAAGTGGAGAAACAAACTGGATTAAGTATAAAAACTATTTGAGCTGATCGATGAGGTGAATACTTAAGCACATAATTTTTAGATTATCTAAAAGAGAATGAGATTCTCTCATAGTGGATTCATCTTGCTACTCTCCAACTCAATGAAGTTACGGAATGCCGGAATCGAACCTTGTTGGACATGGTTCGATCTATGATGAGCTTCATTTCATTGCCTCTTTCATTCTGGGGGTATGCCTTGGAAACAGCAGCATACCTATTAAATAGGGTGCCATCTAAAATCCTGCACAAAACACCATATGAAATGTAGTGTGGAAAGACACCTTCCTATAAATACCTTAAGGTACGGAGGTGTGTTGCTTATGTGAAGCAGTAAGTGGAAGATAAGTTGAATATGAGATCCAGTTTATGCAAGTTTGTGGATAATCCAAATGACTCTATTGAATACTATTTCTATGATGCCATAGAACAAAGGGTGTTTGTTTCGATGAATGCTACCTTCCTTGAAAAAAAATTTCTTTCAGATGGAAGTGGCAATGTCGTAGAACTTGAAGAGGTTCAAGAACCACAGAACACCCCAACTGAGACTATAAATAGTACACCAGCTGATGCTGGACCCTCTGAGGCACAACCTCTTTAAAGATCTGAAATGGCCTCAAGGGTACCTAAGAGGTACAACTTGTTGTTAGAGAACAAAGAAGAAGAGCTCCCCCTGGATAATGATCTAAGAAGCTATGAACAGACGATGTCTGACATTGACTTAGAGAAATGGCAAGAAGTTATACAGTTTGAAATGAACTTCATATACTCCAACAAGGTATGGACTTTGGTGGACCTACCATAGAAAATTATTCTCATTGACTGCAAATGGGTTTACAAGTAGAAGCTTGGAATAGATAGAGAGGTAGCGACCAATAAGGCATGATTGGTAGCAAAAGGTTATACTCAGAAGTAAGGAATTGATTATGAGGAAACTTTTTTGCCAGTAGCAATGCTTAAATCCATACAGATACTGCTGGTCATATCTGTATATTATGACTATGAGATATGACAAATAAATGTGAAGACCGCTTTCCTTATTGGAAATATTAAGGAAGAGATCTATATGAAGCAGCCAAAAGGCTTCATATCCAGTGGGAGCGAACAAAAGATTTGCAAACTCTAGAGATCTATTTATGGACTCAAACAAGTTTCGAGGAGTTGGAACATCCGATTTGATGAAACAATCAAAATGTTTGACTTTCATAAGAATCCGGATAAACCATGTGTCCATAAGAAGTTTAGTGGGAGTGCAATTATATTTGTTGTGCTCTACGTCGATGATATCCTACTCATTGGGAATGATGTAGAATGTTGCAGTCAACGAGAACTTGGTTATCTAATCAGTTTTTCATGAAAGACTTGGGAGATGCATCTTTTATCCTAGGGATATAGATCTAGAAGGATGATTGGACTATCCCAGTCTATGTACATAGACAAAGTATTAAAAATGTTTAGCATGAAGGAATTCAAGAGAGGATTCCTGCCTATGAGTCATGGGGTTTCACTCTATAAAGTTATGTCTCCCAAGACACCTAAAGAGAGAAAAAAAATGGCTTGCATACTTTATGCTTCCGCAATAGGGAGCATAATATATGCAATGTTATATACAAGGTCTGATATAACACATGCTCTAAGTGTTACAAGCAAATATCAGTTCAATCCAGGGAAAGAACACTAGAAAGCTGTTAAGATGATCCTCAAGTACTTGAGAAAGACTAAGGATATCTTTTTGATATACGGCAATGGAGAACTAAAACTAGAGGGATATACAGACTCTAGTTTTTAGTTTGATATAGATAACTCAAAATTCATATCCGGATACATATTCACCCTGAATGGTGGTGCGGTCAATTGGAAGAGTTCCAAGCAAGAGACGACTACAGACTCTACCACTGAAGCTGAATATATTGTTGCATCAGATGCAGCTAAAGAAACTATTTGGCTTAGAAACTTCACCCAAGGGTTGGGTGTAGTTCCATCTGTTGTTGATCCAGTTATGATTTACTGTGATAATAATGGAGCCATTGCGCAAGCAAAGAAGTTAAGATCTTATCAAATATCCAAGCACATAATGAGACGATATCACTTGATTAGAGAGATCATTGGTAGATGCGACGTTATTGTAGATTGAGTTGCCTCAGAAGAAAATGTAGCAGACCCACTTGCTAAACCCTTAGCATAGAAGATATTCAATGGATATCTTGAAAAGATAGGCCTTAGATACATGGGCAATTGGAGCTAGGGCACGTAGGAGATTGTTAGAGTAGGATGCTCAACGTCCAAATTGAATTAGGTATATTATACTTTTTTTTTTTGTAAAGACAATCTTATTGGAAATCATATTAATAAAAAGATATTTTCTTTATCTTATGTCTTTCATTTTTTATTTATGCACACTAGATAAAGTCCTTAGACCAAATTTAGCTACGGGGTATGGTCGCAGATATGATGACTATCATGGAATATACCTCTAAGACTTTGGTTTTAAATAAGTTCCGAGTTGAGAAATTTTTGAGATGGGATATCAAATAACTTAATAAGACTTGCACATATGATGCATGCTCGTAAGACAAAAATATCACATTCCATTAACATTAACGTAGAGACACAAGTGTATATATGTGTGTACTTGTTAGGGAACAAGTGCACCGAATATGGCCCGCAAGAAATTCTTAGCTGAAGGCTTTGCATGTCGAAGTAAGAATTTCTGTGTTGCGATAGTACAAGGCTAGTTCTCGGACTTGAGGCATGATGGTAGCCTTGTGTATATCTTGCAACACTTGATATATCTTCTAATTGCTTGACAATCATAAAGGGGGTATGTTGGGTGTTGCACTGATGTGTATGGAGGTTTGTTAGTGACCAATATAGAATTTGACACTTGTCTTTTTAAATAATGGAATCTCCTGTATTTTCATAGTTCATAATTCAAAGACCTTGATCAAGGCAGGATGAATCATGATTCATCAAAAATTATTGAAATTTGAAATGGGATCATAGTTATTGAATCATTTAGGGTTTCGACTTATAATCTATACCCTGAATTCAATCAAAAGATAACTGTCGAAAGGATCGTACGTGTATGGTACTCGCAACTAAAATAGATTTACTCGCTATTTTACCTAAAACTAGTTTGCCATGATTATTTGATAAGTGTTTTCATGGATAGTAAGATTTTTGGAATTAAAGAGTTGATTCCAAGTGGATTAATTAATTGAAATAATTGTTATTCATAAGTTGCAAATATTACAAGCCCACTACTAGCTTAGTAGTTAAGCTAAAAGGATCACACATTTTTATGGAAAGTAATATTTATACTTTTAGATTTTATCCAATGGTTGAAAATTAATTAATTAATTAATTAATGGTTTTATTTAATTTAATGATTACATTAAATTATTTAATTAAGTAATTGGACCTAATTTAATTAGGAAGTCTAATTGGAGTAAATTAAATTAATTAACTAGATTGATTAAATTGGGATTGAATCAATTAGATTGATTTGTGGATTTTTAGTCCAAGCCCAAAAAATTAATGTTGACCACTTAATAAGTCCACTAAAATATGAAGAGAATAAATTAAATAAATATAATTTATTTAATTAATATATTTATAAATAAATAAATATAGTGATCGATTTTATGGGAAAAAATCGACCATTAAGATTTAATTTATATATAAATATAATTATAGTATATATATGATATATATCTATCTTGATATTATTTAAAAAGTTCAAATTAATATTAAGAATGTATGTAGATAATTTTGATGATTAATGTAGTATCAAATTAGTGCACATACAATAAGAGAGAGATAAGAGAAGAGTTCTTAGAAGATTTGAAATTCTTTCAAATAAGATTTTGAAATACTTCAAAATTGTCACTCTTTTCAAGAGTTGGAGAATAAGTAAATTTTTAGTCCTATATATGATGATGAACAAAAATTACAACAAATGTAAATTAAGCAAAAATTATTTTGTTTAAGTCTTCTATTTTTCTCTCCAATAAAAAAAAGAATTTTTTTTTTATTCTTTAAAGAAAATCAGTTTCTTGTTATTCTCTTCATATTATAGTTTCAGGAATTTAAAGAATTAATTTTTATTGTTGTTGAAAATTTACTCTGGTTCTAAATTAGTAAACAATTAAAAGAATACCAACGAATTCTTTTAATTGGTATTCCTCTTCCGTATTGTAGACCTGATAGAAGGAAGACACTTGGATTCCTATGAATTCTGATAGTTCAGAATAAATAATTGATTGCTTCATTGCCTATAACAATCTAAGTGCTCGGAAGGTATAATTCAAATTTTATATTTATTTATATATTCACTTGAATAAATACGATCGTTAAAATTATTTTCGAATCAAAGGGGATAAATTTATGTTTGATAAAATTTTAATTTTTAATTGCGTATACCCTTACAATTATAGCGAACTCAACAAAATGCATATCTTAAAAGTTGTTTCGTTCCATGAAAAATTAAAAAAATTAAAATATATATATATATATATATTCAGTTATTTGGTCATAATATACATTCCAAAAAATTATTAAAAATTTTATAACGAATTTAAAAATATAAATTTATTTTAATTTAAAATATGATTATTACAAATTTTACAAATTTGAATCAAATCAAACAATTTTTTCATCAATACAATAATATGATGATTTTTCGGCTTATTTTGGTCATTTATCATATTATATTTGTAGTGTTGATACTTGTTTATATAAGACCATTTTTTTTAAGAAAAAAAAATTAAGGTAAAAAAAAAAGCTAAGGAATTAAGTTCATTGAGGAGGTCTTGGCCATTTAAGGGGAGAGTAGCGAAAGACAATAAATTTGTTTAAAATTGAGAAATGATTGAGCTTAAATACAAGTGCATGTTGTAAATTGAATTTGAATAAATCTCGAGTTATTTTATATTTTATATTATTAAATTGCAACAAGACAAATGCTAATTAAGATCAAAATTACTTAGAACTATTTAAAAGATGATTGAATATTGAGAAGTCAAATTAGAGATATAAAATTTGAAAATCATCTTAGAACCTAATGTGTGATTAATTACATCAACAACCTCTAAGGTTAGATTTAATTATTAAAACACCCCCTCAGAATGCCATGGCTATTGCTTATTGAGATGAGGGTAAAATGAGGAATCCAAAGTATTTTTTTTTATAACATCAACATAAATAATTAATAGCTAAGAGCATGTATAATTTTACAAAAAGTAAAAAGTGTTACTATAATTAAACCTAACTTGAAGGAATGTCGATGTAATATATATACCATAAATGTTAATTTTGCCACTAGTTTTCATGTACAATTATTTAGACTTAGTTCTTCTAATTTTTATTATACTATGCATGCGCACACATTAATCCTAAAAATGAGATTGGGTGAATTTTGATTTTCAAGAATTAATAAAGAGTTAAATTGAATATATCGATCGTTAGACTTGTTAGAATAATTTACGATCAAAATCCTCCTTCAAATGAACCCGTCAAAATCATTAAAAATAATCTTAAAATAGAAAGTTTGGAAAAATGATGGATTTTTGTTTATTATTATAAGTAAATAAGGTGTTGATTGATTTTGCACTCCAATTTGACTTTAAACATGATTTAATTGGCTTAATTGGATTCCCTAACTTTTTCAAGGACCACATTTCCTTTAACATTCTTCCTAAAAGTAAATAGATATAAAAAACTTTTGAAATTTGTCTACAAAACTAAGTAGATGTAATTAAAAGAAAAGGTTGACCTATAAAATATTCATGCTCTCATCATGAGGTCAAAAAGAAAGAAAGAGAAGTTTTTGTTTTCTTTTTTATAAAGGATCTTTTCAATTTTTATTATTTAAAATTTTAAAAATATATTGTTTTACCTAATTTTATTAAAAATATAATTAATTTTATTTTTAAAATTTATTTTTATTATTTCACGTCTTTTCATGTACATATTAATTTATTTCAAACTTACTAATACTTCACTTCTTTTCATATAGAAAATGACATAAAATAAATAAATATTTATTTCTAAATTTATATAATCGATATAAAAATAATTAGCCCCAACATAATTTTATTTTATGCGAAAATCTATTAAAATCTTATTCAACCCTAATAATATTGAAAACATGAAAATGAATTTGAAAATAAAACAAAACGAGCACTTTATTTATTCATGTGGTTTTGATGCTAACATGTTAAAGAAAATTGAGGATGTTCACGATACGTAATTTTTGGTAATTAATGCTACTTGTTCCCACATTTCAATTGAATTTTTATGTTCTTTTTCCATTTAAAGTTGAGTTTGCCTAAAGCAATACAAGATTCACCAACACATCTTAGATCAAATTATTTAAATTGATATATTTGGAATACAACAACATATACGTGAATGGGTTTTGTTCAAATAATAAAACTGAAATCTCAAAATTTTAGTACTCTAGAGTATTATTACGTTGTTATTAAATTTATTTCAAACTTACTAATACTTCACTTCTTTTCATATAGAAAATGACATAAAATAAATAAATATTTATTTCTAAATTTATATAATCGATATAAAAATAATTAGCCCCAACATAATTTTTTTATGCGAAAATCTATTAAAATCTTATTCAACCCTAATAATATTGAAAACATGAAAATGAATTTGAAAATAAAACAAAACGAGCACTTTATTTATTCATGTGGTTTTGATGCTAACATGTTAAAGAAAATTGAGGATGTTCACGATACGTAATTTTTGGTAATTAATGCTACTTGTTCCCACATTTCAATTGAATTTTTATGTTCTTTTTCCATTTAAAGTTGAGTTTGCCTAAAGCAATACAAGATTCACCAACACATCTTAGATCAAATTATTTAAATTGATATATTTGGAATACAACAACATATACGTGAATGGGGTTTGTTCAAATAATAAAACTGAAATCTCAAAATTTTAGTACTCTAGAGTATTATTACGTTGTTATAATATTTTTTTACATTAAATATAATATTTAATTAATATTTGATATAATATATTGATGTGATGAATGACGGATGCAATAATCCTCTAAAAAAAATGTAATATATCCATAATATGTTCATAGTGGATTGTTTCTTTAGCTATGTTCAAACTTAATCACTAAATGAGTTTGAGAAATTTTGACATTATGGAATTGAGTCAAATATTTATTATGAACTTCAATATATAATTTTGATGGTTTAGTACAATAATTACCAACTTATCTTAATTTTTTGATTTTCTTAGTAAAACTAAAAATCAACCTTTATACAGAATATATACATACATATTTATATACATGTATGTATATATATACAGTTTTTAAATTGTCAATAAATACACAAGTTTTTATGTATTTATATAATTAAGAATTCCTCCCTTTTGATATATTCCACGGCAAATTAATTTCCCGATGAATGATAAAATAGTTTCTCCAGGAGATAGTTCTCATCTAAATTGGTAACACTTCTATATTTCAATTAACTTATTGTTAAAAAATTATGGAGCCATTTCCCCCATTTCTTTTCTTAAATTTTTAACAGTGTAATTGGATTTATTTTCAAACTAAAGAAGTTTCAAACGTTATCCTATACAAATAAGGCCATGAATACTAAAATGGAGGAGAGAAAAAGAGGAATAAAAATGTCCACATCATAAAGAAAACTTCACGCGCTATTTTTATTTTTATTTTTTGTTATTTTCATGTGAAAGCTCTTCTTTGATCATTGAACACAAATTTAAAAATTCTTGCTCAAATATTGAATAACATTTATGTATATTTGTATCTTTGAGTTTCAAAATATGTTCAATTTTTAGTTTTATAATAAAATAAAACAAGAAAAAATATTAAAAAAATAAAATATAAAATTATATCGTTCAATGAATAAAAATACTACCGTCATTATTAAATCCCAAAGTCCAAACACAATCACAAAGAATAAACCTTTTAAAAAAATACATTTTCCCAACTCAAAAGTTACAGCTTTATATTTTATCTTCTAATATTTTTTCCACATTAATATTTTATCCAAATATAACTTCAATAATTAGCTATGAAGGTAGTTTTCTTTGAATGAACTAACAATACAAGGAAAACTAGACATGCTATTACTCTATACAAACAAATGTCATGTGTCCCAACCCAAGTCTTTATTTACAAAAGAATAGAAACAACTCAACCAAACTAATTTGGTATTTTGACATGTCAAGCATTCGAATTCCAAACTCAAGCTCGAGTTCAATATCTCCAAAAATTTATTTCAAAAAATTATTTTCTCGACAGCAAACCAACTTCACATACAATTGGATTTTGTCTACTTGTAACTACACAAATACAGGAACAAAATTGAATTTCATTATTTCACCGTCTCACAATAATACAACATATTCATACGAGTACTATACATAACTGAAGTATAAATGTCAGTACAAAAAAGTCGAAATCCACAATTTCCACAAGTTCATATTATTCAAATGCATGTAGCTTGGAGTCCCAGCATATGGATTCTGCACTTGATGTTCTCCATTCTCTTGTCATTGGATCAGCATTCTGAGCGAAGCGGAATCCTGTAACATTTCACGCCGAAGAAGAACAGTCTGTACATTAATTCAGTGCCAAAAATAGGAAAAAAAAAAAAAAAGGAGCACATAAAAAAAAACCTAGTATGCTTCTATTGGATCATATGAAGCAGTGATGCACTTGTACCCTTTATCAGAAGTAATAAAATAGAAGAACATTTCTAATACCTTAGCAAGAAAATCTACCAGTAAGAAAAATAATTCAAAACAAAATAATTATCTTTGGAGCAGTCGTGGTCAGACGACATAGAGAGAATTTGCACATATGAACTAATTCTTAACTCTATAACAAGTAAATAACCATGAAAAATATTTGAGATCATCTCAAATGTATCCTTAACACACGTGTAACAAATTGAAGGGCAATTGAAAGTGACACTTCTGAAAAATCTCAATTGCACTTTATCAAAAAGAAAAAAGAGTGTCGTAATGGTATGATATAGAAACCTTGCAAGCAATAAGAAAATCAATTCTTAACACAATTTCCCTAAAAAATTCTCCAAGCCCTCATCTTTTCAATGTCGTTGCTGGCCCTTCCCTTTCCTTTCCTTCGTTGAGTTGAATAGGATAATTTTAAAGCAGGGTTTATAACATCTCAGAAGCTCAATCATCAATTGGGCTACTTTTAACTAGGATAGACTATGCATGGTGCAAAATGAAACGCACATGTCAAAGAACAAAAACTAAGCATAATATTTGAAATGAATATAAATCAAGCACGTTTTAGGAACAAACATTTTGTTGTAAGGACTTGCCATGCCCTTCTTGCCAACAAGGATGTCGTTATCCTTCAATGAACATGTCAGGAAACAATAATCAAAGTACAAGTTCACATAAAAAGAATCAAACTTTGAGATACCATCAAGGACTCAACTGGAATCAAGATAGTCAATAGCTGATGACAACTTGCACCCTTATGTGCAGCTTCAATAGTTCTCTTAATCTCCACCACACCAAAATGACGTGCAGCCATATAGCATGTGAATTCAGGGAAAAGATTGATGCCTTTCCTATCTAATCGTTCTTGTTTCCATTTATAGCAATTCTACCATTATTGTATGTGGAGTTTTTGGCAAAATTAAGCAAATTTTAGTGCTTCTACAAGCTAAAAAATTATGAAATGCAACAAAATGGAGAACTCATTAATTATGCCAACATGGCACATTTCAAAATTAGAGGACATGATGCAAATCATACACGTTAAAAGTTGGGCACCAGTTCAAATTCGTGTAGTGCAAGTGCAAAATAAGAGTGATCAATATTCTTAAAACTTGATTATTAATCTAAGTTTAATTATTCTTCAGAAACAGAGAGCAAGCAATGCGACCAGGCAAATGGATTCTCCTGCTCAATCATCCCAAAATGGAAGAAAAGAAAGTAAAATCATGGATAGTTTTATGATCATGGAGAACAATTATAGAATACCTCAACTCAGGGTCGGAGCCTCAACATCAGTAGTTGGCGCCTCAGGTCCACCAGAGCTATCATTCTGAGTCTTTAATGCACGAGATGCCCCTGGGAATAGATCAGGAAATTGCACACATTAGAAAAGAAGTATAAATCCAGTCAGAAGTCTAGAATTTAATTTCACAATCATGACTCAAATCTTGATCAAAAATTTCAGCAGAGTAGACACCAAGATATGTAAAATATAAGTTCACTAAATCGAAAAGGTTAGACTCCATTAAGACCTTGATCTAGAATGAATCATCGAAAGACCAAGAGAAAGCATCATCATACCTGCTAATGGCGTACCACTCATGTCATGTGTAGTAGAACGAGCTCAGCGCTTTGCAATGTATTTCTCATCCAATGGTATGGGGGGTTGAAAAGAAAATTGCGAGATGCTGACACCTTCTTGTACGTATTCCGGATGCTCACTGATGTACCTGAAATAGTAAGCATCGAAAATCCTTCCAGCAATTATAATCATGAAAAAGTACTGAACTCCAAAATATCAATCCTCTGGCAGTTATTTATTGTGCATTTCAAGAGTGAAGCAGAAAAAAGCTAAGCCATTGCTTAGCAATCTCCGGACATTGTACCTGCTAAGTTCAACCATAGAACGAAATCTCTTGTTAGATGGGGCAACATAATACCTGTTAAAACACAAAAAAAATGCCAATGTCAATCACAAAGAGAAATGCATCACTCAGAATCCCTACTTCCATTTTAAACAAATAAGGAAACAAACGCGCTATAGGCTACATACACATCAGCAAACTTTGTGCCTCCTTCAGCTCTAATTCGTAAAATTCGTTGCCATCCAGGAGGAGTTTGAGGAATTCTCGGTTTGTCCAGCGCCCAACAATAGCTGTCATCCTGCTTGACATCAGCTTCATCTTGCAAGATATGTCAGGCCGCCACTCTCGAGCTGTTTCACAAAAAAACAATTGTTCTCCAATCCTTGCCCGTATTTCCTCATACTTCTCCTTCGTGGGGATAAGCCTCCATTTTGAACATTTGGCACACCTAACTGTATAGGACTTCACAGATTCCCAGACCTTTTTGGCTGGCATACCTTGTTCTCGTTCCATTGCTTTGAAGAACTGCCATTATCAAGAGGAAGTCATTGCTCAATGCCACAGTAATTCTGCACTTCTATAGCATGATTTATGCCCATACAATCAATTCCAAGCAAAACTCGAATTAAAAACTAAACAAGAAAGTTAAACAGATAAGAATCCCATCTAGAAAAGCTCACAGGAAAAGAAACTGCACGAAGTAAAACCTTAACATAATTTTCAACAGACACCAACTTTTGTCCATAATGAAAATATTGGCAGCACTAGATACCTATAGAATTTATGTTCCAAAGAATAGGCCATCATTGTTTAATTCTTACATCTCCATATGTAGCTTTGTTTCCTTTGCTTTTTTCATTAAGATAAGGCTTTTGGAAATAAACTACCACCATCGAAAGTGACATCATAAATGAAAGGTGAGTCAAACCTAGATATTGGTGTAATTATGTTGAGCCACACATGAACATAATGCAATACAGATAAAGAAGAAAGTAAATCTCACAAATTGTAGGACATGAGATGGCTATGAATATTTAATAGATAAAAATAGATAAACATGTACTGGATAATTAGGCCTATAACTTTAAATCAAAGAACAACAAAATTTTATCATGATATTTTAAAGATAAAAATCATAGTAAAGCTTTTGCTATAGTAAAGATAAGCAAAAGCATGTCAGTACAACATTGTTGGTCAGAGGGAAAAAAAGGAAAACCAGTAACACTAATAAAGAAGAAATCAAATGTAAGCCAATTAATACTCGTGTTTCCTACAATTCAATTCACTTGACATATTTGCATGAGTTTAGTTACCTCTGCTCTGTGGTTGACAAATAGTTTATGTGATGGACGCGTCTAACACACGCAAATATTATTTTCCTTTCTATTTTCTTTCACATGTTTTGGTGTGACAAATGCAATTACATTATTTATCTCTACTCCGAGGTTAGCATATGTAATTTATAGTGTTGGACTTGCCTGCAACAACATGAGTTCAAGTATGTGGGTGGGCAATAACTAAAGCATACCAAGTCCTTAATCTTCGTAACAGCACAAAACTGTCATCGTCAATAAGCTTCCATAAATTCATAATTAAATTAAAAACATTTTACTTATGGAAACAATATTTTTTCAAAAATTGAGGTGGTCTTGGAGACTGGTGATTCCCACTTTAAGGATCACAGTTTTGCACCACTCAACAAGGTAAAAAAAGAACGTTATGTGTGCCTTAAAAGAAAAAAGCAAAGCTTTGTTCATATTAATAAATATATTCAATTATATGCAGAGGTTCACAACCAACAGATTGATAGCATCACCATATGGTATGACAGTGTGCTAACTCCATCCTACATCAAGCCAATCCAGAGACCGAATAGAAAATTCTGCTATTAGTCTCCCGACCAAGAGAATAAAACTTAATAACAGTTTAAATTGAATATTTTGGTACCCACTTAAGTTCACAAACGGAATGACGTAATTCAAACTCCTACCACTGTCTTTCTATTTTGTACACTTTGTACAAATAATATCATAAATTATACTTTAAACCGTGTCCATATGTTCAAAAATGTGCCATACCACAAAACATCAAAGCGTCGTCAAGATACAAAAAACAGTATAACTAAAAGGAGAACTAGAGAATGAAACTTCATAAGTTAAGAACTACACCGAATACGAAGCCACTTAAGTTGTTATTCAATAAATTAAATCATCTATGTAGAAACTTAACAAAAAATAAAACTGGTTGCGGAGATACTTCGGGTGCTAAAAGAACCGCATACAAAACCAAACTCATGTTAATACATCAACATAAACCTAGATCCTTGACTGGACACAAAAACCTGTGGTAATATTGCATGTTATGTGACAAATAGACATGTATGTGAGTGTATGATTGGGTGTTCAATTGCATCTCTCTCTATCGGTGGACAATTAAAATGATCAGAGTATTAAATATGACATAAATTTCTAGGCAAAGATGCATATTCGCGACAAACTTAAGAACTTATCTTATATTCACTTAAATGACTAGACCTATCATGAAATTTAAAGTTCATGTTTGAAGATGCTCATCTATTTAGAAACTTATGAAAAAGTAAAACTGGTTGAAGAGATACTTCAGGTGCTAACAGAACAGCGTACAAAACCAAACTCATATTAATACATCAACATAAACCTAGATCCTTCACTAGACATGAAAACCTAAGGCAATATTGTATATTACGTGACAAATAGAAATGTATGTGTATGTATGATTGGGTGCTTAATGTGTGTGTCTCCATCTGTAGACAATTAGACAATTAAATAGAACGGGTACTTCCATACTAAATACGATGTAAATTTCATAGCCAAATATGCATATTTGCGATAAACTTAAGAACTTATGAACATAAAGACTAGACCTATCATGAAATTTAGAATTCATTTTTGAAGACGCCAAGTTGTCGCCCCAACGTTCCCCCCCCCCCCCCCCCCCCACCCCAACCCCTCCCTCTATATGTAGATAATTAAATTGGAGATACCCTACTAAATACCATGGTAAATTTCTAGCCAAAGATGCCTATTTAATAATAAACTTACGAGCTCATCTGGTATTCACATAGATGACTAACCCCATTATGATATATACAATTCATACTCAATGCCTGTGGACGCAATCACCATTACATGAGCAAAACAAAACTTCCTGCTTACACAAAGAGAGCAATCTGAATACACATATGTACAAAGATATAGGCCAAAAGAAAAGCCTTAAATTCAAAAGTAAAGAACTCATTTCTGAACCATCTGATCTGAAAAATAAATTCATATATTCAACACAAGCGAAAATAATAGGGGGTTGCAACATTAATTTTTTTTCTTTTTTTATTCTTTTGCTTAAATAACGACATGCAACTGAAAACCCATGTTTAGAATCGACTGGAAAAACACAAACCTCTGATGAGACGCACAATTCTAGACATGCATGTTTGGTTATTTAATTATTACTTCGATGTCTGTATTCAATTAGTGTGGCGTGGTCTGAGTGAGATATGTATATACGAAAAATTAGAATAGATCACAAAATTCGTTCAGAAAACATTATATAGAAAAACCCAATTAACAAATTCGCACAGCCACCTCAATGAAACACAGGATTTTCAGACTTGCATGTGTTTTTTTTTTTGTGTGTGTTTTAAAATCAAGAAGTAACACGTACACCTTTAAACAAGATCGAAAAAACTCGAAAATTAAAACAAGTTCAGAGACTAAACCTCGATATACAATCGCCAAGAATCGCTGATCCTTATAAGCCCTCTACGCGCGCGAAGAGTGTAACCTTCTGTGTGACTGTGTGTTATGGGGGTGAGTGTCTGTGTGAAAGCTGACGAAGCCGATGAGAAGCCGACAAGCCGAGGTTGTATGTATGTGGGCGTGTGTGTGTATTAGGTTGTAGATTATGGCAAGAGTTGGATGAAAATGCGACAATATAATTCGAAACGTTTCATCTGCAGTGTTTGGTCCGACGACAAGTGTTGCTTTCTGGGCTACGCAAAAACATTGAATTTGTAATAATTGATGAGAAAAGAATACTGCGGTTTGACTTCTTATTATAAGAAAAGCCCTTTTACTTTCATCCCATAATAATTTGGAGTTGCGATATTTGATGTCTGAAAAAAACAATGGATAGTGTAAAGGTAATATGGCAAAAAAACAAAAATTATATGTATTTCAAATAAAACATCAATGTACTTTTCCATGTATTGAAAATAAAAAATTAAAAAAATAATGGATCCTATAATATTCAAAAGAAATTTAATTGTCAAATAGAAAGTTCAATAAGTCCAAAGTGGAAGAAATTTTACCCACGTGAAATCTTGAGAGATGATAATATAGCTCTTTTTAAACGCTTATAAATATTTTATTTATATTAATTTTTTAGTACATTCATTTCATTTGTTTTTTACGACTTTATACTTTTGACTTGTTATATATCGTCCGAACACCCCGATAACGTATGAATGTTTTTTAGCACTTATAATTACCTTATCCATATTCATTTTCTAGTACATTAATTTTATTTATCTTTTTACACCTTTATCTTTTGGCTTGCTATGTATAGCTTGAACACCCAATAATTTTAACAGTTTATTCATGATCATGGTGATTATCGTGCGATTTGATGATTTTTTTATTAATTTCAAAGCGAATTGTCTGTGTGATTTAGGATGATTACGCGCAGTTGCAAACAGTTTTGCGATAATATTATGTTTCTTACAGTGTCATATAATTGAATCATTTAAGAATTTGCAAGAAAAAATAGTAGAATCATAATAAAAAGAATAATAAGCAGTAAAAAGATTTCCATTTTTGCACCTAAGCTATCAGTTGAACAAGGTTCCACTTTCTTCCGGTTATTCGGACTTCAGTAATAGAACCATTCTTATTGATCTTCGTTCATTCTATAACTTGCATAAAATTTTTATTATCTATTAACATTGTGAACCAACTTTATTTCATAAAAATGAATCTTACAAAGTGATTTTGCTGTATGTTTTTTTTCCCTTGCAATGTAATATAAAACAAGAAAAAAAATGAATAAACTCATAATAATTTCATTCAAAAATATTAATTGTCAAAACCATAAAGTAATGGAAACTGGTGGTAATTAGCAACCCTTGTCCATCCCCAACTTGGAGACACAAATAAAGGTTGAACTTGAAGGTCAAGAGCAATGGGGCTGGACATCTACTTAACATTAGGTGAGCGGTCGGTTGCGATTTGAATGATTTGCAACTCTTCTAAACCGCCACCACACCACCTAAGTGGTGTGATTTCTATTTTAATTTTTAAATCACGGTTCATGCACAAAAGTAATTTTAACTATGCGGTATAATGTAGTTCGGGCGATATTTTAAATTTTATGATCATTCTTAAATTTGAGAAAAATTGATCGTTAGTGGTCGTCAATGTGAAGATTACCACATCACTCATAATGTCATGGAGGCAACATCTTTTGACATTGCTTATGGGTTTTGTTTGAGGACATCGAAATTCGAATTTTTAGTTGATTTATTGAATATATAGTTGCAAATTAGATACTAAATTGGATTGAAAGAAATCCAACAATGGTCTCTTTTATATGATAGATGCAGTATTCACTAATAATATAGAAGTAGTGAATATCTTGATTGTATATTCTTTGCCATAGTCTCTAATTTTTTAGAATATTTAATTTGATTAATTTTATTTACCCCATTTATTCTTGTTAAATATTATTTTACCTTCTTATACTTTTAGTTGTCTCACT
>CM033112.1:5812848-5879959 GCA_019321725.1 Paulownia fortunei
AATTATACTAGCATAACTTTGGTGTCATGTGAGCATCTAAAAAGTGGATTAATTTTAAAGAATAAATATTTGGAGCTCTAAGGCTAATAAACCAAACACGCCAAAGGGCTATCGGTTCTTCTGCGCAAATATTTGTGGATCATGAATAGATCTGCATGATCCACCCACTTCATCAGTCAAAAATAAAATATTGAACTTTACCCTTATGAAAACTAATTTCACATAATTGATCAACGTGATAACAAACAAATACATATTTTTTAAATAATAATCACTCTTATTTATATGTTGTTAAAAATTTAAATTTCCATTACACCATAAATCTTGGGGCCTACGAACCCGAGTTGTATTAGAGATTAGGTAGAATTTAATTTTTCATATGATTACATTTAATTTGATTAGAATTTAATCGTTATGGGTTAATGTTATGCATTTTTTCATTGGATAAAAAATCTTTCATTTGTTTGGGATTTAATTAAAATTTTATTTTTATTAAAAAATATTAACAATGAGAAAAACGAGATGAATCTCGTGCAGTTGCATGTTTGGTGCAACCTAAGTGAAGGTGTTGTAGGTAATCACGTGAGGCCTAAGCGCATGTGAGGGAGCAAAGCACCCAATGCGAGGCGTTGGCTGGTCATGGCCCAACCCGATGCCAAGCATTCGATGAAGGATTTGTTGGGCACTAGGCAAGACCAACACTTAGAGTAGTGTCCGACGAGCCAATTAGTTTGACTAGGTTTTATACTCTTGTATATACGATCTTATCAAAAGTTTATCAATAACATAGGCATTTATTTATCTTTAAATATTTTTGTTAATTGGATAAAGTTTTTATATCATACATAATTACGGGACATGGTCGCCCATATGATAATGATCATGGTATATGTCTATACGGCTTTGACCTTAAATTCGTTTTGAGTCAGGAGTTCATTTAGATGGGCCAATAATGAGCCCAATGTAATACCCCCAACACTAAATATAGATATTGATATAATAATAATTTTGACAAGGTAGCACATGTGTGTGCATGTGTGTGTGTATATATATATATATATTTATTTATTTTTTCAAATGTAGCACTTTGAGAAAACAGTAAAATATTTTCTCACATATAAACCTGTATATAGAAAAATTATCGTTTATATAAAAATACAACACCCATCACAGTCACGTTATTCTCAGACTTATTTACTATAAAATTTCAAGAGTTATATAAGACACGGCATCCGAAAGTTATAATACGATAGACTCAAAAATTAAAATAATAGCCTATACTTTTGGAAGAAATAAGGACATTTTGCATTTTATAACCCTTTACATATAGACAACAATTTACATTATTGACCATTGGATTATGGCGGTGTGCAGAGCTATTTTCTGGTGCATGGGATAGTAGTATTGGTCAGGGACCCAAGAAAAAAATAATTTTGAGAAAAATATTTTAATGTATGGAATTGCATTGTAGGCATAGAATTTTGAGATGCATGATTTGATACTGTGAATTATTCTTTGACATGCATAATCTTTACTTGCTGAGCGTTACCTCATATAATTTATACATTGTAAGTGAGTCTGGTGATACTTGATACCAATACAAATACATGCATACTCATACGCATGCAAATCTATGTACGCAAACCTGCAAATCCATGCATACAACCATACAAATATATGCATGCTTCGGTGCACTAATAGTGGTCAGCAAAATATTTTGCTTTCTCAAAATTATGTCGTGTAATGCAAGATTTATCACAATGCTCATATATGATGCATGCACGTGTCAATGCCCATGTATGTATGCTTAATGGACATGAATGACAGTAATGCATGCCCTTTGTTATGCACATATGATCTATGGTATTACATATAAATCACATATTTACTATGTCTATGCATTGTAGTTGCAAATGAATCTTTACTTACCTTTGATCAGTTGTGTGTTACTTTTAGATTTTTTAAGTATTACTCCCCAACCCTAGATGTGAAACAATCTATAAAAATATAAAATATCAATCACCATCCTCAATTAACAAGTTCATTATACCTAATGTAGTATAAAGTTCTTGAATCTCAATTTAACTAAACAACCTTACCACTTAGAAACTATAACCGAATACAACCTTCTACGTACCTTTGTTCCACATCTTAAATGTATACTAACCTCATTTTATTGATGTATTATAACTCTTATAACATCCCCCTAAATGTTAGGGATCAAATGTACCACATCTATGTTGGAACATGTTAATGAACCAAATGGGACAAATTCATAATTTCACATTTTTTTACTGTCACATTAATTTGTATGATGATTTTGATACCCATAGACATATTCATTCACTCCCTAATTTTTATCACACTTAGATAATATAAAAATAAATTTAACCATATCATAAAATGGCTAAAACTCACGGATATAGCTTCCCAAGTTCAGCTCCCTCCACAGCATACTGAAACAGATTTTTCCTACCGTGATAGTTTTGCGCACTTCATGACATTAATGGTTTTGACACCCTTATGTATATTCAATCACTCCTAAATTTGTACCATACTTAGATAAATTATACACAGAGGCAACTAGTTTATAGTCTTGCAAAAACTAATGGATTTAATGCTGAAAAATCAGTCCCCTTTACACAGGATAGAATCTGAAATTCGATGGTGACAATTTTGAGCAACTCTTCAATATCATGCCCTAATTTAATTTTTAACCAATGAAAATTTGTTCCAATACTCTTAACTCATATATGAACATGTATATGATGATAATTATAGATTTTATTCAACATACCATACACTTTTGAAGTCTAAAACATAAAAAAATAGCAAAGTGACAGTTTCTGCCACAAGTATTTCCTATTAAGTGTTTGTCATCAAAAACCCTTTCTTTGTACACCAAAGCCTAACTAAAAACTTTCTAAAACTAAAAACTTTCTAACACTTTTATAAGAGATATTAAAAGTTAATACACAATAAACCCATTCAGAATAATCTGAAAACTAAAGGCAAAACCGTAGGTAAGTGTTACCTATGTAGATTTTGAGGTTAAACTTGATGGTAATCACTTCTCCTTTGCTTTTCTTGCTTTTATTTCAACTTGGAATCATTTTGGAGCACTTGGAGACCTTAAGGTGTGTGTTTGGAAGTTGAAAATGGCTGAAATGAGGGTCTGGTCGTGGCTTAAAGGGGAAGAAAAACTTGAGGTGGCACTTGAGGTGCTTGCTTAAACTTGGTACCAAGCATGAGATGTCAAGTTGTGGTATAAATCTGACTTTCACCCATCTTTCAAGCCTAGATAATATGTATCTTACTAGACATTAATTTTATTGCAACCTATTTTAATTACCACAAGATCCTATAGACAATTCATAAGCTAATTTTCTAGTCGTTCATTTAATTTCTTACCCGATTGTCACCCGATTCTTGAATAATTGTCCATATTAAAAATCATATAATCTTATATATAAATGAATATTGTAATATTATCTTTCAATCATATTATCTTATGTCCAATGTCCCAAATATATAATTTACCCATATGTACTTTTGAAATACCTAGATGAAATCAAATCAAACCATATAAGTTTACTAGTAACACTTTTATTACTTCCAAAATTATAATCTATATATCCCATCTATATTCAATATTAATCAACCTCATTTTCTTCTTATTTAAATATAAAATCAACTACTTAGATTAGGAAATTCAGTAACTAATACCGTGCAAGAGCTTCAGAATTAAGTTAAATATTCAATAATGTCGTATAAAATGAAATAAATTATGCAATGTCAATAGAAATTCAAGTAGCATATAAAATTAGCATGTAATGCATGAATCATATTGGCCAAGTGAGTAGTATGAGGCTTGGCTATTACATTCTCCACTCCTTATAAAAATTTCATCCACGAAATTTTACTTACCTTTAACTATCATTTTATGCTTCATTTCTCAAGTAGCTTTTTCTGTTGATTGACTTCTCCTTAGTACTTTAACTAATGAGATATTCTTATTTTGAAGTTGTTTTACATCCCTTACTAAAATCTCTATAGGTCTTTATTCACATCTCCAACCTCAATTTAGTTCTATTGGTTCCTTCTTCAATAGATGAAATAGATTCATGATATACTTCCTTAAAATGAACACAAGAAACACATTGTGAACTCGAGACATTGTTGCAAAGAGGTCGAGTTTACAAGTAATATCCCCAATTATCTCAGTAATGCAAAACAAATCAATGTACCTAGGATCAAGTTTGTATGTAACATCCTCAATTTTTTTTTCTGCCCCAGCCGCATAATCCATTTCATTGGAGGCACCTTCAAAAATTTGATCCCCTATCATAAATTGCAACGATATTCCTCTTTAATCTACATAACTCTATGGTCACCTCTAACTAGTTTTCATACATTGGAAATTTGTTCTACCACTTCTATCATTTCCCAAACCATATTCAGCCTAAAAGAACACCAAATTCATTTAAATAAAATGATGACCTATATTATCTATCATACAATGCCTCATAGAAAACTATTCCAAATAGCCTTATCACTGTTGTTAGAAGAAATTCCATCCAAGAAATTTTTTTCTCAATTGACATCAACAATCTAATGCATAAGCTCTAAGCATATCTTGTAAAGTCTAATTTGATTATTCTGATTGTCCATTGATGCATGGACGATCACAATACTAAAATATAATTTTGTTCCCAATACCTAATGTAAGATCTTCTAGGAAGTGGACAAAGACCTTAAATCTACATCAGAACTAATAGACACTAATAAATCATAAAGTCTAACAACTTCCTATATATTTATCTTTCCATAGATTTCCAAGGAATACCTAGGGTAAATTGAGAAAGAATGAGCATATTCAGTTAACCTATGAACAATAACCCAATTCCATTATCATATACAAAATTTATGAATGCTTTCCATTTCCACCTGAAAATGAAAGCAGAACTAAATCATTCTTACATATGCACTTTTACGTATAGTAGCAAACCAAATATTAACAATATATTCCATAATAGCTCGCCTAGTATCTGATATCTGTACATTTTCTTGAGATCACAAACATCATTCATATCACTAAATAAAACAAATAAAAAGTACATGATCATCACCTAAAACTTAGTCTTGCAATTTCTTATCCCTCATTATCACATCTATCTCTTATTAAGAGATTATTATCACTTATCACAAAAATCTATTTAAGTACCTTTTATGCCTTTCATCGTAATCCTAACCTTTCATCGACCTTATTTTTAGCATTTGAAATTGGATCAATCAAAATCAGTCTTACCAAAATATTAATAAACAAATAATTCACCATTTACTCTAATTCATCCTCTATACAACCCTCAACTCCCATAATAGTTTACGATATAAAATTTGTTTGAATATTAGTATATTGAGATATTTCATTCCAATGACATCTGTAGTTATATGGATCATACAATATATTCACTTACTAATAATATCCATCCTTTCTTCAAGTTCAACTCCTTTTGAGTATATAGACATTTCAAGTACTTCTATTTTGTAATGTCATATATAGTATTACATAAATAATTTAATTAACTTGAAGAGTGTCGAGTAACTTTTCTATATTACATCAAACATATACCAAAACACAATGAGATATACCACTATACACAATAAATAACTTATATCTAAAGTTGGAGTCACTACTGAAGCTCATATCATTTCTTTTTAAGTAATTAGAGATTTCTTCCCACTTAGTGAACCATTCAAATTTCATACACCTGTATGTATGATGAAATAAAGCAGTAACAACTAAGGAAAATTTTTGACTGAATACCCAATAATATTACTAACCCAAAAAACTTTTCTTATTTCTATCACATTTATTGGTCTTCTCTATTTAAGTACAACCTCAAAGTTTTGAATAGTTACAAGGGCACTTTCTTAAAAAAATTACCAGTCTTAAAATTATATTATATTACAAAACTGAAAGATCGCATTTACTAAATCGAACAAATAATTTCTACTTTCTTAAAGTTTTCAAGATCATATTGAAATGTCAATCATATTTCTCCTCACTGTATAGTAAGATATCATCAATGAATATCACCCTAAACATACCCATATAGAATCATCAAACACATTATTCATCATGCATATCAAAATAATTAAGGCATTAGTCAACCCGATGACACAATAAAACATTCATAATAAATTCAAACTTAAAATCAATCCTCAAGATCACAGTAGCTCCTCTTAATTTATCAAATAAACCTTAGTATGAAAAATCTGTACTTATTACAAATTATTACTCAATTCAATTGCAATAAATAATACATAACCTCAAGATTCATCTTTCTTCTAGGTGAATATGAAGTGGAGCTTGTTTAGGAGAAACACTAAACTTTAATGTCTTGCCCAATATTATAACAATTTCACTTAAGATTCATCGAATTCCAATAGGTGTATATGATAAGCTACAAGAGAGATTGGATTTGTTATTATATCTATATTCAGGATAAAATCAATTGGTTAGTCAATAAAATGCCCAAAAACTTATTTTCAACATGTATCAAGAGATTTAAGATCACACAAATAGATTTTTAGTAAACTTTGGTCATTTTTAAAAATTCTAACACAACCCAAAGATCGATAATAATTCTTTCTTATTATTCTCTTTTACAGTAACTTTAGAAAGTTATAATTTGACAATCTTCTTTATTTTTTGCAAATAGTAAATATTTTCCTGCCATGGTCTCCATAAAATTTCTAAATTTCATCACTTAGAATTTAAAAGTCTTAATAATCCTAAAATAATCCACAATGTATAATTCTCAATAAATCAATCAACACTAAAATGTTATATCATAATACTAATATAACAACAATTAACCTATAGCTCTTGAAATCTAATTTGTTGATCTTGAACCTTATAGAAGGAATTAAAATATTGTAATTAACCTCATATATATATCAAGTACTCTATCCAGTCTTATTACATACTTAGTTGATAATAGAGAATATGAAGCTTCAAAGATAGAATACCAAACATAAATTTTATACCTGTTATTACTGATAGGTCTGCCTCAACATTATTTTATACCAAATCTTAAAACACATGGACAATATTATTCATGAAATAAAAAAATAAATTATACAACAAATGAAACTTACTGGCATGGTTGTGCTCCACCAATTTCAAAGATCATGTGCATGGATAGTCTACAGAACCATAAACCGGACTCTGATACCACTCTGTAACACCCCCAACACTAAATATAGATATTGATATAATAATAATTTTGACAAGGTAGCACATGTGTGTGCATGTGTGTGTATATATATATATATATTTGTTTTTTTTTAAATATAGCACTTTGAGAAAACAGTAAAATGTTTTCTCATATATAAACCTGTATATAGAAAAATCATCGTTTATATAAAAACACAACACCTATCACAGTCAAGCTATTCTCAGACTTATTTACTATAAAATTTCAAGAGTTATATAGGATACAACATCCCAAAGTTATAATACGATAGACTCAAAAATTAAAATAATAGCATATACTTTTGGAAGAAGTAAGGACATTTTGCATTTTGTCGTCATCCATGTACACTAATCCTCAGAACCTGTAGGAACCCCAACAACTTGCTCAGTAAGTCCATGATATCAATTATCACCAAACTCACCTACAATGCATAAACTATATGAGCTAACACTCAGCAAGTAAAGATTATGCATGTCAATAGAAATGCAAATAGCATATAAAATTATCACGTAATGCATGAATCATATTGTCCAAGTGAATAATGTGAGACTTGGCTATTAAATCCAATAGAGTCGTGTGCACAATGCATGCTCGAAAGGAGGATGTCTCGCTCCATAGGCATCGGTGTGGCAATGCTAGTGCATGTGTGCAGGTGCTTATTGGAGAATAAGTACACAAAACAGGCCTATTGAAAATTTTCAATTGGAAACATTGTTTGTTGAATAAGAATTTTCTAATTACGATAGTACATTAACTACTCTTTAGACTTGAGGTATCATAGTAACTTGTGTATGACATGTTGTACTTTGGTGTATTTTTCAATCGCATGACAATCATAAGGAGTTTATGTTAGGTGTAATATTTTCGCGTATGGAGGTTAATGACTGGCCAACAAATGATCCATCACCTATCTAATAATAGATGAATCTCCTATTTTTAATAGTCTTTTACCCCGAAGACCTTGCCTAAGGCAATATGAAAATTGGATGAAAGTTTTCTAATGATTCATCAAAGGGTCAATGTGATTTGAAATATAATCATAGTTATTAAGTCAAAGTAAAATTTGATTAGTAATCATGCCATATACTTAATCAGGAGATTAATTGATAAAAGGACCATATCAACAAGTTACTCATAACAAAATTAGGTTTATTTGCCATTGACCTAAGACTAGATATGGAAAGAGGTTAGTTTCCAATGGGATTAGGGAAGGAAAAAAGTCTACAAATATACCATCATGGGGGCCACAAATCTGTAGCCATTTAGAAAAAAAAATGGCCCCCTTGAGCATAGAAACCCCCCACCCACTCTCTATATTGTTTTGTGTTTTAGTTCATCAATAGGTTCCAACTTTGATAAACTATTTAATTCATTTGCCAAAAGTTAATTCAAGAATTAAATTAGCAGTCTCATATTACAGATAAAAATAATTATTTTGATTTCTTAAGCAAGGATTCAAAAACCGTGGGCTTACCTGAAGTGTGGATATGCTTAGAGGAAAAATGCATGGATTCGTTAGGAATTGAGTTTCTAATCCAGGCTAACGATTTGAATTATTTTACACCCAACATCAGCTTGAGTGCGAGCCTAGGTTATGCATTTTGATTACATTTGCATAATGTACCTAAAGGTTTATGTGATAAAATTAGATTTTTTATGTGCAATAAAATTATTATATGATTTTACACTTGGAATTAATTATTTTTAAAAAGTTGAAAACTGAAACATAATGAAAATTTATTGATGTTGGAAGTCAAGAAAAGCCAGTTGTGCATCTGTTATTATAGCAGTTGCGGTAAGACGTTGCGGTGCCACAAATTTCCAAAGGGCTGCAACACCAGTTACAGGCACTGCAGCCCTTATTAGTATTGTACGTAATTTGTTTTTATTTTTAAGTTTCAACGTGTTATTATTGCACACAAATTTTGGTCATGTTTATTTTTAAAAATAATTATTAATTTTAAATTAATAAAAATATACTTTTATGAATAACCAAGATTATTAATCCTAAATTTAAAATTGACACATTATGCTTTGAATTTATTTCATGTGATGATTAAATTAAGCATGTATGGATGTGGATGATCATGTAGGCTAGACTCTTTACAGATATTCTACGTTTATGGTTTTATTGCTTTGGATTTTGATTAAAATATAGCATTCGAGTCTCATTTTTTTCTATTTTTCTTCGAATGTAAAATTCTCTCTCCTTCCTATGTATCTTCTATTGGAAGAAATTAAGGTTTCTTGTTAGGATATAGCCATTGTAATGAGACCAGATCATAGGTTATGAGGTCTTCGATAGTAATTTGGTGGACATTGTAAGAAGAAGAAACATGGTGGAGAAATGAGGAATGAAGGCCCTTGAATGTATGAGATGTATTCATGTAATAGATAGTATCTATTTTATTTTTAATTGCTACCCTTAGATTGACTTAGATCCACTTTTGCTCGAATGGATTGCATAGGATATAACTCATGATCATCCATTTCATTTATATATGTATTGAGATGCATGTATGATTTGTTAATGCTTTCCTTATGATTATGCTTGCAATCACTACGACAGTGTAACATTAAATAAACAAACTTGGAAATTTTTTCAAGTTTAAGAATTTTTAAATTAAATTCTACATCAAGCATAAATGGGCAATATTAGGTTAGACCCAATGGTCCATGTTTTCCATCAAAAGTAGTTGGCATGCGAAATGTTGTCACATTTAGTTCCTTAGACACAAGTAGTGATATGTGCTAAGTGGGGATAAGTTGTGGCCACTACTAGCATTGAGATGCATGTGGGGTAAGAGGGCAAAGGGTGTTGGCCACGAGTCATGGGACATACTTTAGTTGTCATACTCACATGGATATTTGATGGGTCATACTTGACACTTAGAACCATATGGCTTCACAAAATTGGTGTAAATGGAAAGATGTGAGATAAAATAGCTTGAGGGCTGCGTGATGATGCAATTGCTAAAATGGTAACTACCTTTTTATTTTGTCACATGGGCTCATAAATCAGGGGTGTATAATAAGGCTAATTAGGCCTCAAGCCCATTAGGAAAGAAGATTTACTGAATTTCTATCTAATGGGTTATGGATTCAAATAAAATAGTGGGAGATATTTATAATTATAGATGAGTAAACAATTAAGCGTATACTTATTTTCTACATTGCATTTTTGTAGATACTTGATTTACAAATGGCTAAAAATCCACTTGCATCAATTATGGGTATTAATAAATTCACCGATTCCAATTATGTTGATTGGTCTAGGAATCTTCAGATTATTTTTCAATCTGAAAAGAGGGTTTATGTCCTCAACATGATGTTGGCTTTGCTAGTCAATGCCACTAAGGAAAACTTGTAGGATATTACAAACAAGTTGAAGGTGATCTACAAGCCCGGTGCTATATGTTAGCATCTATGTTAATGAGTTGAAGATGTAACATAAAAAATCTGGCATATTCTACTGAGATTCACCTTTACCTACAAGAGTTGTATGGTGAACACACATGACAAGTGAGACACCAAATCTCGAAAGAGCTTTTTCGGACCTATATGATGGATTTCTCTTAAGTTTATGAATATGGGTTGAAGATAATAAGCCTGATAGAAAAGCTTGAGTTACTGGGAGTCGTTATGGACAATGAAATTCATATTAATCTTATTTTGTAGTCTCTGCAAAGCTTGTTTAACATATTTATGGTGAAATTCAATATGCATAAGATGGAGATTAGCCTTATTGAGCAGGTAAACATGTTGAAGATGACTAAATCCACCATGAAGAATAAGAAGCATGTTATGCTCGTACGTAGGCTGTTCATTCCAATCTAACTAAAAGGTCAAAGAAGGGGAAGAATATGATTTTTTTTTAGGGCAAGAGCGTGAAGGCCTCCAGTAGAGTTAAGAGGGTTCCAAGGCCAATAACAAGTGTCACTACTGCGGCAAGCCAGGGCATTTGAAAAAGATATGCATGGAGTACCTTGCAAGTTGCTAGATTAACTCTGGTATGTTCTTTGTTGAAGTTAACATTTTGGTTAATAATGTTCCTTGGGTATTAGATACCGATTGTAGTGCTCATCTATGTAAGTAAAGGTGAGCGATCCTAAAGTTTAGGAATGGAGCAAAGGTTGTTGTATTAGCTTTAAAGATAGGAGTACTGTTTACTTAGCTTTAGCAAATAGTAGAAGGATAGTTTAAATAATTGTCTTTACGTTCCTGAACTAATAAAGAATATTATATCTTTTTTTGTTTTGGATAGAGAGGATTTTTCTTTTGAAATAAAAGATGGAAGCTATTTTTTTATTATCGAACTTCTTTTTTTCATGTTGGAATGTTAAAGAATAATTTATATAATGTTCAACCCCAAAACTCCATCTTGCATACTAAACAAAGTAACAAAAGAAACTTAGATGATCATAGTTCCACATACCTATAGCATGGTAGACTAGGTCATAACTCTAAGAAGATAATTGATAAAATGGAATATTTTTTTGGCCTTACAGACCTACAAAAAATGCCAACTTGTGAATCTTGTATCAAGGAAAAGATGAACAACAAGTGGAGCATGCTACGAATCCCTTGAATTTGATCCATACGGATATATGTAGGTCATTAAGTGTTAGTGCCTGAGAAAACTACCACTATTTCATTACCTTTTATCAATGACTACTGAAGATATGGGTATCTATATCTTTTAAGATACAAGTCTGAAGCATTTGAAAAGTCTAAAAACATTATGCATGAAGTGGAGAAACAAACCCAACAAAGTATTAAGACTCTTTGATCTGGTCGAGAAGGTGAGACTTAGGCCCGAAGATTCTTATCTAAACTAGAATATAATTCTCTTATAGTGGACTCCGTCTGCTACTCCACAATTGAATGGGGTAGCTGAGCGAAAGAACTAAACTTTGTGGGACATGGTTTGATCCATGATAAGTTACATTGGGTTTCTTATTTCATTCTAGGGCTATGCTCTGGAAGCACAACATATCTATCAAATAGAGTGCCATCACAATCGGTGCCCAAAACACCATATGAGATACGGTGTGTGGGTTGCCCTACTTATGTAAAGCAGCTAGTGGGAGATAAGGTGGATGCGAGATCCACTTTATGAAGTCTATGGGGTATCCAAAGGAATATGTTGTATACTACTTCTATTACATTTCAAAATAAAAGGTATCCGTTTTGAGGAATGTCATCTACTTTGAGAATGAGTTTCTATTGGGTAAAAAAGAAAAAGTCATAGAACTTGAAAAATTCAAAAACCACAAAATGTCCCATAAGAAGCAGTAGTACCTGAACTACCCACGACTAACACTTCAATGATACAGCCTCCTAGGAAATCCAAAAGAATCTCAAAGCCACCTAAGAGGTATGGTCTTTTGTTATAGAATAATAAGAAAGAGCATTCTTTAGATAGTGACCCAAAGAATTATGGAGAAGTGATGTCTGGCACCAACTCGGAAAGATGGGAAGAGGCCATGTAATCTGGTATGGACTCCACACCTTGGTGGACCCACTATAGGGTATTATAACCAGTAGCTGCAAATGGATCTACAAGTGGAAGCTTGAAGTAGATGGAGAGGTAGTGACCTATAAGACACAACTGATTGTGAAGGGTTATACTCAAAAGTAAGGTATGGACTATGAGAAAACCTTCTCACCAATGGCAATGCTGAAATCTATTTGGATTTTACTTGCTATATCAACGTATTATTACTATGAGATATGCCAAATGGATATGAAGATCGTCTTCCTTAATGATAATATTCATGAAGAGATTTACATGAGGTAGCTAGAGGGATTTATATCCAAATAAAGCGAGTACAAGGTTTACAAGATTTAAAAATCTATTTGTAGACTCAAACAAGCTTTCTAAAGATAAAATATCCGATATGATGAGACAATCAAATCATTTGGTTTTCTCAAGAATCTAGATGAACCCTATGTGTAAAAGAAGGTTAGTGGGAGTGTAGTGATATTTATTATGCTTTACATTGATGACATCCTACTTATTGAGAAGACGTAGGAATGTTGCAGTCAATTTATCCATGAAGGATTTGAAAGAAGCATCTTATATCTTGGGGTTAAGATCTATAGGGATAGGTCTAAGAGGATGATCGAACTATCTAATTATGTACATAGACACGATGCTAAAGATGTTTAGTATGGAAGTATCCAAAAAAGAATTATGCCCATAAGTCATAGATATCTCTTTCAAAGTCTATATCCCCAAAGACTCTAGAGGAAAGAAATAATAACTCACATACCATATGCATTCACCAATGGAAGTATTATATTTGTTAGCCATACACACGATGTTGCATATGCTCTGAGTGTCATGAGTAGATATCAATCTAATGCAGGTAAGGAGCACTAGAAAATTATAAATATGATCCTCAATTACTTGTGAAGAACTAAGAATGTCTTCTTAGTTTACGCAGTGGGGAATTGAAGGTAGAAGGCTTCACTAATTCTAGCTTTCAATCTAATGTAGATGATTCAAAGTGTGTGTCTGGATTCGTATTTACCCTAAATAGTGGGGCGGTCAGCTAAAAGAGTTATGAGCAGAGATGATCGTGGTTTCCACCATCGAGGTTAAATACATCGCCACATGTGATGCAACGAAAGAGGGTGTTTGGATGCAAAACTTCTCCTAAGGGTTGGGCATAGTTTGTCCATTGTGGATCCAGTACCTGTCTACTATGATAACAATGGGGCTATTGCATAAGCCACTCATAAAAGATTCAAACACATTATGAGACAATACCACCTCATTCGAGAGATCTTTGATAGATGAGACATCAAAGTGAAGAAAGTTGCCTCGATAAAAAATATGGCAAATCCACTAGCAAAGCCCTTAGCTCAAAGTATTTAAAGGACATCATGAGAATATGGGTTTTGGATACACGGGCAATTGGATTTGGGGCAAGTGAGAGATTTTTAAAGTAGTGCATGTTGAGCTAATTAGTTTGGGTAGCTTTTATACTCTTTTACAAACGATCTTATTCAAAAATTTGTTATAACATAGGCATTTCTTTATCATCAATTATTTTTGTCAATTAGACAAAATTCTTAGATTATACATAGTTACATGATATGATCGCGTATAAGATGGCAATCATGTAATGCCCTATACTTAATCGAGAGAATAGTTAACGAAATGATCATATCTACAAGGTACTCATAATGGAAATAGGTTCACTTGCTATTCATATAAGACTAAGTAGCCATGATGCAGTGTTAGGTGTTTCCCATGACTTGTGAAATTCTTGAAATTAAGGAGTTAGATCTAAGATGATTAATTAATTGAATTAATTAATTAGAATATTAATTAATTTTAAAGTTGTAAGAGTTGCAAGCCCACTGCTAGTTTAGCTGTAAACTTAAGGGGTCACACATAAATTGGTATAATCCACTTCTAATCTAGAAAGTAATCCAAGAATTTAGATTAAGATGATTAACAGAGATTAATTAACTAGAGCTAGATTTAACTTAAAGAGAATTAATTAATTCAATTAAATAATGAGATTATTTAATTGGACCTGATTAAGATTAAGAGTTCATGTAGAGCGAATTAATTAATCAATTAGATTAATTAATTAATGTGCTTAAATTAATTTAAGGGGTTAATTAATTAATTAATTAAATAATTATATTATTTAGTTGGGACAAATTTAATTTGGTAACCTAATTGGAATTAATTAATTAATTGATTGTATTAGTTAATTAAATTGGGTTTGATTAATAAATAGAGGTCAAATAATTGGCTTAATTAAATTAATTAAGTTCAAGCCCACGTTTTATGGGCCCGTTAGAGAGACCTATAGATAGTCTTGGAAAGCAAGTCAAAGACTCCTAATATTGAGTGAAAAGGAATATTCTAATTGGATTAGGATAAATTTACAGCTTTTCAGAAGCAAACTTCGGTCTATTTGAGCATAAAAACACCACCCCCTCTCTCTCTATATTGTCTTGTGTTTTAGTTCATTAATAAGTTCCACCGTTAATCAAGTACTTAATTCTTTTACCACAAGTTGATTCATGATTTAAACTAGCACTCCCATATTTTAGATTAGAAATAATGGTTTTGATTTCTCTAGGAAAGATTTAAGAACCATGGGCTTGCCTAAGGTATGGATATGCTTAGAGGAAAAAAGAGTGGATTCCTTGTTTCTGATCTGAGCTAATGATCTGAATTGTTTCTCACCCTACATCGATTATAGTGCTTTCAGGTATATAATTTATGAAACCTTTCATTTTATTTATTTGAGTAATTCAGAACCCAAACTGATTAATCGCATTGAATCCGAAATTACATATTTAAATATAGATTATGCAAATTTTTAAATTTTTACTGATTACCCATCCCGTGATTTTGCAAACCCAACACCAACATCATTGGCCAGCGCCTAGTGATGTGTAGGGTGCTGGACGCTGGGGCATTGTGTGGGTGCTTGGCTAAAACAACACTCCCCAACACTACCCAATGACAAAGATGGATAGTCACCAAGGTCATATTTAGGGTTTTATTGGTTTAAAATTTAAATTTAAATTTTTTTATTAAATAAAAATTATTTCTTCTTCAAAATTTTGTAAATTTAATCCCATTTTGAAAGAAGAGGCACAAAACATAATCATAATTTTGTTTTCTTTCATTATCGTATGATGATTGAGTGTTTAACATGTTGAGTAATCATGGAGCGTACATAGTGTGATTGGCTTAATTTCTTATGCAATGTGTTGTTTTTGGGTTTTAACTAAAATGAGACCTGCATGTCTCATATTTCTCTAATTCTTTCTCAAAATGTATATCTTTGACCCTCCTATGTATCTTCCATTGAAATTTATTCTAAGGTTTGTGTATAATTTTCAAATATCATGAGAGTAGTACAAGTTGGTGAAGTTTCCTTTTTGTTTTAGTGGACATTACAAGAATAAGGAGACCGAATTGGAGAAAAGCATGAAATGAATGTATGTATTGGATGCATATATATAACATATAACTTCTATTTGCATTTTAATTATTACCCTTAGGCATTGATCCACTTTGGCTTTAATGGATCGCTTAGAAACAAAATCATGATTATCCTAACCTATTTTAGTATATATATGATGTATGTTATGGTTTATTTAATGCTTTTCTTATGTTGTATAGGATGCAAACTTTAGGATAGATCACATTAAATAAACGTGTTTAAATTGGTGATACCTTGCAAACAAAAAATGCAATTTCCTCACTTGAAAAATATTTTCAAGTTAAAAATCAAAAATATTTAATATCAAGCGAATATGGACAAAATTTGATCGCATTCAATCATCCATGCCTCCCATCATAAGTAGTAGTATGCTAGTATGCTACCATACTTAGTCCATTGGCTACAAGTCATTTGCTGTGCTAAGTGAAGGCAAGTTGTGACTACTATTAAGCATTGGATGCCCATGAGATGGACCATTTTTATTGTGGCTGATAATATTGGGGGCATTAAGATACTCTATTTATAGATATTTTATGAGTTTTGCTTGGCAACAAGTGCAATAAAAGATCATAATATTGAATTCTATGCGGAAGATGAGGAAAAATACCATGAGAATTACATTGGGATACCAATGACAAAAAGTTGTGTACCTTCTAATTTTCATCATATGGGCCCATAATAGTGGGGGTGTATGATGAGAATTAATTGAATCTCAAGCCCACTAGAAAAATAAAATTTTTCAAAGTTCTATTTTGAGGAGTAATTGAATTCAAATAAAATTGATGTAGCCACTTACAATTTAAAAACCTAGATTAAAAGAGATATTGAAATAAATAAATTTTTATTTTCTCTCTCATACTTATTTTGTAGATAATTCTTATTAAACAAAATGGCTAAAAACTCACTTGCAAGTATCTAGACACCAACAAACTCAATGGACCCAATTATTTTGCTTGAACATTTGAGAATTACTCTCGAGTCTAAAAAAGAGGGTTTATGTCTTCATTGTTAACTGCCGATAGAACTGTCAGCGGACACTATGGATGAGGAATTTGCGAAGCACTATAAGCAAGTTGATGATAATCTGCGAGCTAGATGCTACATTTTAGCCTCAATGTTGAATGAGTTGCAAAAGTAATATGAGAATATGGTCCAAGTTGTCGATATTCATCTCCGTTTACAAGAGGTATATGGAAAGCTCACTAGACGGGCTGAAATCAAGCTCAAACAAACTAAATAAGAATGTTTCGAGGCTCAGGTCGAAATGTAGAAATTTGAGTTTAGACTCAACTCGAGCTTAAGCCAGCGGTAGATTTTCTTATTTGAAACTAAGAATATAGAAAGCACTACCACTACATCAAATATAAGAATATATAGAAAACACTATCACTGAAGCAATGAAGAGAGTAAAGCATTTAAAATGATCGTCGATTTTTTATGAAGTAGAACTGGATAATTTTGTTAACTGATACAAACATCTAGAAATGCAAGTACAATTCACAAGCCTGAATCTTTTTAGTGACAAAACTTTACTCAAAGTCGACTTTTTACACGTCCTACTCGTCAAATTGAATATACAAACTAGTTAGCATCAAATTCAAATAAAAAACATAAATATCTTATTATGCATAAAATTAACATAACTCTACTAATTTTGAAATTTTCCACTCAGTATGCAACCAAACCCCCCATACAAACTAATGCTTGAATAGTTTATGGTTTCAAAGAACTACACTATTGATCAAGACCTCTTTCTCCAGTAATAAAAGCAAATTTTAAGGACATAGTGGTGATAAGAATTGATAGTATATCACGTGCCATGTAAGATAAAATGTGAAACTACAAAGTGTTAGCTTTCCACCAATCTAGTGCATTAAAATCAACATCCAAATCATCCTTACATAGATAAAGACCTTCTTCAAGATATGTATCCAATTCAGATTTATTAGGAATGACGGTATCCAATTCTTGTGCCCACAAGTAAAATTATATCCTACTTTTTGATTTTATCTTTTATTCCACCATTGTTAACATTTTTACCAAAAAAATTGGCTTTTGACTGGTCATTTAGATTTAGATTGTTAGAATCACTATTAGCAACAAGTTCAACATAAAGCTCGTGTAAGGAAAAAAGTACCGACTCATTGTCCTCATCAACTTTAGAAGTTAGATATAATTTTTAGTTGCAAAACTCAATCACTTTCATCTTGTACTAAGGATCAAAAAATGCACCAATAGCCATCAAGAAATTGCAATCGCCCTAGTATTTATCAATTTTTTCCTCATAAGTGAAGTCATTTTCTACATGTAATCTTTGTTAGCATTACCACACTTTTCATTTAGAATCTATCTTATTTTTTAAACTTAAGTAAGAAACAAATTTGATGTTAAATTAAATATACGTGGCATCATTAAAAGCCTCAAAGAATTTACATACCTCAATCACCCTATTTCAATCCTCTAAAGATGGCAACCATTGATAATGAATATCATTTTCTTTGTATATTAGAAACACATCTCTAAACATCAAGGTAGAGTATAACATTGCATTAAGTAGAACTCCATTGAATTTGCACGTCAAGGATTAAACATTTAGAGGTTGGAAGTTGTAGTTGTTTTACTATCTCAATGAATCTATGTAGTCGAGATGGAAACATTTTAAGATGCTTAATACTTTCATAAATATTTTCAAAGAAATCTAATATATGGTGTAGGTCATCTTGCACCGTAAGATTCAATACATGTGCACAACATCACACGTGAAATATCCTTCCACCGAAATAAAGCTTTCTTTTGATTGAAAGGTTATCTTTCATTAGACAAAGCATTATAAAGGGTGAATCTCCTAATCAGTAAGGCATTGAAAAATACAATCAGAAATAGCAACTCCGGTGTGAGGAGGTGATATCTTACAAAAGTTCAAAATGCACTTTTGCAACTTCCACTCTAAATCAAGAAAATTGCATGTAAGACATAAGTAGCCAATGTTCTTATTTGAGGTCCATAAATTAGTTGATAAGCCAAATCTTTCAACACCTTCAAATATGACTTTTAGCTTCTTCTTTTTTATCGCATATAACTTCATACAATCACTCTTAGTGTTACTCGTGACACCTTTTCAAATTGAGGATTCAATATTTTGCATAATATAATGAAAATGTCATGTTCTAACATTCTAAATGAGTACTCATGCACAATAAGCATCTTTGCTAAACATTTCCTTACCTTATCTTTGCCATACTTGTAAGTAGTAATTATGCCACCTAAGCCACTACTAAAATTAGTTAGGCCTAAGGGTTGAGGGGTCAAAAGCCTTTGATTCTTATTGGAACTGGTGGTTAAACCTTGAGAATTTATAGCGATTAGCGTATTACAGTAGTTGCATTTTTCTTTTTTGCTACCATCATCAGCCTTAATGGCTGTAAACTCCGACCAAACTTTTGATTTTCTTTTTCAATATATTCTTTTTAGACCAATTTACATATTCTTAGCAAGAAAATCTTCCTACATTTGTACTGATGAATTTTTTAGTTTCAAAATATGTGATCAAACCAAATGTTATACAACTATCAAGACATAACACAAAGAATAAAATTTGAGGGGACCAAAAAAATATTCAGCTAATGATATAGATATGTGTTACACATGCAATAAACATGCATCAAATTGAAAGATAATGATGACAAACTATTGATGAAAACATGCTGACTTAGATATGCCAAATTGACCATGCAATTCAACACAAAAAATTGTTCAAATTCTTTTAGAAAAAGAATCAAATAGGTCATGGGCATTGCTATGATAAGTAAATTTGAAGTTGTTGATGATATCACACAATTTAATATCAATATTTTGAAATAAAACAACCTTAAACTGTATTTTGAGTGATTGCTAACTTACATAATCTCATAAGTTTCAAAATTGAATAGAAAAAAGTTGAATTAATATAAGAAAAAAAAGCACTTGTTCGAAATCACTAGATTTCAAAGATATAAATAGTCTACAAATGTAAGCAGAGTTAGAAATTGAAATAGATTTCTCAATCACCTTTTTCATCTTTGGCAGCGAATTGAGATCCACAATACCGCTTGTTGAAATAAACTAGTACACTCATTTTGAAAAATGAAAGACTTTAGATAGATCTAATTACCCCAAATTTCAATTCAAATTCTAAATCTTTAATTCGCAAAAATAGGGTATATTCCTTGATTAAAGAGTTGTGCCTCCAATTGTTGATTAAACTTCCCAAATTACAAAAATCAACATTGTTGTAACAAAGGAAAGAACGTGATCAAGAATGGCAAAAAATAATATAAAAATTATATTATAATATATGTGTTCACGAGCCCAATGAGTTGAACAGGGGGTTGCTCGTACTCAACTCGAAACTGTAGACGAACATGGGATTCTTTTGAAGCTCAAATTGAGAAAGAATCGAACGAGCTAAAACAAGCCATCAACGAGCTGAGGTCAAGGTGAATATCAAACTTTTCAATTTGATTTTCACCACTACTTACTAGGCAAGTGAGATATCAAGTCTTAAATGAGTTTTTCTAGAGTCGTATGATAAAAGGCTCTTCGGTAAGCATGGACTAAATATGATAGGTCTCATAGAAAGGCTAGAGTCCCTTGGAGTTTTTATAGACAACAAACTCTTCGTAGATCTTATCTTGCAATCCTTGCTTGGTTCATTTAATCAGTTCGATCGTGGTAAACTTCAATATATATAAGAAAGAGACTAGCCTTGTTGAGCTGGTCAATATGTAAAAGCATATTCTTATTGTTAGCTTGTCATCCCAATCTCAACAATGCTACCATTGCTGCAAGTTGGAGCATTAGAAGAGAAACTTTAAAGAGTTCCTTACAATTCACCAAAATAATTCTGGTGTGCATTTTTTTTTTTTTTTGAAGTTAACCTTTCAAAGATGCTTCTTGGGTATCACACCGATTGTGGTTCTCATTTGTGCAATAACTTTCTAGGTGATTACAAGAAGTAAGGAGCTAATCAGAGGAGAAACAACCCTGAGGCTAACAACAAAATAAAGGTTATTGCATTAGTCATATTGATTGTTTACTTAGAATTAGAAAATGGAAATAGAATATATTAAATAATTGTATTTCTATACTTAATTTGGATATAGAGGGTTTTGAATTCTGAATAAAGATGGAAAGTGATCCATTTTCAAAGGTTCTTATTTAATACATGTTGGTACTTTGACTAATTATTTGTATACTATTCATCCCAAGATTTCATTCTATATTCAACAAAGTAATACATATAAAATAGATGATCAAAATGACACATTTGTGGCACACAAGATTAGAACATATTTTCAAAAGAGGAATTCATAATATAGTCGTTGTGAAATTTGCTTGAACTTACGAATGAAGTCACAAAATGGCCATTGCACTATTGGTTGAACTTACAGACTTATAATTATGCCAACTTGTGAATCTTGGCTTAAATGAAAAATGACCAAATATTTATTTGTAGGACAAGCGAGACACTCATCCTTTGAATTTGATGCATGCGGTCCACTATGGATGTATGTGGTCCATTAAGTGTTAGTATTAGATGAAACAATTAGTACTTCATTACAATTACTGATGATTACTCTAGGTATGAGTATGTGTGTCTAATGAGATAAAAGTCTGAAGCCTTTAATAAGTTTAAAAATTTTAGATATGAAGTAGAGAATCAAATTAGGTGTAGTATTAAAACTCTTTAATCTAATCAAGAAAGAGAATACTTAAGCAATGAGTTCATTGACATCTATGAGAGAATGAGATTCTCTTTTCATGGACCCTCTTAACTAAATGGGTAGCTTAGTGAAATAATCGAAGCTTGTTGGATATGATTTGATCTATGATGAGTTTCATTGGACTTATTCTTTCATTCTTAACTAATTTTGAACATTCAACCCACCATTTGTACCAGGGCATACATGAGGTGCTCGTGAGCAATTGTGGCTATAATTTGAGTTGTACCAATTTTTGAGAATGAAATGTCAAATCATATTATATGTAAATTTGTGTTATAATGGTATGCCTTTTATTGAGTTGTTCGAATAAGTTTTTAAAGAAAAAAGAAACAAAAGCACAAACTTGGGATGCATTAAAGATGTCTTACTCCAATAAAAATTGTAAGGTCTAATATTAAAATCATGATCAAATTATATTATTCATCATATGTATGTCCTACATAATTACAACATGTTTTAGAAGTATTTCCTCATATCTACAAAATTAAATAGATTTGGCATAAAATAGATAGGGTGCCCACAAATTATTCCAAAAAAATATTAAGACATCAATACCATTGCAAAAATATTCTTTTGAAATATTTAATCTAAATATGTTTTCAAAAAATAACGTCTTTTCAATCATAAAAATCATAAGCCAAAAATATTTTCATTCCTATACCTATATATAAACCTGACCACGGTTCAGGAACCGCCGGTTACGGTTCAGAACCGTCAGTTCCACGGTTCAAGAAAATCTCGACCCTTAACCTTAACCGTCAAGGTCGGTTACGGTCCGGGTTCTGGAACCGCCGGTTCCGTTTCTGGTTCCGACCCTTATATTTTATTTTATTTTTTAAAATTTTTTTGAACTTAAATTTGCAAAAAATATTGTTACTTTTTGAACTTAATGAAAAAAAATAACTTAAATTTGAAAAAAAAAATAACTAAAATTTAAGCATATGATCCAAAACAAAAGTGACTAAATTAATTTATGAAATTTCTAAAAAATAATTTTTCCATTTACACTGTATTGATAAAACACAATTTACTAAATTTTAATTTTTGGAGTTAATATTATCATATAAAATCGATTAAACATTACAATAATTTAATAATATTAAATGAGAAGTTGGGGAATAAACAGTAGATATTGTAAAGTAACATTATTAAATATTTTTAAAAAATTACAGATTTACTTATTATTAAGATAATTGTAAAGTAACATCATTAGATAATTTTCAAAACTTTACTTATTATTAAGATTAAATGTAGAATATTTAAATATAGGACTTGATTTGTAATTTGGTGAAACTAATTAATTAAATTTAAAGAAGGATACAACACCAATTATATTGATTTTCAGAAACAAGACAAGCAATTTGAAGAGAAAAAAAATGAAAAAACAAATCATGAGACTTATTTATGCACTTATTCAAAAATTATAAACATATGGTCCATTAGCTCAGTTGGTTAGAGTGTTCTATTAATAATTTGGATGTCACAAGTTCAAAACCTACATAACACACTTTTACACTATTTTGATAAAAAAAAAATTAAAAAAAATTAAAAACTGCCGGGTCCAACCCGGCGGTTCATGGATTAGATGAACCGTAACCGGCCCGTGAACCGTGGTTCGGTCACGGGTCGGGTCCGGTTTGGACCCAACCCGTGGTCGGGTCTACCTATATAGTTAACATAGAAACATAATTAATTCGAACACAAATTTATTTTTATACAAATTTTCTAAAAATATTTTAAACCCTAAAAATATTGAAAACATGAAAATTAGATTAAAAATGTAAACAAATGGCCTCTAATATTTTTAGTGCAGTATAGCCCATGGTTTTGAAACCCAGACTGGACTGATTTAATCGAGAACCTACTTTGGCACCAGTTTAATTTTGCATTTAAAACAGGTGGTAAGAAATCCGTTGCCACTCGGTGAAAATTGGTTCAACCGCCTTTTTCTTTTTTTAAATTCACAGACAAAACTTAAGTGACGTAAACCTTACAAGTGTCTAGCATCCAACAACAATAGGAAATAGAAGAAAACAAAATCCTACATGACTATTTTCCTTTCGAGTTTTGACTTCGGCCTCTACATCAAGTCTGTTACCCTTCGGCCTCTACATCAATTTCTTCTGTTTCCTTTTGGCCTTTGTATCCAGATTTTCCTTTCTGTTTTTCTTTTTTGATAAGTATTTATTTTCTTGTATTTTTTACATACAATTCATGAAATATATACATGTATATATGTTGTATTCTTTACATATAATTAGAGATTATCTTTTTCTTTTAATTTTATTCATATTGTCAAAACCGTATTATACCAGTTTTTTAACTTTCAAAGAAGGGTTGCATATTTTGATCTTCAGTTACCAAGAATTCAAATATGTCTTTTGTGTGCATAGGTGAGGTTTGAGGTTTCTATTTAATTATTACTGAGCACGTGTTGGTTTGATATTAGTTGCAGTATCTAGATGATTTTATTTGGTATTTACTAGTAAGTCTATGAGATATGTAATCTTGTTTAGATTTTTCTAATTTCTTGGAAAGTTTTGTTCATTATTGATTATGGATATTAAAAAAACATAGCTAACTGTTTGTGTGTGTCTTATATTTATTTTATATCTCAACAAAAAAACTAGTGAACTTAAGAGTATGAAGCATTGCTAACTGAGAAGATTGCAAGAGATAATTGCAAAAATTGGTTAGGAATTTTTAGCATATATTCATTTATATTAGTACTTCAATTTAATTTTTCATTTGATTTTGATAGAGGATTTTGCTTGAAGCATAGTTTTAAGTGTTTACATTCTATTGGACACCTGGAGAAGCATGTCTTTTATTGAGAAATATAGTTTCTAGGTGGTATTTACTCCCAAACTCTTTTTTTAAAGTTTTTTTATTCTCATCTTTCAATCATTCAAATTTTTAAGGATGCATGCTGGCACGAATAGTTTTCATTCACATGGTTATAGAATTTGTAATATATTACTTTTCTATTGTAAGTAGGATCCTTATTATATATTTTATTGTGAAATTTTATAGGAGGCCTCCTACATATAATACGTATATTTTTTAAAATTTTGTATGTAGATTTTTTTGTAGCTTAATGGAGGTTATAGGCTCTTGATCTGCCCATTTGAATCTCAGTCCATTGAAGGTCAATGACAACCATCTAGGAATAATCTGAGACAGTAGCATGTGAATATGTAACAGAGACAACAAATGCGAAGGAAAGAAGACCTTAACTTGTGGATTTTGCCATGCTTCTTTTAAAGGTGGGGGTATATTAATCGTATGAAGCAACATCTTACCAGAGCAAAAGAGAATATTGTCTCTTGCAAGAAGGTTCCTCCTGATATTCGATTTATAATCCAAGGGTCTTTGAAAAATAATAACGAAAGAGCAAAAGAAAGACAATGAGTTCTTGAAATTGATGAAGATCCATTAAGTATAGGTACACATAAGTTTTATGGTGATGATGTTCAAGACATTACCCTTACACCAGTTCAAGGAATATCAATCATCTTTAAGGAAAAGAAAAGGCACATCTAAGTTGGAGGTTTATTTTAAAAGTGGTATACTTGATCCCTCTCCACCTTCTATAAAAGCTTCTTTTCAAAGTAAAGAAAAATGGTATGACATCAACTTCACTCTTGAATGTGGTTTTATGATACATGTATACCTTTAAATGCTTTTAATTTTATTTTTATTTTTCAAATTTTCATGAGTAAAGTTGCATCTATGGGTCATGGTTATATTGGGCCTAGTTATCATGCTTTGCGAGTCACCCTATTGAAAGATACCAAAAAAATAGGTTAAATGATTATTGATTATTTTATAAGTAAGTGGATAGAAACTAATTGTACTATAATGGGTAATGGATGGAAAGATTCTAGACATAGGAGATTGATTAATTTCTTGGTTTATTATCCTACTGGAATCTCATTTATTAAGTCTTTTGATGCATCTGGAATTGAGACAAATATAGAGAATCTATGCAACTTATTTGCTAAAATTGTGGAAATGGTTAGGGCAAGTAATATAGTCCATATGGTTTCTAATAATACAAACAATTATAAGGTAGCAGGACATTCAATATGTGATAGACATCCATCTATTACTGGTCACCTTGTGCAGTTCATTGTATTAATTAGATCATGAAAGATATCGGTGAGTTGCCTCATGTCACTGATTTGACTATTCTTGCATCTAAGGTCACATGTTATGTCTACAATAACAAATAGCCTCTCAATTGGTAGAGGAAAATAGAAAGATGGAGAAAAATTCTTTGTCCTGGAGATACTCACTTTGAAACTACTTTTATTGTATTTAAAAGTTTAAATGACCATAGAGAGGATTTGCAGACTAAGGTAACATCTCAACACTTCAAAAGATACTTAAAGAAGGATGTTACAAAATAGATTTTGGAATAATTGTTCCATTACTATGAGAATTGGAGCTCCACTTTAACGTTTGTTGCGCATTTGTGATTCTGATGAGAAGCCAACCATGGTTTATTTGTATGAAGGCATGTACAGGATAAGAAAGGGTATCAAAAAGTTATTTAGAAATAACAAAGGATTATATCATCTATATAATTGATTTAAGATGGGACATGATGTTGTGATTCATGCTCCAGCATATTATTTGAATCTGACTTTCCAATATGACAAAGAATCCTTTTGTAACAAGCCAGAGGTTATGAACGGATTGTTGGACATTATTGATAAAAAAAGTTGAGAGTGAGAACACAAAGATATATGATGAGATATCCCTCTTTCGAGATAGATAAAAAAAAATTTCAAGACTAACCACATTGACCATTGCTAGATCAACTCGGCCAAGTAACATTTTAATTTTTAGTTTAACAATATATTTGTTTTTGCTCTAATATGAATTTCCCATTTTCTTCTATTATGTTATTTATTTATGATACTATTTTGCTAGATGATTGGTGGAGATTGTTTGGTACTGATGCTCCAAACTTACAGAGGTTAGCAATTAAAATATTAAATCAAACAGCTTATTCTTCTGGATGTGAGCGTAATTGGAATATTTTTTAGAGCATTCATACTAAGAAAATAAATAGATTGGAGCACCTAAGGTTGAATGATTTAGTTTACGTGCATTATAACTTACGCCAACAAAACAGGTATGACATTAATTAGTATTATTTATTAAAACTTTTTTCGTGTACTTAAAGTTACCTATTTTTCATTCTATTTCCTCTTCATTTCTATATTTGGGATTATCATAGAGTTAAGTATAACAAGCGGCCATATGATCCTATTGATTATGAGTGCATTGACAAGACAGAGTTTTGGGTTAGGAAGAAATGCTTAATAGTGAACTTGATTACGAGGAGTTTAAAAATATGCTTGATGAAGAATTACCAAGAAATAGGGAAGAATCAAGTTAATATGTTAGTTCAAATTATTATTTTTCTTATAAAATCCCATTTATAATATTATTTGATATTGATTGTTTCTTGATATTTGATTTTGGATAAGAAAAATGACGTTGATGCAATTAAAGATGTGATCTTGAATGCTTTGGTCGTCGAACTAGCATTGATGGTAGTGGTAGTGATAACACGGAGGAGGACGATGATTGGAATTCATTTAGATTTCTATTTGATCGTAATTGTTTTTAATTCTAATACTTTCTAGTATTTTTAGTTTGTTATTTTTTTAGGGACATGCATTCTGAACTTATGCATTAAAATGAGGTGCAGAACAAATATGCATGAATATTTTCAACTTGTTTTTGAATTTATATATTTGAATGTGTATTTTATTAATTTAGTTTTTACTTTTATTTACCTTTGTTAGTTATATTATGTTGATACATGTGTTTAATTTATATATATATATATTTATATAAGGTTATTATTTATTTTTACAACGATTCAATCGATCAAAAAGTGAACCAGATAATTGTCTGAATCAATGTGCGATTCGGATTATTTAAAAACATTGCTATAGCCTACCTGTATAATAATTTTCGTAAATCTTTATTTTTATTTTTTTGTTAAATCTAGCGTGCAGACATTTCATGCTTTAAGTACACATGCCCATAAAATAGTCAAAAATCCATATGAGTGCTTGCCCCCCGCCCCCCCCCCCCCGCAACGTTCCATCCCATAGACTCCAACTACCACCAAAAGCCATTTTCAACAACAAACAAACTCTCAATCTCTGCTCTCTTCGCCCCCTCGGCGGACTTTCCCATAAAACCCCAAACCCTCTTCCTCTTTATATTTCTTACTTGTTACTACACTCCTTACCCACCGCCCTCCCCCACCTCAGCATTCTCTCTTTCTATCCGTCTCTCCATTTTCACACAAACATTTCCCAATGGCCCTGACTCCGTCTCAGCTATCGAAACCCATTTTGTTCACCAAACCCACTTCGCAAACACCTCTCTTTTCACTGCCCACAACCCAGAGGATCAAATCACGGCCATTCACCGTTCGCAGCTCCGTCGCCGTTGCGCCCTCTTCCGCGGTTGCCTCAAAGGCCTCGGCCAAGGTCAAGAACGTGAAAGCACGGCAGATCGTAGATAGCAGAGGTAATCCGACGGTTGAGGTTGATCTGATAACGGAGGATGACTCTCTCTATCGGTCGGCCGTCCCCAGCGGAGCCTCCACTGGGATCTACGAGGCCCTCGAGCTCAGAGATGGTGACAAGAGTGTTTTTGGGGGTAAAGGGGTCCTCAATGCAGTTAAAAATATTAATGAGTTCTTGGGTCCTAAGCTCATTGGTGTTGATGTCAGGTAAAAAAAACGTCGCTCCTTTTACATATTCATTTTCCCATGGTTTTGGGTCAATGTTCGATTTTCAGGAATCGTTGGCATTTGTATAGCGTACACGCGTCTAGATGCTTATTTTTTCTCTCGGATTTTGGATGATTTTTTGTTGCTTTCATGCTAGTTCAATGTGTATAGGCTACTTTGCTTCAGAATTTGACTGATGAACCCTATCTAAATGTCGGTTACTGGTGCTTGATTATTTGGAGATTATTCTAATTATAGTATGGTTGTTCATTCTACGACCTAGTTTTTCCAAGTTGACCAGTTATTAGTTTAATTCAGTGGGCTTTTTTTCCATTTATAACAGGACAAGGATCACTATCTTCCAAGAATCTGCTTATTTTCTCTGTAATTAAACTTTGTAGCTTGTCTTTTGCAGCTACATTGCTTGGAGAGATGTCCACTGTGTATTTTACAGATTTTAAATTACGGTTTTGTTATCCTTTGTGTAATTTGGAAGCCATGGATAACTCTTCCACCTATGTAGCATGTTTGTTTGGTTTAATTAACATATGCCATATGTGTTTTTGCCAATATTGGAGGAACTCCCTAGTAGTACAGCATGATACTAGAAGCTGGTGATTTAGCCTTCTTTTGAGTCTGGAAATTAACAAAACAAAAAAAAAAAAATGCTTTTAACAATCATTACAGTAGGCAGAGTTCTAGATGAGAGTTAAAGAAGTGAAAAGTCTTCTGTTGGATACAGATAATATTCTGCATGTATCACTGCAAAAAAAGTTATGGTTAAAACATGCATAACACCACTTGTTCTCTCTGCAAAACTTGAGGTCCATGCATCTGTTCTGGCTGTGAATTGTTTTGTAATGACCTGGTTGCCTCTTCTTCCCATTAAAGGAATCAGACTGATGTTGATGCGGTTATGCTGGAGATTGATGGGACTGCAAATAAATCAAAACTTGGGGCTAATGCTATTTTAGGAGTTTCTCTTAGTGTGTGTCGAGCTGGTGCAGGAGCAAAGGGAGTGCCGCTTTTCAAGCACATACAGGAATTATCAAGCACAAAAGAGCTTGTTATGCCAGTCCCAGCATTCAATGTAATCAATGGAGGCAGCCATGCTGGCAACAACCTGGCCATGCAAGAGTTCATGATATTGCCAGTAGGAGCAAGCTCATTTTCCGAGGCACTCCGAATGGGCAGTGAAGGTTAGTGAAGTAGATTATTCTCTCTCTTTGCAAATCCTATTCTATGTCTCTTATTACTAACAATCATTTACGTCCTGATTTCAAGAGGTATAAAACCGAAGTGTAACACTTTCATTTTCTAAAGATTTTTACATCTATGTACAACCAAGAGACATGGGATGTTTTAGTTCAAATATAAAAAATGCATCTATAAGACGCAGAAAAAAATAAAATTGTATTTGATTGGTTATATCTTTTCTCAGTGATTCAGGACTTAGGATAGACTTATAGATTTCACTTGTGAAAGGCAAGGCTCAACCTAACGGGCAGGGAATCAAGTAAGGAAAATTTCTTAAATATGTAATCATCTCTAGTGAGCCTTAGGACATATGGGTATTGGATTCAAACTGGCCTTCTTTTCTCAAACCAACAACCTAGGCCCGCACGACCACTTATAACTTTCTTTGAACCAATTGATATCTTCTCTAATCTCTGTCAACATTAAGCTATTTTTCTCAACTTTTGGTTGGGTACTCCTCCTTTTTTTCTTGTTAGAAGAATACCAAGGATAGGTAAAAGGAATTATATAGTTTATTGAAGTGTGTTTTTGAATGGTTTAAATGAGAGTGTTTATATAGGGGTAAGTACATAAGTTTCTAAATCAATCCAAATGAACCTACCTAAAATCATGGCCAATGTAATGAACTTATCTTTAATTAATCATGGACAATATAATGAACCTGCCTATAATTTTGGACAATTTTACAGTATTAAGCAAGGAGAATATACAAGAAATATTTTTGAATGTATTTTCTCTTGGTCGATCATCTTCTGAAAGGATGAACCAAACCAGAGATACTTCTTTTCATCTGAATTAATTGCCACTCCTTTAATATCCTCTCACTAACTCTTGATTCACTTAGGTTTAATCTATTTGGGCTTATAGATTATTGAATTGGAAATCCAAATAAGAAGAATAATTTGCATGATGATGCTACCATGCTAGTTTTTCATTAAAGTTTTGGATTTTTGAACCAAACAATAGATTATCCATAAGAAGTTTTGAAATGTATGAGTTTCTTCAACTGTTGTTTTGAAATTTTTACAAGTGAGCAGCCCATTGTTGTCGTGGATGAAAAGATTTCTAGTATAACCAAAATGTACAACTTAACGAAAGAGTAGTGAAAGGCTATAAGATGCAGTTTAAATAATTTATGACCTGCAAACAAATAATCAATAAATTATAAATCTAGGTGCACATGCATCCAGATAGACATATTCTATTTCATAATTCCTGCCTACATTAAATTCTATAAGGTGATTTTTCAAAAAAAGAAAAAAAATCATTATTAGACATTAATGAAAAGAAAAAAAATAAGTTTGTGATGTTTCTATAAATATCAACAATGGATCTAACTTTTTATTGTGAAACCAATTTGGTTCCTGAAAAATTTATTAATTATTAGATATTACTAAGTTACAAAGTTACCTATTAGACTAATAAACATCGTTAAGTAGTCCACCAATTAAAAATATTGTTCTAGATTTACATTTTCCAAATTCTGGTCTTGGCCAATGTAGCATTGCCAAGAGGTAAAGGAACACCAAGTTTGAAGCCTGGGAATGATTCCTACCAGTATCTGGGTTATGCTCGTTTATTTGTTGGTTCTTATCCAATTTTATGTTAGCTTAAAGTATCCCCATCATTATGGTGAAATAGAACATGATGTTAATAGCTTTTATCTGAAGAATTATGAGAGTAACAACAAAATGTAGGAAAATTATGTTGCTAAAATCCATCTCTCAGTATGTATATGTAATTCCCATTTGGTCAGATCCACTTTCTGAAATTGTGGCTCTGGTTGTGTACTACGATTCTTTGAAAGCACATCTTTAAAGTTGGCACCAGATAGTGTAGCTTGTAACAGTGCTTGTGCTTTGGACTATAATGAAATTTGGATAAGAAGACTAATTGCGCTCGCTTTGGTGCAAACAGTTTATCATATTCTGAAGGGAATTATCAAAGCTAAATATGGACAAGATGCATGCAATGTCGGAGATGAAGGTGGATTTGCTCCCAACGTGCAGGATAACAGGGAAGGATTGGTACTGCTGATAGATGCAATTGAAAAGGCAGGGTACACAGGCCAGGTATAATCATTGCTCTTCTTTGTCCTTCATACTTGGAGTGTTTTGTTTCTCAACATTTTGTCAAAATTATTGGTCCAGATCAAAATAGGGATGGATGTTGCTGCTTCAGAGTTTTTCACTAAAGAAGGGAAGTATGATCTCAATTTCAAGAAACAACCAAATGATGGTGCTCATGTACTGACAGCAGAAAGCCTTGGTGATCTATACAAAGAGTTTGTCAGAGATTTCCCCATTGTATCAATTGAGGATCCATTTGACCAAGATGATTGGAGTTCGTGGTCATCACTGCAATCCTCAGTTGGTATCCAGCTTGTGGGTGACGATTTGTTAGTCACTAATCCAAAAAGAATAGCAGAAGCTATTCAGAAGAAAGCCTGCAACGCTTTGCTACTGAAGGTACGTGCTTACACCTGCTATAGTCTAAGAGATGTACACTAGCATAGTGGAGTGCCCTCCATTTGTTCATGACCCTTTCTTTTTTTTTTCAAAAAAAATACAATTCGAACCCTGAAACATGGGGAATGAGGGGAGGGGCAGGATTCGAACCCCTGACCTCATCTATAAGAGATGAGGCCAGGTAGTGGTGTTGGTCCATTCGTTCATGACTTATGTTCATTTATTTTCTTGGTAACATGCTGCTGTTTAGTCTTGCACTGTGGATGGTTTGACTCTGGTCTGTTAACTTTGAAGCTCTCATTTTTGTTGACCTTTTGGGAAACATAAGTGACACCGATTTATCCATTTTTAGAAAGTTCCACCTGGTTCCAAGCTTAGTTACCTGAGGGTTTTCATGAACCTTTTCTTGATAACTTATAGATGCAATAATAATTTGATACTAGGGATAAGTACATATAGACACCCCCGAGGTTTTGTCATATTGCCAAAAAACCCATCTATTCTGTAAAATTACATTGACACCCCTGCTAGTGATATTTTGATTACAGACTATTCAGCAGTCTATATTGGTTTATGGATACATTTCAATGTAAAGAAGAAAATATCTTGGACTTTCTTATTCAACATGCATGACATTTAGAATGATGATTTATTTACCATTATAATTGATGTTTTACCAAAAATGGTTTTCTTCAAAATTTAAGTCCTGGCTCTCTATTAACAAGATTAAATTGACATTGAATTTAAATATTGAAGCAGATCATCCCCATTTTTGATGTTGCAATTGTTCTCTGAATAGTTTCTATACAGTTTGACCTTGTATATATCCGTGTGGCTAATACAGTTTTAGTGCTGAAAGATGAGCTCACCTCTCTCACTAAAATTGCAGGTTAACCAGATTGGAACAGTCACTGAATCCATTCAAGCAGCACTTGACTCAAAAGCTGCTGGGTGGGGAGTGATGGTTAGTCACCGCAGTGGTGAGACAGAAGACAACTTCATTGCAGATTTGTCCGTAGGCTTGGCCAGTGGACAGGTTTCGGCTGCTCTATTTCATATTTCCCGGTCTCTCTTTACTAGCATTGATCTAACTATATTATTCATTATGCAGATCAAGACAGGAGCTCCTTGCCGAAGCGAGCGGTTGGCCAAATACAATCAGGTAAAAAATGACAAGTCTCCTACCAAAAAGAGAAGAGGGGAAGGAAAGCCCCCCTTTTAAGTTTCAGTTTCTCCCTTGGAGTCTGGACTATTATAGTCTCCTTGAATGATTTTTTGGACGTTCAAACTTTACCCTTCCTGAATTGTTCTGACTGATTCTATGTATTCTTGACTTGATTACAGCTTCTGCGCATTGAAGAGGAACTCGGAAATGTTCGCTATGCTGGTGAAGCTTTCAGATCCCCTTAGGAAAAGAGTAAACCTTGACTTATTTCAATTTGGAAGGATCAAATGCAAATTGTTGTGATGGTCATCAGATGTCGGAACAATGATATAGTCTAGGTATAATCCAGAGTTTTTTTGTATATCCAATATGATTAGAAATCTGTTAAGAAAAAACTTGATCGTGTATGCACTGGCAAATTATTGAGGGAATCCTACTGAAAATAACTCAGCTGGCACAAAGAACTGGTTTTGTGATTCTGTAACCAGATTGATTAAATCATGTGTTTCTTGTTTCCTTTTTAATTGAAAGAAACCTTCTTTATGTTGCTTGACTGAGGAGTGTGACAATGTCAGTTCTCCTGTTAGATATATATAAACCCTTCATAGTTCTTTTTAAATGGAATGCTCTCAGAACTGTCCTGATATTGTGGCTGTTTTGGGGTGTAGGGATATAAATGGTGGTTGTGGGGATGAATACGGCAAACCTGGACCCACTCTGCTGGGGGCAAGTTTTAACTATAGGTTTGGATCAGGTCTTGGGATTTTCCAGACCCGATTTTTTAAATATATATTTTTTAAATTCATTATATATATCCAAAAGACAAAAATGCAAGCATTGCTATCACCACTAAACTTGGCATTTCATCCCTAGGGTTGGTATTGCGTCGCATTTATGAAAACCCCGCCCCATTAAAGATTGTTGAAGATCAAATCCGAACTTAATGGATAGACCCGTTAAACCGCTTTATAAATTTAAAAATATTAAAGATAATTTTTTTTTCAAAAATAATATTACTAAAATTATATATATATATATATATATATATATATATATATATTTATATATTTGCTACCATTGGAATTTTGAGAGGAAAACTTTGGCGTTTTCATTTTTTCTGGGGAAGGGTAGAATGATCAGGTAGCAAAATATACATAAGAGATTGGATAAATGTCGGGCCAATTCTTGCTAAATTAGTTAATCTAAAAGTTCAGCTATGGACTTTACTCAGTTTTGAAAGGCCAAAAGCCTAACAATAGCAATGCCCCCTCGGAAAGCACGCACAAGCACACACAATTGCACAGTCACACACAGCACATATACACCAACAAACATAACTGCAGAGAATTCTATGCAACACAAATGGATGAACTCAATATGCAATTAGCCTTCATAGTTTTCACAGTTAAAACACCCACACAGAGCCCAGAACCAAGTTCCACATGCACACACTTGTTAATGCACTGAGAAAGAGGCTTACAATTTATCTGATCATCTAGTTCTCACCGTATCATATGCCTCTTGAGCTTTTGGTCACCAGTTAAACTTCTTAGGGACTGCAGTTGTTAAACCACTTGGGGACTGGGAAACGGGCATTAAGCAAGACAGCATTTCTGAAACAAAAACACTTGGCTTCATGGGTTCCATGTCTGGCCACCTACATTTACAGGATATTAAATTCTGATAAACCCTAATTGAGGTCTCAGGTCCAAACATCAGATAACTCTGTCAAAAAAAAAAAAAAAACACAGGAATTAAAACCTTAGTATTATTACGAACTCGGCAAATGAAGGGAAATTAGCAGACTGACAAAATTTCTCAATGTATGGAACTTCACAGATACACCTGACTACATTAATTATTCTGCTGGTCATATAACCTCCCCAGGACTGCTGTACAATTTAAATACAAAAGGATCTGTTAATTAGTTCTGAAAGTAGGAGATTTTTCCAACCCAACCTCAATGTTGGCGCACCACTGTGATTTGTTTCGCAAAGTCGTCTGAGTCTAACCATATCTTCTATTGAACCAAGAATAATTGGATGATTGTCATTTCCAATAGCGGGACCAGCAATGTTCTGGGGCGCATGCAGTATGTCTGGTGTGTCAATCTCTGCAAGCTAGGTGTAGTCCACTTCTTTTTCAATACCACTCTCATCTTCTGTAGCTGCAAAATTCTACAAGCCATTTGTAATTCCTGCTACTTCCATGCTGTGCATGTAGCTAACAAATAAAATTTTGAAGGGTTATACAACAGAGTTTGATTAAGAAGCTACTTACAGAAGCTGGAACAAGGATAACCACAGAAGTAAGAACATCTCCTGACAGCAGATTCATGATAAGGAGGGTTCACTCAAGAACAGCACAAGGAGTACTTGCAGTAAAACATTGCAGATTCCCCCCTCTACTTGAATACAGAACAGATGTATTACATGCTGCTGTTAAAACTTTATACACAGCCACTTTAGCCAATCTCACTAATAGACAGTGGGGAATTCAATCAAAATCCATGTGACAAGTGACCAAAGTTGAGAAATCACAGAACAGTGAATATGATGAACATTTTAATCATATGCTCAGCAGTCAAGGGAAGTAGCATTTCATCTTCTGTGGTCATCTACTCCATCAGTAAAATATGCTACCATAATGTAGTTAATTCATCACCAAGTTAAAATTTTGGGGAAAAAAGTTGAGCCAATAAAGTGACTGCAACAGCACCCTTTCCAAATATAAAAGAGAGACCCTAAAAGATGAAAAGAAATTGTGAACTAGTGTCAAGACTACTTTAGCCTCGCATGGTATGAACCTACCTAGAGTGACATTTTGGCACCAAGTTTTGTTGCTTCTCACTTGAATAATGATATCTCAAAAAGATAGAATGGGCATTAAGTATCGTCAGGTAAGTGTGCTTCCAAAGCACTTTAGTGCATATTCAACTTCTCTAAGCTAGTACGCCACAGTTTTGATTAAATTTTTTGTTTGAGGATTCTAATCATTCAATACAAATGACCAACCCCTCTTTAGGTTCAATCATATTCCACCAACTGCAAATTCTTCAATCATATATGCAATCCACTCAACTGTCATTCGAAGTATACTCATTTCTGGTAATTTCCAATCAATTTATACAATTGATTTCTCTTTTGTTTCTTGTGTATGAAGGGGTGTTTGATGTAGGCAACAAAAGATGATAAGTAATGTTTCTTCTGGGGTACCGTTTCATAACTTCTGTCTTTCCACGTCAGTAGCACTAGTTTGGTAGGTACCACATTCTGTTCTGAATTTGCAAATCCTAGCATGTTTAGGAAAGTTATATAAGCTACCGGACTCATCCTAATTTAAGATATTAAAGATTTACTATGACTAAATCTGTATAGATTGTAAAGCTCTTTTTCTATCACAATCCAGAAGATTGAATTATGTCATGAGATTCCAGGCCTGATGCATTCAGTTTCTCTTTCTTTCTTTCTTTCCCTTTTTTTCTTTATAATTTCAGTGGATTAAGCTGCAACTGAGAGTTCGGTTCTCTTTCCTTTATTCTTTCTTCAAGCTATGGCACGCTTCTTTTGATGACAAGTGCCGCGATAATTAGTCTTATTCTCTATAAAGCCCAAACAAAACCACCCAAAAACTCATGGTTCGGTGAGGTGTGTTCTTAGTAACGGTTTATTTTTATTTTCTCTATTCTTGTGCACAAGACCTTTATGTGTTCATCTAATTTACATGCAGAGCAAACAATTGCTATCTACCATCTTTTATTAATTACATCCCTAAATTTTACTCCCAAACTGTCAACATCAAGTTCAGTGAGGGGATTCCAAGAAAAGATAAACTAAAAACTATCCTACATCACATTGTTAAAAGGAAAAAATTATGACATCAATTTCAAAAGCAATATGTATATATATATATCAACCATGTACATAAAATGCCTCAAGAATCTGAATATATCATAAATTAGAGTCCTATAAATCATGGAAATCAAAACCAATATGATGAGGCCTTTGATGCTTATTGTGAACTTCTTAATTCATCCCATCAATGCCAAACACAAGATCTGGTACGCAACAATAACCTTCACATTTTTGAAAATAAATCTTGAGACCAATTTTACACTAAACACATGATTTTTTTGGAATACCACCAAATCTATGTGCTCTTAATTGAGGATATTCTTAAAAAGATAGGAAAAGCTGCATGGAGAAGGAAGTAGAAAAAGGATACAAACTGAATATAGAATCAGACCTGTAGAATGATGAGTTCCCTCAATTTTTTGAATGTGGGCAGGCTCTAACCGTTCATAAGCTTTCACGTGCAAGGAAACATATAGGACTTCGCTTAAAACAGTCATGCCAAGATGGTCATGAAGTGGAACAACTGAGAAGTACGGAAGCAAAATATGCACATCTACATCAAAGTAATTAAACTATTCAAACAGCCTAATATAATTCTTATAATGCTCATTAATTGAAACTGTTGTTGTACGGGAAAAGATTGGGGGTGTAGAAAAATGCACGATTTTTGTTCCCGTCATGGTTTTTATGTTGCTCAGCTGTAGGCTGATTGACTTACAGAATGGAAATGAATTTTGTAATCATTCTTTTAACTGTTTGGTGCAACGAATCATCTTAAGTTGTGCACAGCGTTGGTAGTAGAAATTTCTATTTGTGGTCAAAGCTTGAAGTAGAAGCTAATAGATACAACAAAACAGGGGAGAGAGGAATCAATGCCTGCTGGTGTGTAACATCTACGGGGCATAAAATTAGTCAATAGACTTAAAACATTAAATATTGAAGGTGATGTTGAGGTTGAAACAACCATAAGCAAAATAGATGTTTTCAAATTGCAAACGAAGTTCTAAAGAAAACAATAGTCCAAAGAAGCAAAGCCATACCGTGTGTATATCCACATAAGTTATTGGGTGAGCCCGTCAATCCACTCTACTAAATGATTGAATTTCAAAAGGACCACGACCTCTATCGTCCTCTTTGCTAGCATCACTAAGACCAACATCGCCAGGACCACTTGAATCTGTAAAAAATACATGCTTTATATGCTGAAAGATACATGGTCTCACAGCCCACCAGTGGTTGCAGGATCTAATTTAGAAAGTCAAAACTGATGTGTTTTAAGCTTGGTTTAAATAGAAAGATCATTGACCACTAAAATAAGCCAAGCAACTGGTGCTCAGCAAATAAAGAAGATTACTCCAAAAATAAATGAAGCCAAGAATTCAGACAAACGAGCTAATGTCATGCAAAATGATTGACTTCTGCGAGAATATGTTGGGATGATATGGGAATCAGAGAGAATTATAATTGCACAAAAGAATCATCCAGACAAAACCATCAAACAAACCAATTAAGGGGCAAGACAAAGTTGTTCCATAGAAAGCTGGCAGCACAATCACGCTCTGTCTGTGAACATCTTGGATTGTTCAATCTCTCGTTTGAAGAGGAGGAAGCGTTGCAATTACCCCTGTTTCCTTCAGCTGCACTGCTTGGAATTATGCATTGATCCTATTTTTACATTTGCAGTATTTCTTCATTTAGAATGGAAATGTATGTAATGGAAGATAAGAATAGAAAGTTATCTCAGTTTTCCCATCTAATTCCCCTCCTTCATTATCCTTGTATTTAAGATGCAAATATACATTTGAAGTTGATGGAATCAGGTTAAACTATATCATAAAATTGGTTCATCATGCAAGCGGAAGAAGCGTGATGATCTCTACGAATCTTACTCATTTATCTTACAATGAGGAAGACAATTGAGGCAAGCGGAAGAAAATGAATGAAAAGTAATGATGTGGACTTTTCGTATTCTAATAGTCATCCAAGTTTCTAGTTCATAAGTAGCCAAGAAACAAAGGCTCTCAGCTAAATCAAGCCACTGCACCAGTTCTTCAATATAACACCTTCATTTTCCTTCTTATCTACCCGCGTTTTCAGTTTTCCTTTTGTTCCTCATTTATATATCACAAGGAAGAAATTGCATTTCTTGAATTAAACACGGAATGAAAGCAAACCCACAATTTTAAATCCTTATAAAAGAAGACCCACGTAATAGATACTAAAATCCTGAACTACTATTAAACTTACGAGCAGAAACAAGTAAATGAGAAGTACCCAATAAAGAGGAGAGCCTTTGGATGGCATGAGGAGAAAGGTGGGTGCGCTGCAAAGGGCGTGAAAACGTCATTGCAAAGGTCGTAGAGAGCTTGAATGGAAGAGCTGTCCCTCTTCGTCATTGAGATGAGCCCTCACAACATTCCGCTTTGACGGAAAGATAAGTTGATACAAATCTTGGTCTCGGATTCACACCAATTGGACAGATGTTATTTTTTTTTTTATCCATATATCAAATATATCATTCTCCTCTAATATTACTGTGGTATTATTGATGGCATTATTAATGATTTTTTTTTCGTTACCATGTTTGTTAAAAATATATTGTACCCCATATGTTCATTTTGCTCAACAAATAGTTTGTCCAATAATTTTTTTTTGTAGTTTGTTCAATAAAATCTTTTGCTTCTATTCTATATTAGTTTTGTTAATTAATATAAAAACAGAAAGGTTGAAAAAAGGAAATAAAAAACTTCAAACTCTTTCATAAGGGTTGACAAAGTCCACAATGTTGTCTTTCAAGATGCTTTAAGAAGAGTAAAACACATATATATATATTACACATTAAAGTTATTATAAACAGATTTTTCCCAAATTATAGATACATGTGTGTGAGCATGTTGTATGTATATATTTGCACATAAAATAGGTGTGTATATTAGAACTATGAAAGCATAAATTTTTTGGAAAACTAGATAAATTACCATTATGATTTCACCGAAAATTTTTTTGAAGGTATAATTGGAGCACACTAAAAATTTACTTGTATTCTAATCAAAAATATATATACTAGAACCACAACTTTTTTTTTTTAAATATACATTTTTGAGAAAATGTAACTTTATCCACATGCTCAAAATAAAAATAAAAAAACCTACATGTGGAAGGACCTTCGAATTATTAGAGATAACAAAAATATTCAACACAATTTATAAAAATAATATTTTTTAAATGGCGTGGACTTATTATTTTTTTTTTTGGGTATAAAGAAAAATATATTTGACGTAAAATCTGGATTCATTCCACATTTACCTAAATTTTGAACCCTTCATTTTACAGTATTATATTAACTTCTTTTTTTTTTTATTTCCTTTCACTCCAATCTCACTAAAGTTCTTTGGGGCAGTAGCTTGCGTGAAATCTGCAGCTTCCCTGTATACTCCGGATTCATTTGCAGAATATAGCTAGAATGGAACTAAAGGGGACGCCTGTTGAGCATGAATACTACATGCCCGCGGAGTGGGAACCCCACTCCCAATGCTGGATGGGCTGGCCTGTGAGTTTTCTTTTGTTCACCTTCTTTTTTTACATGAAATCTATTAATCTGTCTGTTTTTCCCCCTTCTTTCTGTCAGTTTTTGGTTTTTATATATTCTCTTTCATCCAGGCGATGGTAGAATTTCTTTTTTGGGATGTTTTGTTTTTGGTGGGTTTTTTTTGTTTTTTTTATACTTTTTTCCATATGATTTTGACAACATTTTCTTGGTTGCTGAGGTTAACCAGTAATTAGTGTAGAGAACCAATACCAGGCATAGTTTGTCCGTAAAATGGATTTTTGAGTTGGAAAACTTAGATAAGTATCAGAAAAGGTATATTTTGGTTTGATTTTGCAATATGATCAAAATCCTGCTTTAATTCTATGCAACATTTCGTTAGTAACCCCTTAGCTGAAGAATTAGAAAATGAGGTAGATTTATGAGTTATTAGGTTTTGTGTGTGTTAATAAAATTCCTAACCGGCCCAATAAACTAATTCTTATTCTGTAATTTAAAGGAAATAGTTCTATGGTTGTTTATCGCTTCCAGCTGATTTTGTTAATATAAGTAACATGGTACCTGACAACTTATATTTTAGTACATATGACTTCTAACGTGTGGTGTTAAATCATATCGATAGCAAGATTGATGTCGGGGCGTCTTGCCTCATGTTCCTTCTTGAAAAAATCAAGAAAATATTCATGTCTTTGTGTTTGATGCTACTTGGTAAGACTGATGATTTTGAAACATGCTGAAAGATGAGCTGAAAATCAGCAGAGTTGTTCAGAAAGTGGACTTTAAATTTCAAGCTGAGTCTTCATGAGAGCCTTCTCTAGTGGATGTGCTAGTCAAATGATGAATGTTCCACCATAAATGTCATTTCAGTGATTTTATATGCTGTCCGAAGATCTTGTGAATAATTGATTTTGAACTAACTCATGCTTTTTTCAGAACTTTGCCTCTCACTCTCTTTCTCTCTTTCTTCTGTTGCAGTAGGACTTTCATTTTGGTAGTTATTCATTCATCTGTGTCATAATATGTTATCTTCCGCTTCTTTGTATAAGCTAGAGAAAAAACTATAAAGGCTTATTCATATTCATGCTTCACTTGAGTCATAGGAACGGCCCGACAATTGGCGTGACCATGGAGTGTATGCTCAACGTGCATTTGCCAATGTTGCCTCTGCAATTTCAAGATTTGAACATGTTACTGTATGTGCCAGTCGTGCACAGGTTGAAATGACTAGATTTTAACTATTTGCAATGATTTTTTGATATTTAGTTCTCCTTTAAAAACATAAGATTTCCTGGACAGTGGAATAATGCACGCAGTCAGTTGCCAGAACATATTAGGGTGGTTGAGATGAGCATGAATGATTCTTGGTTCCGTGACACTGGTCCAACGGTGAGCTTTTCACTTGTTTAAACTGCATAATTTTCCTTTGCCACTGAAATTATATTTCTAGAATTGCGATTATTTTGGCAGTTTGTTATCAGAAATAGTGTATCAAGTAAAGAGAAGCTGGGGAACAAGATTGCTGGAATTGATTGGAACTTCAATAGCTATGGCGGTAAGGCTGCGTACAGGGCCCTTCAAATATTGTCACTTATTCTGAAATATGCTTTGCAAAGTCCAAACCTGAACATTAAATGTGGTATATATGCAGCAATTCTTATGGAGAACACTTTACTTCATCACATGTTATATTAGCCTGATAGAATAGGAGCCTGACACATAATACCTTGTCAAATGATTGGGCTACCTCTTCAAATGCAACGTTATTTCCCAACTATTTCCAGTAGCTGCTGAAAATTATGAGTCTTTATGTTAAATATCATTAGTCCTTAAGCTGGTAATCATGAAGCTTAATAATGTAAGTGCTATTTTGGTTTATGTTTAAATTGCTTAGCTAGATGTTGGGCTTACTATGAGGGACTATTTACTGTTGTTCAGCATCCAGTTTCATGATATCAAGCATACTTGGGTTTCTCGTGTTAAAGGACCTACTACGGAAGCTGCCATTAGGTATTTAGGGATATAACCTGTAATGCTTCCTAGGGCATATTCTTGATGAAACATTTTTGGTGCTTTTCTTTTTTCATTAGTAATTGAACTTGTCCTGTGACCATGTGCCAGTCTGTGGTTATCAGAATGAATTTATGCAAGTACTAGTGTAGCTTCCTTATGTGATTTGTAATACTCATGTTCTATTTTCCTAGGTGTTTTGTTGGTTTCTATCATTTTCACTTTGTTTCTGTGCTGCATAAAAAGTGCTTTGATATATCTCCACTATTTAGAAAGAATTTCTGGTGCAGATCTGTATCATGTGCTCATCTTAGATACGTGGACAAAAGGTTTTGACACAAACCTGTTTGATTTTCCTAGGCATAGATGAAGGTTGTTATGAAGATTGGAGCCTCGACCTACTTATTGCTAGAAAGGTTGGTCAAGTTCTAACCAGCAACTCGATAATTGGACGTGGACAAGCTTTTTTTGTTGAACATACACTTACCACTTTTTCATGTTTGGTTCTTGACATTTTCCCTTGTAGGTTCTGGAGATTGAAAAGATTCCCAGGTTTCCCCATTCTATAATTCTTGAAGGTGGAAGCATTCATGTAGACGGGGAAGGTTTATAAATTTTTGTTTATTGTTGACATAACTGATTTCTCTTTCTAAAAGCTGTTTAGTCTATTACAAATTCTGTGTGCCCAGAAGGTGATCAATTACAGTTCTTATCCCTATCTTATGTATTAGGCTTCTAGTGATAAACAAACTTGTAAGAAGGTAAATGCGATTTGTCAAACACATAATAGAATACTGCAAACATATGTGGACCTTGCGAACAGAATGTCAAACCATAGTCACTGATGATCATATCTCACAATGATTTCTGCTCCATTTCAAGCCATGATCACACATAATATCAGATTCTCAGCAAGATTTATAACCCCCAAGTTCAGATTCCCTGAATCCCTATCTGTATTATAAAGGTTGTATATAGTAGAAACCGTAATTCTTAATGAGAATTGACAAACCTACTAGCTAATAATAACTGAAGGAAATTACCTCTATGTTCTCAAGAAATATTTTTAACTTGAGATGAAAGGAAAAATAGCTTAATGAGGCATAGAGTAATATATAACACTAGGGAATGAAAAGGGCAAGTGTCTGTACGCTTCATTGTTTCTTCCAATGACTTGAGCTGGATTACTTAGTTTTGTTCCTGTATTTTCAGTTTGCAAAGTGATTTGGGAATGAAAACACCAAGTTACTTGTAACCAAAAGACTAGATCCAATTCATATGCAATTATTCAAATTTGAGGAAAACCAAAAGTTCTTATGAAGAATAAATGAGCATGCCAGTCCCATATTATATTTGTGGATATCTTTTAACCTTTTCTGCAGTGAGAAATTTAATCGGAATTGAACTTCTAGTTGCCATTCGGCCTGAGGCCCTGTGATGTTAGCAGTGAAAAGGATGACATGTAACTACTGCATAAATGATTTTTTGTGTGAACCCCCTGAACAGGGTTTTATGCTTGCTTCAGTATTTTGGTGTCAGATAATTGGCCATTGAATTTGTTCAAAAACTGATTGTATGGGAGAAATGTGATGATCTGAATCATTAGTATGATTTTATAGTCCAAGCTAGCATTTCTACCAGGCGAAGAAGACCACATTGTAGTTTACTGGTTGTATCAAAGAGCTAATTTTTTTTCTTATTTCCAATGTAATATGAAAAACCATTTGGTCACGCCTTAATGAATATGAGCATCTGCTTTCATAGAAAGTTCAGTTTTTAAGTTAACCATTTTAACCTTAATTTCTAAGTAACATGAACAGTTAGTTAATCTGTTTTCTTCCTTCAGGGACTTGCCTTACAACAGAAGAGTGCCTCCTGAATAAAAATAGAAACCCTGGTTTAACCAAAGTACAAATTGAGGATGAGCTCAAAGCATATCTTGGAGTCAAGAAGGTCATCTGGCTGCCTCGTGGGTTGTATGGTATTGTTCTTGTTCACGTTCTGGTATTGCATTCTGCCTACCAGGTTTGAGGGGCCTATCTAAATAGTTCAATGATGAAAATCTTCTCTATGCAACCATGAAACTAGATTGACAAGTAGGGTTTATACTTGTTTTAATTTGATTGTGAGGCAGACAAGTTTGCATAAGCGTTGGCCTATGTTATCAGCTAGATGATTAAATAAGTTATATACACTAGATATTCCATGTAGCTGTAAAGCTGGTATTGACAATTAAATTACTTGATCTTTCTCCACAATGGACAACCTGTAGCTATGTGCTTCCAATATAGATAAACATATGGAGCCTTCTTATTTTGTCTTAAGGGTCTCCATTTGGTTGAGAAAACATACTGTATCAAGCTGATTCTAACAGAATTGACTTTGTTCGGTAGTTTTCTGAAAAAACCAAAACCTTCATGAGAGCAATTTTTACTTAAGTCATGATTTTTGCTAAGGATTCAGATTTATGGTTTCCTTGCTAATTGAAAGGAGATAGAAGAAAAGGAAGAATATAAAGAAAAATCCATTAACCTCATGGTTCTTTTTATGCGTTGAATCACAAGAGAATTCCCAGTCTTGTCTTGCTGAAAAGTCATAAATCTGGGGGTTAATGTTGCAAGAGGATTCACCCTGTGTCTGTAATGCATGGATTTTGAAATTAAGGCATGGTCTCCCATCTTTTTCTGTTTTATGCAAGAACTCTTGTCTTTTCACCATGTTAGCATGATGTATTAATTGATTTATGAAGAGAAATCATAAATGCCCTTTAAGGTTTCTTCTCCCCAAAAGCTTCAATAAACTTTTGGCACATCCATCAAGTCTGAGGATAGTAGTGGTCCTTAATTGAATTGGGGTAGGAGTGTAAGTATAATTAGTCACTTAAACTCTCTGTGTTCTTTTGGCATTTCTTAGAACTTTCTTCATTTTACTTCTACTTCATCAATAGTTGAAATTTATATTGCTCGATGTAGTTTGACTGTAGACTAATGTTCATTTGAGAGGAAAATGAAGATTGCTTTATGTGGACAAAAATCAAATTAGATTTTATTCTGATTTAGTCAACTATATTTAATTCAGTTTTTATTGTATTATTACCTGTAAGAATCTTTCCTTAGGAGTCGTATTTTATAGTGTAAATATCCCTTAATTTTAGGAGTCTGTTTCCTTGCTGTAATCTATTTAAATGTATACAACTCAATTGAATCAATACACAGAAAATATTTTTTCATCTCAGTTTATATGATACCAGAGCCTATGGGCTAGAAATCTATGGCTGATAACGAGACAGCCATGACTGGCGACAATACTGGTTCTACAACTTCAGGCCAGTCCCAGGCCAAACGTCCAAACCTTTCTCCCATTGCTACTTTTTACGGTAGTGATGTTTCTTCTCTTCACATTTCAACCCACAAATTAGATGGTAAAAATTATCTATAGTGGGTTCAATCTGTCAAAATTGTTATTTGTGGTCGAGGCAAACTTGACTACATCACTGGTGAACTTCCTACTCCTCCTTTAACTGATCCGACGTACAAGACATGGCTGGCCGAGAACTCTATTGTTATCGCTTGGCTTATCAATTCCATGGAGCCTAAAATTAGTCGCCGTTATCTCTTTTTTAAAACTGCAAAAGAGGTATGGGATGCAGCTCGCCGGATGTACTCCGATCTCGGAAATGCTTCCCAAATTTTTGAACTTCGTTTGAAATTAAAGGAGATGAAACAGGGCTTTAATTCAGTAACTTAGTATTTTTCTGATCTTCAAGATCTATGGCAAGAACTTGATCTCTTTTTTGAAGATGATTCCTTTTGTGCTAAGTGTAGTGTCAAATAGCGGCGCAAACTTTAAAATGAACGCGTTTATGATTTCCTTGCTGGTCTTAATCGAAATCTGGATGAGGTACGAGATCGAGTTGTGGCACGAGATCCATTTCCTTCTACGGAGGAAGCTTTGCTGAGGTACGACATGAAGAGGGTCGTCGTAAGGTGATGTTAACTGATGATCCACCACTCCTCTCATCTGCCCCAGAAGGATCAGCTTTTGTGTCCAAAAATTTCTCTTCTAATGGGCGGCCTAATCATGAATCACGCATGAACAAGCGAGGAGAACGACCAAAGTGTGATTATTGTAGTTGTCCTAGTCATACTCAAGAAAAGTGCTGGGAGCTGCATGGAAAACCAACCAATTGGCAACCTCGAAAACCGGTTGAAGGGCGTGCCTATCTGACTCAATCTGGCCAAGCCACGGCTGGTCATATTGGTATTCTTGTCCTATTCAGCAATGAGCAAGTCGAGCATTTATGTCGCCTTCTAAAACAGCCGTCCTTTTATCTCACTTACGATAATTCCTTGTTAGGTTCCAATGTTGGTTCTTGCTCTGTAACTCAATCTGGTAACTTTCATTCAGCCTTAAATTCTTTTATTCACTCTATGGATCCTTGGATCATTGATTCAGGTGCCTCCGATCATATGACAAGTGGGTCTTATCACTTTTATTCTTATGTTCCTTGTTCTAATCATACTACTGTTAAAATTGGCGATGAATCTTTAACTTCTATTATTGGGATTGGCACCATTAGACTTTCATCGAATCTTGTTCTTAAATCTATCCTTCATGTTCCTACCTTAAAATGTAATTTGATCCCCGTTAGCAAAATTACTCGTGATAATCATTGTGTTGCTAAATTCTTACCTTTGACATGTCAATTTCAGGAACTATCATCGAGGAGGACGATTGGCAGTGCTAAGGTTCATGATGGTCTTTATTACTTTGAAGATGATCGTTCCCAAAATAGACAAGCTTTTGTGTCTGGTGTTGCTTCTATGTCTATTTCTAGACTTGGCCATCCTAGTTACTCTTATTTGAAACGTTTGTTCCCATCTTTATTTGAAAATAAAAATTTTGTTCCTTTTGAATGTGAAATATGTCGGTTTGCCAAGCACACTCGCACTTTCTTTCCTCCAAAACCATATATACCAACCACACTATTCTTCTTTAATTCATAGTAACATATGGGGACCATAAAAAATCACCACTTCCCATGGCAACAAATGGTTTATCACATTCATTGATGATCATACACGCACTACTTGGGTTTATCTACTTCGTGAAAAATTTGAAGCATGTCAAATTTTCCATCTTTCCACAAAATGATTCGAACTCAATTCCAGGTTCATATTCGAATTCTTCAAACAGATAATGGTAGAGCATATTTCAATTCTATTCTTGGTGAATATTTATTAAAAAATGGTACTCTCCATCAAAGTTAGTGTGTTGACACTCTACAACAAAATAGAGTATTTGAAAGGAAAAATCGTCACTTATTGGAAGTAGCCCGTGCTCTTATGTTTACCATGAACGTTCCAAAATACTTATGGGGAGATGCTGTCTTAACTGCAACATATCTCATCAACCGCCTACCAAATCGCACCACCAACTTTGAAACTCCCCTCTCAGTTCTCAAAAAAACTTATCCACATATTTCTACCTCTATTGCTCTTCCTTTAAGAACCTTTGGTTGTACTGCCTTTCTTCATATTCATGCCCATAATAGAAATAAACTTGATCCCTGGGCTCTCAAAACTATCTTCATTGGCTACTCTCCAACTCAAAAAGGTTATTGATGCTATTGTCCTAAAAATAAGAAAACCTATGTCTCTTGTGATGTTACATTCTTTGAAGATACTCCGTATTTCTATGCAACTTCGCTTTAGGGGGAGAATCAGGATCAAGAAGCTTGTTGTTCATGGGACACTCTTGACTTGCCGTTGCTCGTAGTAGATACCACCATACAACCACTATCTAGTACTTCTAATGTGCCTAATCTTTTGAGTCCAGCTCCTGTTTTATCTAATTCAACAACTATTTCAGAGTCAATTCCCATCCTAAAGTCAAATAATCCATCTGGTAATGTACCAGTTTTAGAAACAGGGGGGAATCGACTATGCCTAAGAGTTACGTGTCTACTCTAGAAGAAAGGTCTCCCAAAGAAATACAGAAATCATGAATCCTACTCACAGTTAAGAGACCGAGCCGATGGTAGAACCTTAATTGCCAATTGTGTCAGGTAATCCAAGTTCTAATCTTGATCTAGATGCTCCTATAGCAATCAGAAAGGGTATTAGGTCTTGTACTCAACATCCTATTTCTAAGTTCATCTCCTATTCCAATTTGTCATCTTCATTTCATACTTTTACTTCAAATCTTTCTAGTATTGTGATTCCTAGGTCTATTGAGGAGGCATTTACAATTCCTAAATGGAAAGCTGCAGTATTCGAAAAGATGCGTGCTCTTAGACAAAACAATACCTGGAGCTTGGTGGAATTGCTACAGAAAAAAAATATTATAGGGTGCAAATGGGTGTTCACAGTAAAATACAAGGCCAATGGTTCTGTTGAAAGATATAAGGCACGATTAGTGGCAAAAGGTTTTACACAAACCTATGGGATTGACTATACCGAAACTTTTACTCCAGTTGCCAAACTTAATACCATTTGAATTCTACTCTCACTGGCAGCAAATTCTGATTGGCCACTACATCAACTTGATGTAAATAATGCATTTCTTAATGGTGAACTTGAGGACGAGGTTTAGATGAGTCAAACCACCAGGATTTGAAGAGATATTAGGATGTCAAATTGTTTGTAAGCTCAACAAGTCTCTCTACGGTTTAAAGCAATCCCCGCGTGCTTGGTTTGATCGTTTTTCAAAAGTAATCAAGAAGTTTGGTTATATTCAAGGACAAAGTAATCATATAATATTTGTCACGCACTCTGAAGGTAAGAAGATAACTGTTCTGATTGCGTATGTTGATGATATCATTGTTACAGGAAATAATATTGAGGAGATGGAGAAAATTAAACAGATGATGGCGAAGGAATTTGAAGTTAGAGACCTTAGAGCTTTGAGATATTTCTGGGAATGGAGTTCGCAAGGAGTAAAAAAGGTATTTCTGTTTCTCAAAGGAAATACATTTTGGATCTTTTGGAATAAACTGGCATGTTGGGATGTAAACCAAGTAAAATTCCTATTGAACTTGGTAATAAGGCAAAAATGTTCGAAGGAGATCGTGTTGACAAAAGAAGTTATCAACGCCTTAAATCTTTCGCATACAAGACCTGACCTAGCTTTTGCTGTGAGTTTAGTAAGTCAGTATATGCATGCACCGTGTCAAGGTCATCTTGATGCAGTCTATAGAATCATGAGGTATTTGAAGCAAACACTAGGAAAGGGAATTTTTTCTCAAAAACTGATGATCGAAAAATTAGAGCATTTACTGATGCAGATTGGGCTGGTTCTATCGATGTTAGGAAGTCAACATCTGGATATTGTACCTTTTTATGGGGAAATTTGGTAACCTGGCGTAGTAAAAAACAGACTGTTGTCGCAAGAAGCAGTGCTGAATCGGAGTATAGAGCCTTAGCTCATGGAGTTTGTGAGCTCATTTGGATAAGAAGAGTGATGGAGGAGCTGAAAATCAAATACAAAGAACCTATACGCCTCTACTGCGATAACAAGTCCACCATCAGTATAGCTTATAATCCTGTCCATCATGATAGGACTAAACATGTGGAGGTAGATAGACATTTTATCAAGGAAAAGCTTGATGAGGGTATTATCAGCATTGAATATGTGTTTACTTCTCAACAACTTGCTGATATACTCACGAAAGGACCAAACATTTGATTTCCTTGTAAGCAAGCTTGGTCTCATCAATATCTACAACCAAGCTTGAGGGGGAGTGTCAGATTTTATTCTGATTTAGTCAACTATATTTAATTCAGTTTTTGTTGTATTATTGCTGTAAAAATCTTTCCTTAGGAGTCATATTTTATAGTGTAAATATCCCTTAATTTTAGGAGTCTGTTTCCTTGTTGTAATCTATTTAAATGTATACATCTCAATTGAATCAATACACAGAAAATATTTTTTCATCTTATACTTTAGGTATATGAAATTGAATTCATAGATAAGTTCTTCGTTTGTTTGCTCTAAAAGTTCAGCTGTGTAAGGATTCCGAACATTTTGTACATGATACAATAGTCTTCTCGATGTTCGGCCTTGATATATATAGCATTAGTCGTACAAGACAAGAGAAAAAAGCAAACGGGTGATGACATATGTAGTTTATGTGCCTAACCACTTATCTTGACTGAGTTAGGATGTTCTTAAATCCAGTAAAATGCACAGCTTCACAGATTTATTTCTCTCTTTCTTGCATTTGGTCTTAGCTCATGAAAATCTAACTAATATGGCAGGACACCAGTCTTGTGCATTACCTTTTGATTTCTTTTTAATTGCCTTTTAATTTGTTTATGAATTCCTTGCTGTCCCATCTAGGATTTCCAAAGCTGAAATTTATGCTTAAATAAAACTTGGCACTCAAAGTTCGCCATGTATTTTGCAGGTGACGATGATACTAATGGTCATATTGATAACATGTGCTGTTTTGTGAGGCCTGGTGTTGTTTTGTTGTCATGGACTGATGATGAATCAGACCCCCAGAATGAGCGATCTGTGGAAGCCCTTTCCGTTCTTACCAGTGCCATAGATGCCAAAGGTAGAAAATTAGAAATCATCAAACTTCATGTGCCTGGGCCACTTTATATGACAGATGAGGAGGCTGCTGAATTGGAACAGGTTAAAATTACTCTTACTGTCAATCCCTTCCCAGTGTTTTGGTTGCATTCTAATCTGAAAATTGACGATAACATGCCAAAGAATGTTGTGCTTTTATCAGATAGTTGTACCTTTTCGCTTGTTAAATCACTGAGCTTCTTTCAAGGTTGATTGCGTTTTTGTATGATGCAAAGAATGGTCAGTAAGCACACGTAATAACACCATTTTCAGTTTTCTCTCTCTTAAGAAAATAAGTACAATTTTTGTGTTTTCACAACTTTACATAAAAAAAACTGTTCATGTAGATAAATCAGAAATCCCGGCCCCTTACTTTATGCCACATTTTTTTGTTTGTTCCTTAAATAGGACAACCGCGCCAGTAGATTAAAAAAGTGTACAACAGTTGGTACCTTGTCTTGCATTCCATATTTGGTGTCTTTGGTGGGTCATGCAAACCTAGTAGAGTCTCTCTATTTTCAAATCCTACCTTAGGTCCTTGGACAGGAGCATATAACCCAACATCCTAAACACCCCCCAACAGGTAGAGTTGACTGATATATGAATAAGCTCTCTCTCTCTCTCACACACACACACACTTTTTTCTGTTTTGGGCTAACTGAAACAACAGGATGGCGATGCTAAAGCAAGGATTCCTGGTACAAGGCTTGCTGCTTCATATATAAACTTCTACATTGCCAATAGAGCAATTATTACACCCCAATTTGGTGATAAAAAGTGGGATGATGAAGCTGTTCGCGTCTTGTCTTTGGCATTTCCAGATTATGAGGTCAGGAAGTCTAGTTTTTTTTCCCAATAATCTTGCATGTTCACATATCAATTTCTTTCAATTTATCTAACCATTAGAGTTGGGAGCCTTACTGGTGCCAGCTAGTAGTTGGGTTCATCTGAGGCTTCATTTAAAAGATAGAGGTGTTTTGATCCTCCTTTACCTTAATGGGGAGGATAAAGTTCTCAATTCATTTTTTTCACAAAAAGTCTCTTAGCTACGCAGTTGATTGCAAGGTCATGCTGACTCAATTTGGTAGAATTTGCAAGAATAACTTGGAAGATCAAGACACATAGGAAAAGAGAAACCATCTTTTATTGAATTTTCAGTTTTTCCATTCAAGTTCAAGCCCTCTAGCATTGTCATACGAGCCATCATCCTGTTCAATTCAAGAAATGAAGAAATTACCTTTCAGAGCCATCTCCAGTATTCCATGTTTTCAGGACTTAGGGCTCTGCAAATTGTTGCAGCTGTCCTATTTTTCACAAGCAAATAAAATTTGGCTGCTTTTGCATGAAACATCTATTCAGCAGAGGAAAGTGCACGTCTCCTTGTTCCTGGCTAGTGCTGGATGCCAAGTTTTGAGAGAACTGCAAATACCATGGTCACTAAATCATGAAATGTTACATTAGCTAATATAGGGATTTTTAACAACATAACATACTTATTCCCCATAAAGTTGGGGGGTTGGGATAGCTTTCTCATATTTATTGTTGACATTATTTTTAAGTGTCTGCTTTCCTAAGTATTCTCTACATTTTTTACAAATACTTACCTAAATCATCTTCATAAATATTTGGGTTCAGATTGTCAGAATTGAAGGTGCCCGTGAGATTGCACTTGGTGGAGGAAATATTCATTGCATCACGCAACAGCAACCAGCCAGTTCATAATATTTCATGGAGCAAGATTTCTATGAAAAATTGCAGAAATCAACTTGCATGGAATTGTATTTGTTAAATATACTATGATCTCAATATTTGACTCTAAGATCCGGGTTAGACTCCTGATATCAACATTGTCAGGTATTTACTTACCGGCATGAAAAGCTTAAGGTAACGGTCACAAGTAGGAGGTAACTTAAGGCTTATAAACTGGTCATTCCTCCCACAACCGATGTGGACTTGGGTGTTACAGATTTGTTTTTTAAATATCCTTTCTCAGGAATTTGTGGTGTGTGATGAGTTTTCTTTCTGATCAATAAAACTTCGTTTTGTGAAACATAGTTGTGTGCAGTTTTCTATTGTTGGGTAATAGGTTGATCCTTGTTTGAAATACTTTGGATCATATTAATTGTGTTCTATTTGAGTAAATATTATTGTTGCATAGTATTTGTTTTTATTTGCCGAAATCATGCAAACTTTCTTTTAATCATATAATTCTACTTCTATAAAAGAAGTTAGGGTTGCTTACACCTCATACCCTGTAGTGTGTCTATAGTCGCATCGACCTTCTAAAGTTTCAAAGGTAACAAAAACACTCCTTCCTTTAATGATTTTTTTTTCTAATATTGACCATAATTCCCTCCCCTCTACTATATGATTGTAACCATTCGCAATTTCACTCCCATGTTATGTTTTCTGTATTTGTCAGTCAGGAAAGTTTCTCCAAAGAAGGAAGAGAAAAATTTTCTTGTTTTATTTTACATTTTATTGTATAAATATCTAGCAACAACTCAAGTTCACATGCCTATTATTTTTCATGTCCTCAGTCAAAGCATTATATGGCTAATATGACTAATTTTCGTGCAGCAAAATGTGCCTGAAATGGCATGACAATTTGAAAGCTCGGTCTACAATATATCATGGGATGAAATTTGCAAATTGTGTCAATTAGAATGTAATCAATTTCTAATTAATTTTCCATGCTTCATATTTTTGGCCTTTACTGAATTATGTAAGCATTGTAGATTATAAAAAAAAATTAAAATTCTGGCTTTCTTTGAAATTTTCCTAGAACATGGACAAAGAAAGAAAACAAAACATAGTGAAATTTTGAATGCTTGCCTGGAAGGTATTATGCTCAATATCTTAAAAATAATTACAGATGGGTATTTTTATTTAGAAATGACAATAGAACGTCTCCAAATTCAAATGTCTTAAACTCGCTTTATTTGGGATGGATTTTTAAAGTTATAAACATGTTCTAAGTGAGTTTTGATTTTTTATTTTCAAACCTACTTCGCATAAATTTGTATTGTTTAATTTTTTATTTATTTTTATTTTAATTATATATTTATTAAAAAGTATATTTTTTAGAAACTCTTCCACTTACGCAACATTAATTTTATTTTCCTTAAAAAATCAAAATTCCATTTGATTGATAAACAAAATATTATGAGAATTATGCAGTAAATTAAGATTTGGTTCGTAAATTAGATCACATATTGATATGATGTATATCACATCAATATGTAATAGATTTGGTTCATTATTTGTGCTAGTTGTGAATTTCTTTAATATGATATTGTTTTATAATGTCCTAAACTATTTTTATTTTTATAAGAAACTAAATTAAAGCAATTGGTTTCTTGAATTTTTGTGTGTGTGTATTCCTTTTGCTTTTAGTGGCATTGAGAAGTGTCACGAAACTATTTTTTTACCATTATACTACAATTTTAAGATTACAAACCCAATTGTAGATTATGTCAACTAATAAATTTTTTAAAAGTTCGAGATTGATTCATATGAAAGTTGTTTGAAGTTTGCGGGTTTATATTTCTTAAAAGATGAGTTGAATGTGGTTTATATTATGAAGAAAAATTTATAGTATAACAAAGAAATAAAAATAATAAAAGTATTGAAAATTTGGGATTCACTCTTGAGTTTTGGATAAAAGAATGATTATTTATTTTTTTTACCACTTTTAAATGCTACTATTGAAATTTATACATACTGAAGGTTCTAATGGAAAGATGCTATCAAATAACTCATGCATTAAGGTAATCATGATATTGTCTTACTATTTATAAATTATTTATTAACACTAATACTTGTTTATGAGATTAAATATTTATGTACACCTTTGTCTACAATAAATTAAGGTTTTGCATTACAATCGGTGTAGTAGAATCGTACAATAAGTTAAATGAATCAAAATATTTATTGTGCCTTGGTGATACAAAAATCAAGAATCGTCACTAAACAATAAGGATTTTAATGCTAATATTTATTTATGAGATTAAGTATTTATGCATATATTTGTCTATAACAAATTAAGATTTCACGTTAGCAGTTGGTGGAATAATACCGTACAATAAGCTAAATGAATCCAAATATTTGTTGTGCCATTGGTGATACATAAATCAAGAATCACCACAAAATAAGGAGAGTTTGAATCAAAAATTAAAATAATAATATAACAATGCACCTTTATAACCGTTACTCTCCCTCTATCAAGAGGTTCACACTTTCTCTTTAGTTAAATAAAATTTAAAAAGCACAATGAAAGTAGAAAATACTAAAAATAGAAGAGAAACTAGATAATACATTTCTATAATTATTAGAAAACTTACATTACTAATAGAAAAATTAGTTTAAAGAAATACAACAATAAAACTTTTTTTCCCTGCTTAAGAGTTTGTGTCTTAAATGACATTTAAGTGTCTAAATTGGCATCTCCAAATTAACTCCAAATGCACTCCAAATTAACTTAAAATGTATTCTAAATTCATATGTATTTTTTAAATTTGAATTTTGTCACACATTTTTTTCATAAAATTAGTTGATTTTGAAAAAATGATCAACATGAAAGCTTGTCTGTTAGATTTATTTTTCAAGTTGAATCACCTAATTTCTATGACTAGGAAGAAAATTATGTTTGATTTAAAGAAATATGTCAGTATAGATAAATTCTTTTCAATACACATAATTGGATGAATTTTCTGCTATAATCAAGGTTGAATTAGGTTGAACTTCCAACAATAAAGTTGTAGTTCTATCTCTTGCCTTTCAAATGAAGTAAGATTCAGGTTTATAAGGCTTTTAAAAATAGAGTTATGCCAAAATACGAAAATTACATAAATCTAGAACATGCTTATTTTGAATTTAATGCAAGCCCAACAATCACTTATAAAGTTTAAATGATTTCTTGCATATATTTTGATCTACACATGATGAATTTATGTAAAAACGACTCTTTTTTTCTAAGTGTGATACTTCTTTGATCTAATGAAATATTATCTCACAACTTACTCACGAAATGTATTGTCTTCTTTGGTTTTATTTTGACTCTTTTTACCTTTTTTTGTTCATTGGTTCTCTAACACAAAATATTAATAAAGAAAGGAAAGTATAAAGGATTTGATACAAAAATATATCAAAATATGCACCTATCAAATTCCCCCATACTTAACCTTTGCTCGTCTAAAATAAGCCTAAACTAATCAACTTTCATAGAAAATTATGATCGGATTTAGCATATGCAACTAGCCTTTAAACCCCTAGGTGACCCATAAAGAACGAGTTATAGTCTCGTGAGAGTTTTCAGCGGTAATACCTACAAACACCTATGATAACTAACTTCTAACCATTATTCTCAGGAAGTAATAAAGTAATATGGAAATGAAATCAAATAAATATTGAATCTAGCTCTTAGTCATTCAAAAGCGAATACATTTCCACAATAAGCATACTCAAGTGTGGGTGTGTGTGTGTGTGAATAGAACGTCAACAATGACAAAACTATACATTCTTCAAATAAGTGAATTTCCATAGAACCTCATAAAAACTATCACCCAATCTCTAATGAAAGAGTTAAATATCGTAGGCTCTTCCTTTGGTATAAATCTCTTACATTGAAGACACCACATGAAATCAAAAAGTATTCAACAAAGGTTATAATGGGGCTAAAGAGCAGTGATATGGCTAAGAAATAATATGCAATAAAATTTCTAAAAACTTTATGTGATTAGAAATATAGAGTTTATCAATGAAAAATTTTCATATTCCATGAAGTTGAATACAGAGTCCTATTGTTATTGAATCGAACCCCTCTTTATCATTCTTATTGATTTTGCAATATCCCATTTTTAGATGCAACTCATAATAATTTTAACACATTGCGATTTTTTTTTAATTTTTTTTGAAGAGAAACTCCCCTACACTTATCTTATATTTCAACCTAATTTTTTTTGCAAGCTCACATTGTCAATAGAATGTCTCTTAAGATCTAAATTATTTTTAGAACAAGGGTGGGATAATAGTGTGTTTAGGCTTGGTAAGAAGATATGGTTATAACAAAAAAAAGGTTTATTTAAAAGACTCAAAATAACTCACATGAAGGATGTTCTCTTGGGACATCACATGGGGAACAAACTGATTTGACTAAGGTGATAGATAGTTTAATGCCTTAATCATTTTTCAAGTGGTGTTCAATCAATCATTCGTTTCGATAAATCAAAATAAAAAGTTCTAACACTCAACCCCTACATGTCGAAAATTTAAGTAATGATTAAAGCGAAGGGTATAAGAACTTCCTATTTTGACATGCTTGTCTCCACACCAAATAACATAACAATTTGTGCAAAAAAATTTAAGTATAATTATTACAAAAATATATTAACCAAATAACATCAAAGTTGAAAGCAACACCCATCATCAATCAACCATATTATTCGTACTTAATTTTAATCATTAATGTTGGAAGAACATCTACAACTAAAAAAAATCAATAATTCACAAACTTTTTTTAAAAACTACACAATCCGTGTTATGCAAAAAATAAATAAATAAAGGTATGTCTCAAGAGTGTTAAATTACCCTGCCACCCTTTTTCATGGTTCAATAGACCTAAAAGAAAACACACTTGAAATATATATATATATATATATATATTAAAAAGAACTAGAAAAACTCACATTGAACACATAAGACATGATATCAACTCTCCCCCAATCTAATTGAGACATTGTCCCTAATGTAAAAAATAGATAGGAAAGTAGAGTTTAGAAAATATTATCTGAAATGTGACTTATTGAAAAATAAAGCTGAAACAACATAATATATATACTATTATTTGAAATCATTAAGGATAAATTTCACAAGCTGAGAGTCAAATTTATTTTGCATTTTTTTATCATTGTCCCTTTGGACCAATCTACATAAGCCAAGGCTGGATCAGATTTTGGCATATATGCTAGAAATTGATCAATCAGTTAGTCAGGTATTGGAGCAAAAATGAGAATTTATCTTTAAGACGGTGAAATAATTTTTTTTTCTACATTATGATCTATAAAAGATAGCAAACCATCAAAGAAACCATTAACTTACATGTTTTTGGTAAATGATGAGTTGCGCCCAATAGACAACTTGAAATAATTCCTCCAGTGTACCAAAACCACCAAGTAGAGTGATGAATGCATTTACATTGTTTAACATGTTAGGCATTCTGTCCTAGTTCATCTCCGATGATCATGCCTGTGATATTCTGTATTGTTAAAGTTTTTGAGATAACTCCTAAAATTTTGACTCTTACTTAAACAGAAGTAGCAACACTTCCCATTAACCCAAACTGTCTTTCCCATACACTAAATGAATTTCTCTTTCTGCTAAAGTTCTACCAAGGTTATTGGCTACCCCTATAAACTCACTATTTTTTTCTGAATTGGTTCCACAAAAGACACAATTACAGTTAAACTTGTGAGTGAAAGAAAATTCCATTTTTTTTTTTGAAAATGAGTTATACAAAATTAGAGTAAATATAGTGCTATTTATTGAGGTATGAATAGAGAATGCATTTATTGCACGTTCTTTTCTTTTGTTAGAAATATTGCAAATAAGGACATAAAGTTTGAAAAAAAAATTAACTACTACACATGAATGTACATGTAGTTGTAATTGTAGCTTATATCTTTCTCTGGTTTTACATCCAGTAATGGCTTAACCGTTCTCTATGGATCGAGGATATGATTCCCATCCAATTTTTTTATAAACTGGCAAACATGGTCTTTTAATGTCAAATTTCTAAAACTATAACCCTCATATTCATTCTGGAAGTGATTACATAAATCAATAATTGCAGGATTCACTAATCCACATGAATGCATCTCAAGAGTCAATATAATGTTATCTAAAGTCTTCTTACCCAATCCATCCATAATAAATTGAATTTTATCTTCTCAATTTTTAGAAACTATTCCTAAGCAATGACATTGTGTTGCAAGTCCATCAAGCATATTTGTGACAAACTTGCATTTTTCTTGTCCTTTATATTTTTGTGTAATGCCCAATTATCTCCTACATAGCCAATAATAATCATCTTGTATGATTATGCATATAATCAATACATATTATTGTATTATGTTATACAAATAGCATGATTGTATGAACATGAATAATTATTACTATATGCTCCACTTATGCTTTAACATGTATTAATACATGAAATATGAGATCAAACTTCTATTTTTTTTTATTAACATATTACTTAAGTGACTTTTTGCAGTGAAAAGTTCGGTATCTCGATTAAAAAAGATTGATATGTTGAATCACCATAAAATAAATTATTTATGTTGCTCCTTACTTGTTACATTCTAAAGTGATTAATTGCCTAAATATTTGATTGAAATATGTTACGTTGGGCTAAGAGTTAAAAGTATGCAAAATGATGCAATTTGATTGGTTGGTTGACTAGGTTGAATGAAATCATTTTAAACCATATTACACTTGATTATAACACCAAATCATCATTTTTTATCACCTCCTTAGCCCATAAATGTGGCTCTTTGCATGAGAGGACACCAAGCATGATTTAACCAATCACAACCCTCCACTTACTTTTCTTTGAAATGTCAAAAAAATTATTTTCATTCATATTTTCTAGTGAAAGCTCCTAAAAAATGACCAACCCTACTTCTCTTAAGTTTCTCCCAAATTTCTGCACTTTCTTACTCACAAAAATTGAATTCAATCCATAGGAATCCATAGAACACAAACTAGATCAAATTTCCACCTTTTTAAGTTTGAAAACCTTTGATTTTGAAGCTTAATTCAAATTTAATCAAGAAATATTTTATTTCAATATTTATTATTATGAATTTGTAGTATGTTGGATGATTACATGTTTTAGTATGTTTTTGTATGAATGAAAACTCCAGTGGGATAAACTTGAAACCAAAACCAAGCTAGTTAAGCTAGTTTTTAGCAAAATTGATAGTTGTGTGAAATATGCTTAATTTACTTATTTTTATGGATTTTGTAATGCTTATATTGTGTTTGAAAGTGCCTATAAATGATTGTGAACAATAGCAATTAAGTTGCTTAATTGAAGGTTAGAATCAATTTAAAATATAACTAAGTTTAAATCATGTTAATTGGATTGTGTTGAAGTTTTGTGGGCTGCCCACATAATTATGTTTGAATTATTAGTTATTTAATAACTGCCCTAATGTTTGATGACTTGAATTAGTAGTAAAATATGGAATATGTATTATTTTTGAGGTCAAGTAATTGATATAGAATTGTTTACAAAAGATTGAAAAGTGTATGTGATTTTAATTAGAATAGATTATGTGATTTATTAAAAGGATATTGAAAGGTACATGATTTGATTATATTAGGCCTTTAACATATCCTATCTTCCAAAGAGATTAACCTTTTCACTTGGCATAAAGCGGACTTGAGGTAAGTTGAAATTTTCATTTATTGTATCACAAGACTCATATAATATTGTTCATGTTTCAATGTGATTGTCATTATTTGCCAAATGTTGTAATGTTTGATGCGTACATGGTTCATGAAGCATGATACTATATTAAAAAAATAATGAGGTTTTTGAAAAGAAAGTATGCTACTTGATTAATGGTCGAGTAGGCAAGAAAGTTATTAAATTGAATAATGCATTTAATCATTTATGTGATTTATATGTACACTATTTGTTATTGGATCAGTTTCACCTTACTGAGCCTTTAACTCATTAGATTCATGTGATGCAGATGAAAATGTACAGGTTTATAGGTTGACTGAGTCTCGAGAGCAGCCGAACAGAGGTTGATTTATATGCCATGTTTCGAGCTATTTTGTAGCCTATTTTGAAAACTCTCTTTTATTTTTAAATAAGCCGCTCTATTATGATTTTGTAAACAAATATACTTAATTTTGATTTATGTATATGGTGTGTTTTAAACAAAATGAAAAAACAAATGAATTCAAGTTCTTTCTCTTATGGAAAAAAATGGGAACTTTTATTAAAACCATAAATCCATTATTGATGAAAAGTTAACATTTGTTGACTTAACTGTATCAACTTATTTTGGATCTGTAATTAGGTTAAGGGGTATTACATTTTGAGTATGTGTTTTTACCAAAACCAGATATGTATCTAGTAAACAAGTTTGAAAACTCACCTGCTACTTTTACCTTTACTTCAATTATCCATTATATGTCCCCTGTGATGCTCTTATACATAAACATCTTTAATCTTTCAATCCTGTATTTATAAATTTTTAAAATTATATTTTTAGGAAGAAAAATAAATCGCTTCTTGAGAATTAGAAAAATATCGTCTATTTTGAAAAGAATAAGAAAAGATAATGAGAAAAAGAGAGAAATTTTGTACATAGATTTCAATTGTTTGAGAAACTAATAAGTCCTGAAAGTTCTTGTGCTGTGAAGGTTCTCGATGAAGTAGTGTCGCAAGCTGCATTCGCCAAAAAGTCGACGACTCTATTGCCGTCTCAATAAATATGTGTAATGGAAGTAGTCATGTGATGAAGAGCATTTTTGATACCAACAAGAAGCTGCTGTAATCGCCAATGTCCAAGAGCAGATGAACGGAGAATGTGGATGACAACAAGTGCATCAATCTCAATCCATAGATGAGTGATGCTTATATTCAAGTTCAAGAGGTAAATGACAAGATTTTTCATAAACTATCCTATAAGAAAACGTGTCTAATGATGTTTTGAAAGCAGTTTATATGCTCAAAGTGTATTGGTAAGTCTAAGAGATAAATTTTTACGATTTGGGTTAATTGTCTTTTCCAAAAGTTATTTTATCTCCCTATTTACAAGTTCACTTTATCCATTTGTTTGAGGATGATAAGGGGTTGCAACTTTATGTATGATTCCATATTTCCTCATTAAAGTTCCAAAAATTTTATTACAAAAATATTTTTCCCCATCACTGATAATGGATCGAGGAATTCCAAATCGATATAAAATATTTTCTTTCAAAAAATTCCTCACTGTTTTGTGATCATTGTTTCAACAGAAAATTGACTCGATCCATTTTGAGACATAATCTATGGCAACAATATATAAATAAAACCAAATGATAATGAAAATGTTCCCATGAAGTTAATACCCCAACAATCAAAGATTTTAATTATTAGGATGAGGTGTAGGGGCATTATGTTTTGCTTTGAAATAGATCCTAAATTTTGACAATTTTCACAACTTTCGAGAAAGTATAAGTGTCTTTGAAAAGAGTTGGCCAATAAAATCTACATTGTAAGATATTTGCAGTGGTTTTCTTTGTTAAAAAGTGACCACCACATGCTCCTGAATGACAAAGTTTAAGAATATTACCTTTCTCATTATCAGTTACGCATCTCTAAAAGATTTGATTAGGAAAATATTTGAATAGGTATGGATCATTCTAATAAAAAAATTTTACCTCGGTCAAAAACTTTTTTTTATCTCAAAAATTCCAATGCAGTGACATCTTTCTTGTCATAAGAAAATTAACAATGTTAGCAAACCAAGGTATAATAAAAACATTAAATAGTTGTTAATCAAGAAAAGTGTCATTAATAGGTGTGGCTTGAAATGAGTCATCATAAACAAGTCTCGACAAATGATGAACCACCACATTCTCTACTCTTTTCTTATCTCGAATCGTAATGTTGAATTCTTGGAGTAAGAGAATCCACCTAATCAGTCTAGGTTTGACATCTCTTTTTGATAAAAGATATTTCAAAGCTGCTGATCACTGAAAAAAATAATTGATTAGCCAACAAGATAAGATCTAAATTTGTACAATGCAAAAACTACAACAAGTAATTATTTTTCATTGTTGAATAATTCAATTGAGTACTATTCAAAGTTTTACTTATAGAGTAAATGACATATGGTTTCTTATTTTTTCTTTTTCTTAAGACAACTCTAACAACATAGTCACTGGCACCACACATTATTTCAAAAAGTAAAGTCCAATTTGGAGGTTGTATGATTGGAGTAGATGCAAGCATGCTTTTAAACTTAACAAAAGTATTTTCATAATTTTTAGTCTATTCAAAAATAGTGTATTTTGTTAGGAGATTACATAAATGTTTCGCTATTATACTAAAATCTTTGATAAATCTTCTACAAAAACTAGCATATCCTAAAGATATCTAACCTACTTTATAGACTTTGGTATTAACAAATTGGTAATTAACTCGATTTTAGATTTGTCTGCTTCAATACTTTTTGACAAAATAATGTGTCCAAGAACAATACCAGTTGTTACCATGGAATGACATTTTTCCCAATTGAATATAATGTTCTTTTCTTCACACTTGATCAAAATCTTTCCTAAATTAGACAAGCAATTGTCAAATGACTTACCAAAAATAGAAACATCATCCATGAAGACTTCAAGAAAACGTTCAACCATGTTACTAAAAATACTAAACATTACATAATCTAAAAGGTATCATTTATGCAATAGTACCAAAAAGACATGTAAAAATAGTTTTCTCTTGATCTTCAATTATAATTGCAATTTGATTATATCCAAAATATCGATCTAAGAAGCAATAAAATTCATGTTCCTAAACTCTTTGTAAGATTTGATCCATGAAAGGTAATAGAAAATAATATTTTCTAGTAACTGAGTTGAGTTTCCTATAGTTAATGAACATTCGCCAATCAGCAACAATTCTAGTTGGAATTAATTCATTATTTTCATTCTTGACTACAATAACTCCGAATCTTTTGGTACAACTTGAGTAAAACTTATCCATTTGTTGTTAGAAATAAGATAAATGATTCCATTAACTAATAGTTTAATGACTTTATTTCTCACTATTTCTTTCATTTAAGGATTTGTCTTTGTTGCATCTCTCTAGAAGATTTATCATTTTCCTCTAGATAAATATTAAATGCGCAAATTAAAGAACTAATACATTTAATTTCAGCAATGGTCCATCCTAAAGTATTCTTATGCATTTTTAAAGTTTTGATCAACTTACCTTCTTAGGATGCATTAAGTTTGGAAGAAATTATTACTGGAAAAGTCTCATTCTCACCCAAGAAAGAATATTTCAAATCAGATGACAATAGTTTCAAATTAATCAGAGGAGCTTTATACTTGATGGAACATATTTTACTATTGATGATGAAAACCTTAACTTCTAAAAATATTTTTCCTGCGAACATTCAAAAAGAGTATTAGAGTGTGTCTTTTTATAAATACTCACTTTCAAAACAAGTTTCTAGAGGATCAAAGAAATTAGTGAAAGTAAAATATTCGTGAACAAGTTACTTAATTGAATCCACTTTCTGTAATTCAACATTTTTTGTAGATTGCTTACAAACATTAAACATATTTAGTACCAAAGTCATATTTCCAAAAGATAATTTTAAAATTCAATTTTTATAATTAATCAAAGCATTTGAAGTTACAAGAAAAGGATAACCCAAAATGATAAGAATCTGTGTATCTGTATGTGCAACAGGCTCTGTGTCCAAAATAATAAAATTCATAGGAAAGTAAACTTATCAGTTTGTACCAACACATATTCTACTACTCCATTTGAAACTTTAATCAAACGGTCAGCTAATTGGAGTACAACGGAAGTTGTTTTAAGTTATCCCAAACCTAATTGTTTATAAATTGAGAAAGGTGAAAGATTTACACTAGCACCAAGATCAAGCACTATTCTAGTATTTTCTATGGTACATGAAATAGTTGGACAACTTGTATCTTTGTACATGGGTGGAGTGAATTATTGAATGATTGAACTAACACTTTCAGTTAAGAATGTCTTTTTTTGTAAATGATACTTTCTTTTGATTGTACACAAATTTTTCAAAAATTTGGCATAAGGTGGAACTTGTTTGATTGCATCTAATAATGAAATATTAATCTTGACTTGTTTAAAAACTTCAAAGATTTCAGCATTTGAATTCAACTTTTGATTCGATTGCAATCTTTGAGGAAAAGGAGCTAGAGGTTAGTATTTTTTTTCATCATTTTCAAATTGACCTTCATTAAACTTATATTCATCATCAAGACTATTTCCATTCTTCATTTTTTAAGGTGGATTAGAAATTTTCTCATTGGAATGAATAGTCTTGTCAACAATTTTTTCATTTCGAAGAGTTATGACCAAATTACCCTATTTGATTGAATCTTCATATGAAGAAAAAACATGACATTGAGTGGAAAGATTAGGTTGAGGCTGAGTAAAAAATTTACCTTTTTCATGAGTACATAAAAAAGTTGTTAGTATTGAAAGTGTGTTTTTGATCTCATTGATAGCTTATGAAGTCTAGTTATTGATGTTTGTTTGCCCAAGTATAAATTCTTGCAAAGTTTCCTCAAGAAATTTTATATGTGGAGTTGGATAAGAAAGAAAGTATAATGCCTAATTATCTCCTACATAACCAATAATAAATATCTTATATGAATATGCATCTAATCACTACGCATTATTGGATTATAGCATACAATTAGCATGATTGCTTGAACATGAATAATTGTTACTTTATGCTCCACTTATACTTTAACATGCACTATTACATGAAATATGAGATCAAACTTTTGTTTTTTTATTAACATATTACTTAGGTGACTTTTTTCAGTAAAAAGCTCGGTATCTCGATTAAGAAAGATTGATGTGTTGAATGACCATGAAATAAATTATTTGTATTGCTCCATACTTGTTACATTCTAAAGTGATTACTTGCCTAAATATTTGCATGAAATATGTTACATTTGGCTAAGAACTAAAGTATGCAAAATGGTGCAATTTGATTGGTAGGTTGACTAGGTTGTATGAAATCATTCTAAACCACATTACACTTGATTATAACACCAAAGCATCAATTTTTGTCATCTCCCTAGCCCATAAACATGGCTTTTCGCATGACAAGACACCAAGCATGAGCTAATTATAACCCTCCACTTAGCTCTCTTTGAAATGTCAAAGAAGTCATTTTAGCCATATTTTATTGTGGAAGCACCTTAAAAATGATCAGCCTTCTTCTCTAAGTTTCTCCCAAATTTCTACACTCTCATACTCACAAAAATTGAATTCAATCTATAGGAATTCATAGAACACAAGCTAGAACAAGTTTTTACCATTTTAAACTTGAAAACTATTGATTTTGAAGCTTATTTCCAACTTAATGCAAAAGTATACTAAAACATGTAGCCATCCAAGATACTATAAATTTATCATAAAACATATTGAAAAAGAATATACCTTGTAAATTAAAACTCAAGTGGGATATACTTGAAGCTAAAACCAACCTAGTTAAGCTAGTTTCTAGCAAAATTGATAGTCTTGTGAAATATGCTTAATTTACTTATTTTTATTAATCTTGTAATGCTTATATTGTGTGTGGAAGTTCCTATGAATGATTGAGAACAATAGCAATTATTTTGCTTAATTATTGGTTAGAATTAATTTAAGTTAGAATCGAGTTT
>CM033112.1:5880059-5925576 GCA_019321725.1 Paulownia fortunei
TTGCATTTGGTCTTAGCTCATGAAAATCTAACTAATATGGCAGGACACCAGTCTTGTGCATTACCTTTTGATTTCTTTTTAATTGCCTTTTAATTTGTTTATGAATTCCTTGCTGTCCCATCTAGGATTTCCAAAGCTGAAATTTATGCTTAAATAAAACTTGGCACTCAAAGTTCGCCATGTATTTTGCAGGTGACGATGATACTAATGGTCATATTGATAACATGTGCTGTTTTGTGAGGCCTGGTGTTGTTTTGTTGTCATGGACTGATGATGAATCAGACCCCCAGAATGAGCGATCTGTGGAAGCCCTTTCCGTTCTTACCAGTGCCATAGATGCCAAAGGTAGAAAATTAGAAATCATCAAACTTCATGTGCCTGGGCCACTTTATATGACAGATGAGGAGGCTGCTGAATTGGAACAGGTTAAAATTACTCTTACTGTCAATCCCTTCCCAGTGTTTTGGTTGCATTCTAATCTGAAAATTGACGATAACATGCCAAAGAATGTTGTGCTTTTATCAGATAGTTGTACCTTTTCGCTTGTTAAATCACTGAGCTTCTTTCAAGGTTGATTGCGTTTTTGTATGATGCAAAGAATGGTCAGTAAGCACACGTAATAACACCATTTTCAGTTTTCTCTCTCTTAAGAAAATAAGTACAATTTTTGTGTTTTCACAACTTTACATAAAAAAAACTGTTCATGTAGATAAATCAGAAATCCCGGCCCCTTACTTTATGCCACATTTTTTTGTTTGTTCCTTAAATAGGACAACCGCGCCAGTAGATTAAAAAAGTGTACAACAGTTGGTACCTTGTCTTGCATTCCATATTTGGTGTCTTTGGTGGGTCATGCAAACCTAGTAGAGTCTCTCTATTTTCAAATCCTACCTTAGGTCCTTGGACAGGAGCATATAACCCAACATCCTAAACACCCCCCAACAGGTAGAGTTGACTGATATATGAATAAGCTCTCTCTCTCTCTCACACACACACACACTTTTTTCTGTTTTGGGCTAACTGAAACAACAGGATGGCGATGCTAAAGCAAGGATTCCTGGTACAAGGCTTGCTGCTTCATATATAAACTTCTACATTGCCAATAGAGCAATTATTACACCCCAATTTGGTGATAAAAAGTGGGATGATGAAGCTGTTCGCGTCTTGTCTTTGGCATTTCCAGATTATGAGGTCAGGAAGTCTAGTTTTTTTTCCCAATAATCTTGCATGTTCACATATCAATTTCTTTCAATTTATCTAACCATTAGAGTTGGGAGCCTTACTGGTGCCAGCTAGTAGTTGGGTTCATCTGAGGCTTCATTTAAAAGATAGAGGTGTTTTGATCCTCCTTTACCTTAATGGGGAGGATAAAGTTCTCAATTCATTTTTTTCACAAAAAGTCTCTTAGCTACGCAGTTGATTGCAAGGTCATGCTGACTCAATTTGGTAGAATTTGCAAGAATAACTTGGAAGATCAAGACACATAGGAAAAGAGAAACCATCTTTTATTGAATTTTCAGTTTTTCCATTCAAGTTCAAGCCCTCTAGCATTGTCATACGAGCCATCATCCTGTTCAATTCAAGAAATGAAGAAATTACCTTTCAGAGCCATCTCCAGTATTCCATGTTTTCAGGACTTAGGGCTCTGCAAATTGTTGCAGCTGTCCTATTTTTCACAAGCAAATAAAATTTGGCTGCTTTTGCATGAAACATCTATTCAGCAGAGGAAAGTGCACGTCTCCTTGTTCCTGGCTAGTGCTGGATGCCAAGTTTTGAGAGAACTGCAAATACCATGGTCACTAAATCATGAAATGTTACATTAGCTAATATAGGGATTTTTAACAACATAACATACTTATTCCCCATAAAGTTGGGGGGTTGGGATAGCTTTCTCATATTTATTGTTGACATTATTTTTAAGTGTCTGCTTTCCTAAGTATTCTCTACATTTTTTACAAATACTTACCTAAATCATCTTCATAAATATTTGGGTTCAGATTGTCAGAATTGAAGGTGCCCGTGAGATTGCACTTGGTGGAGGAAATATTCATTGCATCACGCAACAGCAACCAGCCAGTTCATAATATTTCATGGAGCAAGATTTCTATGAAAAATTGCAGAAATCAACTTGCATGGAATTGTATTTGTTAAATATACTATGATCTCAATATTTGACTCTAAGATCCGGGTTAGACTCCTGATATCAACATTGTCAGGTATTTACTTACCGGCATGAAAAGCTTAAGGTAACGGTCACAAGTAGGAGGTAACTTAAGGCTTATAAACTGGTCATTCCTCCCACAACCGATGTGGACTTGGGTGTTACAGATTTGTTTTTTAAATATCCTTTCTCAGGAATTTGTGGTGTGTGATGAGTTTTCTTTCTGATCAATAAAACTTCGTTTTGTGAAACATAGTTGTGTGCAGTTTTCTATTGTTGGGTAATAGGTTGATCCTTGTTTGAAATACTTTGGATCATATTAATTGTGTTCTATTTGAGTAAATATTATTGTTGCATAGTATTTGTTTTTATTTGCCGAAATCATGCAAACTTTCTTTTAATCATATAATTCTACTTCTATAAAAGAAGTTAGGGTTGCTTACACCTCATACCCTGTAGTGTGTCTATAGTCGCATCGACCTTCTAAAGTTTCAAAGGTAACAAAAACACTCCTTCCTTTAATGATTTTTTTTTCTAATATTGACCATAATTCCCTCCCCTCTACTATATGATTGTAACCATTCGCAATTTCACTCCCATGTTATGTTTTCTGTATTTGTCAGTCAGGAAAGTTTCTCCAAAGAAGGAAGAGAAAAATTTTCTTGTTTTATTTTACATTTTATTGTATAAATATCTAGCAACAACTCAAGTTCACATGCCTATTATTTTTCATGTCCTCAGTCAAAGCATTATATGGCTAATATGACTAATTTTCGTGCAGCAAAATGTGCCTGAAATGGCATGACAATTTGAAAGCTCGGTCTACAATATATCATGGGATGAAATTTGCAAATTGTGTCAATTAGAATGTAATCAATTTCTAATTAATTTTCCATGCTTCATATTTTTGGCCTTTACTGAATTATGTAAGCATTGTAGATTATAAAAAAAAATTAAAATTCTGGCTTTCTTTGAAATTTTCCTAGAACATGGACAAAGAAAGAAAACAAAACATAGTGAAATTTTGAATGCTTGCCTGGAAGGTATTATGCTCAATATCTTAAAAATAATTACAGATGGGTATTTTTATTTAGAAATGACAATAGAACGTCTCCAAATTCAAATGTCTTAAACTCGCTTTATTTGGGATGGATTTTTAAAGTTATAAACATGTTCTAAGTGAGTTTTGATTTTTTATTTTCAAACCTACTTCGCATAAATTTGTATTGTTTAATTTTTTATTTATTTTTATTTTAATTATATATTTATTAAAAAGTATATTTTTTAGAAACTCTTCCACTTACGCAACATTAATTTTATTTTCCTTAAAAAATCAAAATTCCATTTGATTGATAAACAAAATATTATGAGAATTATGCAGTAAATTAAGATTTGGTTCGTAAATTAGATCACATATTGATATGATGTATATCACATCAATATGTAATAGATTTGGTTCATTATTTGTGCTAGTTGTGAATTTCTTTAATATGATATTGTTTTATAATGTCCTAAACTATTTTTATTTTTATAAGAAACTAAATTAAAGCAATTGGTTTCTTGAATTTTTGTGTGTGTGTATTCCTTTTGCTTTTAGTGGCATTGAGAAGTGTCACGAAACTATTTTTTTACCATTATACTACAATTTTAAGATTACAAACCCAATTGTAGATTATGTCAACTAATAAATTTTTTAAAAGTTCGAGATTGATTCATATGAAAGTTGTTTGAAGTTTGCGGGTTTATATTTCTTAAAAGATGAGTTGAATGTGGTTTATATTATGAAGAAAAATTTATAGTATAACAAAGAAATAAAAATAATAAAAGTATTGAAAATTTGGGATTCACTCTTGAGTTTTGGATAAAAGAATGATTATTTATTTTTTTTACCACTTTTAAATGCTACTATTGAAATTTATACATACTGAAGGTTCTAATGGAAAGATGCTATCAAATAACTCATGCATTAAGGTAATCATGATATTGTCTTACTATTTATAAATTATTTATTAACACTAATACTTGTTTATGAGATTAAATATTTATGTACACCTTTGTCTACAATAAATTAAGGTTTTGCATTACAATCGGTGTAGTAGAATCGTACAATAAGTTAAATGAATCAAAATATTTATTGTGCCTTGGTGATACAAAAATCAAGAATCGTCACTAAACAATAAGGATTTTAATGCTAATATTTATTTATGAGATTAAGTATTTATGCATATATTTGTCTATAACAAATTAAGATTTCACGTTAGCAGTTGGTGGAATAATACCGTACAATAAGCTAAATGAATCCAAATATTTGTTGTGCCATTGGTGATACATAAATCAAGAATCACCACAAAATAAGGAGAGTTTGAATCAAAAATTAAAATAATAATATAACAATGCACCTTTATAACCGTTACTCTCCCTCTATCAAGAGGTTCACACTTTCTCTTTAGTTAAATAAAATTTAAAAAGCACAATGAAAGTAGAAAATACTAAAAATAGAAGAGAAACTAGATAATACATTTCTATAATTATTAGAAAACTTACATTACTAATAGAAAAATTAGTTTAAAGAAATACAACAATAAAACTTTTTTTCCCTGCTTAAGAGTTTGTGTCTTAAATGACATTTAAGTGTCTAAATTGGCATCTCCAAATTAACTCCAAATGCACTCCAAATTAACTTAAAATGTATTCTAAATTCATATGTATTTTTTAAATTTGAATTTTGTCACACATTTTTTTCATAAAATTAGTTGATTTTGAAAAAATGATCAACATGAAAGCTTGTCTGTTAGATTTATTTTTCAAGTTGAATCACCTAATTTCTATGACTAGGAAGAAAATTATGTTTGATTTAAAGAAATATGTCAGTATAGATAAATTCTTTTCAATACACATAATTGGATGAATTTTCTGCTATAATCAAGGTTGAATTAGGTTGAACTTCCAACAATAAAGTTGTAGTTCTATCTCTTGCCTTTCAAATGAAGTAAGATTCAGGTTTATAAGGCTTTTAAAAATAGAGTTATGCCAAAATACGAAAATTACATAAATCTAGAACATGCTTATTTTGAATTTAATGCAAGCCCAACAATCACTTATAAAGTTTAAATGATTTCTTGCATATATTTTGATCTACACATGATGAATTTATGTAAAAACGACTCTTTTTTTCTAAGTGTGATACTTCTTTGATCTAATGAAATATTATCTCACAACTTACTCACGAAATGTATTGTCTTCTTTGGTTTTATTTTGACTCTTTTTACCTTTTTTTGTTCATTGGTTCTCTAACACAAAATATTAATAAAGAAAGGAAAGTATAAAGGATTTGATACAAAAATATATCAAAATATGCACCTATCAAATTCCCCCATACTTAACCTTTGCTCGTCTAAAATAAGCCTAAACTAATCAACTTTCATAGAAAATTATGATCGGATTTAGCATATGCAACTAGCCTTTAAACCCCTAGGTGACCCATAAAGAACGAGTTATAGTCTCGTGAGAGTTTTCAGCGGTAATACCTACAAACACCTATGATAACTAACTTCTAACCATTATTCTCAGGAAGTAATAAAGTAATATGGAAATGAAATCAAATAAATATTGAATCTAGCTCTTAGTCATTCAAAAGCGAATACATTTCCACAATAAGCATACTCAAGTGTGGGTGTGTGTGTGTGTGAATAGAACGTCAACAATGACAAAACTATACATTCTTCAAATAAGTGAATTTCCATAGAACCTCATAAAAACTATCACCCAATCTCTAATGAAAGAGTTAAATATCGTAGGCTCTTCCTTTGGTATAAATCTCTTACATTGAAGACACCACATGAAATCAAAAAGTATTCAACAAAGGTTATAATGGGGCTAAAGAGCAGTGATATGGCTAAGAAATAATATGCAATAAAATTTCTAAAAACTTTATGTGATTAGAAATATAGAGTTTATCAATGAAAAATTTTCATATTCCATGAAGTTGAATACAGAGTCCTATTGTTATTGAATCGAACCCCTCTTTATCATTCTTATTGATTTTGCAATATCCCATTTTTAGATGCAACTCATAATAATTTTAACACATTGCGATTTTTTTTTAATTTTTTTTGAAGAGAAACTCCCCTACACTTATCTTATATTTCAACCTAATTTTTTTTGCAAGCTCACATTGTCAATAGAATGTCTCTTAAGATCTAAATTATTTTTAGAACAAGGGTGGGATAATAGTGTGTTTAGGCTTGGTAAGAAGATATGGTTATAACAAAAAAAAGGTTTATTTAAAAGACTCAAAATAACTCACATGAAGGATGTTCTCTTGGGACATCACATGGGGAACAAACTGATTTGACTAAGGTGATAGATAGTTTAATGCCTTAATCATTTTTCAAGTGGTGTTCAATCAATCATTCGTTTCGATAAATCAAAATAAAAAGTTCTAACACTCAACCCCTACATGTCGAAAATTTAAGTAATGATTAAAGCGAAGGGTATAAGAACTTCCTATTTTGACATGCTTGTCTCCACACCAAATAACATAACAATTTGTGCAAAAAAATTTAAGTATAATTATTACAAAAATATATTAACCAAATAACATCAAAGTTGAAAGCAACACCCATCATCAATCAACCATATTATTCGTACTTAATTTTAATCATTAATGTTGGAAGAACATCTACAACTAAAAAAAATCAATAATTCACAAACTTTTTTTAAAAACTACACAATCCGTGTTATGCAAAAAATAAATAAATAAAGGTATGTCTCAAGAGTGTTAAATTACCCTGCCACCCTTTTTCATGGTTCAATAGACCTAAAAGAAAACACACTTGAAATATATATATATATATATATATATTAAAAAGAACTAGAAAAACTCACATTGAACACATAAGACATGATATCAACTCTCCCCCAATCTAATTGAGACATTGTCCCTAATGTAAAAAATAGATAGGAAAGTAGAGTTTAGAAAATATTATCTGAAATGTGACTTATTGAAAAATAAAGCTGAAACAACATAATATATATACTATTATTTGAAATCATTAAGGATAAATTTCACAAGCTGAGAGTCAAATTTATTTTGCATTTTTTTATCATTGTCCCTTTGGACCAATCTACATAAGCCAAGGCTGGATCAGATTTTGGCATATATGCTAGAAATTGATCAATCAGTTAGTCAGGTATTGGAGCAAAAATGAGAATTTATCTTTAAGACGGTGAAATAATTTTTTTTTCTACATTATGATCTATAAAAGATAGCAAACCATCAAAGAAACCATTAACTTACATGTTTTTGGTAAATGATGAGTTGCGCCCAATAGACAACTTGAAATAATTCCTCCAGTGTACCAAAACCACCAAGTAGAGTGATGAATGCATTTACATTGTTTAACATGTTAGGCATTCTGTCCTAGTTCATCTCCGATGATCATGCCTGTGATATTCTGTATTGTTAAAGTTTTTGAGATAACTCCTAAAATTTTGACTCTTACTTAAACAGAAGTAGCAACACTTCCCATTAACCCAAACTGTCTTTCCCATACACTAAATGAATTTCTCTTTCTGCTAAAGTTCTACCAAGGTTATTGGCTACCCCTATAAACTCACTATTTTTTTCTGAATTGGTTCCACAAAAGACACAATTACAGTTAAACTTGTGAGTGAAAGAAAATTCCATTTTTTTTTTTGAAAATGAGTTATACAAAATTAGAGTAAATATAGTGCTATTTATTGAGGTATGAATAGAGAATGCATTTATTGCACGTTCTTTTCTTTTGTTAGAAATATTGCAAATAAGGACATAAAGTTTGAAAAAAAAATTAACTACTACACATGAATGTACATGTAGTTGTAATTGTAGCTTATATCTTTCTCTGGTTTTACATCCAGTAATGGCTTAACCGTTCTCTATGGATCGAGGATATGATTCCCATCCAATTTTTTTATAAACTGGCAAACATGGTCTTTTAATGTCAAATTTCTAAAACTATAACCCTCATATTCATTCTGGAAGTGATTACATAAATCAATAATTGCAGGATTCACTAATCCACATGAATGCATCTCAAGAGTCAATATAATGTTATCTAAAGTCTTCTTACCCAATCCATCCATAATAAATTGAATTTTATCTTCTCAATTTTTAGAAACTATTCCTAAGCAATGACATTGTGTTGCAAGTCCATCAAGCATATTTGTGACAAACTTGCATTTTTCTTGTCCTTTATATTTTTGTGTAATGCCCAATTATCTCCTACATAGCCAATAATAATCATCTTGTATGATTATGCATATAATCAATACATATTATTGTATTATGTTATACAAATAGCATGATTGTATGAACATGAATAATTATTACTATATGCTCCACTTATGCTTTAACATGTATTAATACATGAAATATGAGATCAAACTTCTATTTTTTTTTATTAACATATTACTTAAGTGACTTTTTGCAGTGAAAAGTTCGGTATCTCGATTAAAAAAGATTGATATGTTGAATCACCATAAAATAAATTATTTATGTTGCTCCTTACTTGTTACATTCTAAAGTGATTAATTGCCTAAATATTTGATTGAAATATGTTACGTTGGGCTAAGAGTTAAAAGTATGCAAAATGATGCAATTTGATTGGTTGGTTGACTAGGTTGAATGAAATCATTTTAAACCATATTACACTTGATTATAACACCAAATCATCATTTTTTATCACCTCCTTAGCCCATAAATGTGGCTCTTTGCATGAGAGGACACCAAGCATGATTTAACCAATCACAACCCTCCACTTACTTTTCTTTGAAATGTCAAAAAAATTATTTTCATTCATATTTTCTAGTGAAAGCTCCTAAAAAATGACCAACCCTACTTCTCTTAAGTTTCTCCCAAATTTCTGCACTTTCTTACTCACAAAAATTGAATTCAATCCATAGGAATCCATAGAACACAAACTAGATCAAATTTCCACCTTTTTAAGTTTGAAAACCTTTGATTTTGAAGCTTAATTCAAATTTAATCAAGAAATATTTTATTTCAATATTTATTATTATGAATTTGTAGTATGTTGGATGATTACATGTTTTAGTATGTTTTTGTATGAATGAAAACTCCAGTGGGATAAACTTGAAACCAAAACCAAGCTAGTTAAGCTAGTTTTTAGCAAAATTGATAGTTGTGTGAAATATGCTTAATTTACTTATTTTTATGGATTTTGTAATGCTTATATTGTGTTTGAAAGTGCCTATAAATGATTGTGAACAATAGCAATTAAGTTGCTTAATTGAAGGTTAGAATCAATTTAAAATATAACTAAGTTTAAATCATGTTAATTGGATTGTGTTGAAGTTTTGTGGGCTGCCCACATAATTATGTTTGAATTATTAGTTATTTAATAACTGCCCTAATGTTTGATGACTTGAATTAGTAGTAAAATATGGAATATGTATTATTTTTGAGGTCAAGTAATTGATATAGAATTGTTTACAAAAGATTGAAAAGTGTATGTGATTTTAATTAGAATAGATTATGTGATTTATTAAAAGGATATTGAAAGGTACATGATTTGATTATATTAGGCCTTTAACATATCCTATCTTCCAAAGAGATTAACCTTTTCACTTGGCATAAAGCGGACTTGAGGTAAGTTGAAATTTTCATTTATTGTATCACAAGACTCATATAATATTGTTCATGTTTCAATGTGATTGTCATTATTTGCCAAATGTTGTAATGTTTGATGCGTACATGGTTCATGAAGCATGATACTATATTAAAAAAATAATGAGGTTTTTGAAAAGAAAGTATGCTACTTGATTAATGGTCGAGTAGGCAAGAAAGTTATTAAATTGAATAATGCATTTAATCATTTATGTGATTTATATGTACACTATTTGTTATTGGATCAGTTTCACCTTACTGAGCCTTTAACTCATTAGATTCATGTGATGCAGATGAAAATGTACAGGTTTATAGGTTGACTGAGTCTCGAGAGCAGCCGAACAGAGGTTGATTTATATGCCATGTTTCGAGCTATTTTGTAGCCTATTTTGAAAACTCTCTTTTATTTTTAAATAAGCCGCTCTATTATGATTTTGTAAACAAATATACTTAATTTTGATTTATGTATATGGTGTGTTTTAAACAAAATGAAAAAACAAATGAATTCAAGTTCTTTCTCTTATGGAAAAAAATGGGAACTTTTATTAAAACCATAAATCCATTATTGATGAAAAGTTAACATTTGTTGACTTAACTGTATCAACTTATTTTGGATCTGTAATTAGGTTAAGGGGTATTACATTTTGAGTATGTGTTTTTACCAAAACCAGATATGTATCTAGTAAACAAGTTTGAAAACTCACCTGCTACTTTTACCTTTACTTCAATTATCCATTATATGTCCCCTGTGATGCTCTTATACATAAACATCTTTAATCTTTCAATCCTGTATTTATAAATTTTTAAAATTATATTTTTAGGAAGAAAAATAAATCGCTTCTTGAGAATTAGAAAAATATCGTCTATTTTGAAAAGAATAAGAAAAGATAATGAGAAAAAGAGAGAAATTTTGTACATAGATTTCAATTGTTTGAGAAACTAATAAGTCCTGAAAGTTCTTGTGCTGTGAAGGTTCTCGATGAAGTAGTGTCGCAAGCTGCATTCGCCAAAAAGTCGACGACTCTATTGCCGTCTCAATAAATATGTGTAATGGAAGTAGTCATGTGATGAAGAGCATTTTTGATACCAACAAGAAGCTGCTGTAATCGCCAATGTCCAAGAGCAGATGAACGGAGAATGTGGATGACAACAAGTGCATCAATCTCAATCCATAGATGAGTGATGCTTATATTCAAGTTCAAGAGGTAAATGACAAGATTTTTCATAAACTATCCTATAAGAAAACGTGTCTAATGATGTTTTGAAAGCAGTTTATATGCTCAAAGTGTATTGGTAAGTCTAAGAGATAAATTTTTACGATTTGGGTTAATTGTCTTTTCCAAAAGTTATTTTATCTCCCTATTTACAAGTTCACTTTATCCATTTGTTTGAGGATGATAAGGGGTTGCAACTTTATGTATGATTCCATATTTCCTCATTAAAGTTCCAAAAATTTTATTACAAAAATATTTTTCCCCATTACTGATAATGGATCGAGGAATTCCAAATCGACATAAAATATTTTCTTTCAAAAAATTCCTCACTGTTTTGTGATAATTATTTCAACAGAGAATTGACTCGATCCATTTTGAGACATAATCTATGGCAACAATATGTAAATAAAACCAAATGATAATGAAAATGTTCCTATGAAGTTAATACCCCAACAATCAAAGATTTCAATTATTAGGATAAGGTGTAGGGGCATCATGTTTTGCTTTGAAATGGATCTTAAATTTTGACAATTTTCACAACTTTTTCAGAAAGTATAAGTGTCTTTGAAAAGAGTTGGCCAATAAAATCCACATTGCAAGATATTTGCAGCGGTTTTTTTTGTTGAAAAGTGACCACCACATGCTCTTGAATGACAAAGTTTAAGAATATTACCTTTCTCATTATCAGTTACGCATCTCTAAAAGATTTGTTTAGGAAAATATTTGAATATGTATGGATCATCCTAATAAAAGTTTTTTACCTCGATCAAAAACTTTTTTTTATCTCGAAAATTCCAATGCAGTGACATCTTTCCTGTCACAAGAAAATTAACAATGTCAGCAAACCAAGGTACAATAAAAACATTAAATAGTTGTTAATCAAGAAAAGTGTCATTAATAGGTGTGGCTTGAAATGAGTCATCACAAATAAGTCTCGACAAATGATCAACCACCACATTCTCTACTCATTTCTTATCTCGAATCGTAATGTTGAATTCTCGGAGTAAGAGAATCCACCTAATCAGTCTAGGTTTGACATCTCTTTTTGATAAAAGATATTTCAAAGCTGCTGATCACTGAAAAAAACAACTGGTTAGCCAACAAGATAAGATCTAAATTTGTCCAATGCAAAAACTACAACAAGTAATTCTTTTTTATTGTTGAATAATTTAATTGAGTACTATTCAAAGTTTTACTTATAGAGTAAATGACATATGGTTTCTTATTTTTTCTTTTTCTTAAGACAACTCTAACAACATAGTCACTGGCATCACACATTATTTCAAAAGATAAAGTCCAATTTGGAGGTTGCATGATTGGAGAACAAAAATATTTTCACAATTTTCAGTCTATTCAAAAATAGTGTATTTTGTTAGGAGATTACACAAAGGTTTAGATATTATACTAAAATCTTTGATAAATCTTCTACAAAAACCAGCATGTCCTAAAGATATCTTACCTACTTTATAGACTTTGGTATTGACAAATTGGTAATTAACTCGATTTTAGATTTGTCTACTTCAATACTTTTTGACGAAATAATGTGTCCAAGAACAATACCAGTTGTTATCATGGAATGACATTTCTCCCAATTGAGTATAATGTTCTTTTCTTCACACCTGATCAAAATCTTTCCTAAATTAGACAAGCAATCGTCAAATGACTTACCAAAAATAGAAACATCATCCATGAAGACTTCAAGAAAACGTTCAACCATGTCACTAAAAATACTAAGCATGCATCGTTGGAATATAGCTAGTGCATTACATAATCTAAAAGGTATCATTTATGCAAAAGTACGGAAAAGACATAAAAAAATAGTTTTCTCTTGGTCTTCAACTACAATTGCAATTTGATTATTCCCAAAATATCGATCTAAGAAGCAACAAAATTCATGTCCCTCAACTCTTTGTAAGATTTGATCCATGAAAGGTAATATAAAATAATATTTTCTAGTAACTGAGTTGAGTTTCCTATAGTTAATGCACATTCGCCAATCAGTAATAGTTCTAGTTGGAATTAATTCATTATTTTCATTCTTAACTACAGTAACTCTGAATCTTTTGGTATAACTTGAGTAAAACTTATCCATTTGCTGTCAGAAACAAGATAAATGATTCCATTATCTAATAGTTTAATGACTTTATTTCTCACTATTTCTTTCATTTTAGGATTTTCCTTTGTTGCATCTCTCTAGAAGGTTTACCATTTTCCTCTAGATAAATGTTAAATGTGCAAATTAAACAGCTAATACCTTTAATGTCAGCAATGGTCCATCGTAAAGCATTCTTATGCATTTTTAGAGTTTTGATCAACTTACCTTCTTGGGATGCATCAAGTTTGGAAAAAATTATTACTGGAAAGTCTCATTCTCACCCAAGAAAGAATATTTCAAATCAGATGACAATGGTTTCAAATCAATAAGAGGAGCTTTATACTTGATGGAACATATTTGACTATTGATGATGAAAACCTTAACTTCCAAAAATATTTTTCCTGCGAACATTCAGAGAGAGTATTATAGTGTGTCTTATGATAAATACTCACTTTCAAAACAAGTTTCCAGAGGATCAAAGAAATTAGTGAAAGTAAAATATTCGTGAACAAGTTCCTCAATTGAATCTACTTCCTGTAATTCAACATTTTCTGTAGATTTCTTACAAACATTAAACATATTTAGTACCAAAGTCATATTTTCAAAAAATAACTTCAAAATTCAATTCCTATAATTAATCAAAGCATTTGAAGTTGCAAGAAAAGGACGACCCAAAATGATAAGAATATGTGTATGTGTATGTGCAACAGGCTCTGTGTCCAAAATAATAAAATCCATTGGAAAGTAAACTTATCAGTTTGTACCAACACATCTTCTACTACTTCCTTTGAAACTTTAATCGAACGGTCAGCTAATTGGAGTACAACGGAAGTTGTTTTAAGTTATCCCAAACCTAACTATTTATAAATTGAGAAAGGTGAAAGATTTACACTAGCACCAAGATCAAGCACTATTCTAGTATTTTTATGCATGTGTATAACTTTTTTTTGTTAGTTTGACAAAAATATTGATAAAAGTAAAGTGTTTTCACATCCTTTAACATTGTATATACATAGGTAGTTATTAAAACATTAACAAGGTCTATCAAAATCTTCACAAACTCAAACTCTCTGTCACAAAGGAGTTTTTGAAAATGATATACAGGATAAAGTCACTAATATAATACAATAAATTATAAAATTAAAAGCACATCCCACAAAATAGCCCAATAGGTTGTCATCCAAGTACATTGATCTTTGAAAACCTGTAGGAGCTCCACTGCCATCCCAAAAAACCAGAGTCTCAAGTCTCACCATGCTCACCTATAATGCATGAACTACATGAGCTAACGCTCAATAAATAAAAATCATGCATGGCAAGAGTATGATATAAAATTTCATGCAACTCATCTCTAAGATATGATGCTATAAATGTATCAAACTGAGTACTCATAAATCAAAGAGTTTTTTTATTAAAAATCACTTCATTTATTGGGCCATTGGCCCATCTACTATACACCGGATAGAGCTCTGAACAATATCAATAATCACATGGCCATAAACAAATTAACTCAATCCAAGGGCCATGTCCTGTGATCACCAGAGGTCCACCCACTATCTTTCCTTGTGATCCTCCAGAAGTCTTCCCACTGGCGGAGTCAATAAGGGCACATTCAAGTGGTCTACCCTCTTGTGACCACTATAGGCACACCCTCTGTCAACCCCTATGATCTTCCGAGAAGTAATACTTGCGGCGCCCCAAAATATCACATAAGCATGCCTCAGTACACTAATATTAGCCAATCTAAACATTTTCTTTCTAAAATCATTTCTCAAATCATATCGTGCATGCAAGAACCTCAATTATACCTATATGTCATGCGTGCACATGTAAATGCTCATGAATGGTATATTCAATATGAATGCAAGTTATCTTGTTCTCAACATTTTTGAGAATCATAAGACTCTTAAAGTACATAATATACTTGTCATCCAATCAATTTAAATATCACCAACACATTAGATATATATACTTCAAGATGTATTATGTTCATGCATTGTAGTTGCAAATGGATCTTTACTTACCTTTCACTTAGTTAGTGTAATGCCCAATTCTCTCCTACATAACCAATAATAAGCATCTTGCATGAATATGCATCTAATCAATGTGCATTATCGAATTATGGGATATAAATAGCATGATTGCACGAACATGAATAATTATTATTATATGCTTCAGTTATGCTTTAACATGCATTAGTATATGAAATATGAGATCAAAATTTTGTTTCTTGATTTAATAGATTCTTTTTCAGTGCCTTTTTGTAGTGAAAAGCTTGGTATCTCGGTTAAGAAAGATTGATGTGTTGAATGGCCATGAAATGAATTATTCGTATTGCTCCATACTTGTTACATTGTAAAGTGATTATTTGTCTAAATATTTGCTTGAAATATGTTACATTTGGCTAAGAACTAAAAGTATGTAAAATGGTGTAATTTGATTGGTTGGTTGACTAGGTTGCATGAAATTATTCTAAACCACATTGCACTTGATTATAAATGGTATATGATTTGATTATGTTAGGCCTTTAACACATTTTATCTTCCAAAGAGATTGACCTTTTCACTTAACACAAAGTGGACTTGAGGTAAGTTGAAGATTTCAGTTGCTGTATCACAAGAATTATATAATGTTGTTTAAGTTTTAATGTAATTGTTATTATTTGTCAAATGATGTAATGTTTGATGCATTTATGGTTCATGAAGCATGACACTATTAAGAATATAATGAGATTTTTGAAAAGAAAGTATGGTACTTAATTGATGGTCGGGTAGACAAGGGACATGGGAGGGATCGACGGATCCAACAAATGGTGGCAAATACTTGAGGTTGAAAAATCAGTATAGGAAATGTTTGATGCATTTATGGTTCATGAAGCATGACACTATTAAGAATATAATGAGATTTTTGAAAAGAAAGTATGGTACTTAATTGATGGTCGGGTAGACAAGGGACATGGGAGGGATCGACGGATCCAACAAATGGTGGCAAATACTTGAGGTTGAAAAATCAGTATAGAAAAGCCACAATGAATGAGATAGAATACGACTAATACCGGAGGTTGAAAGACCAAGTATGGAAACCCCATATTAGTTCTCTTATTGGCCAATCATTATGAACAGGTTCCAAAAATACGGTCTATCGCTATTAGTTTGGTACCACACTTCAAGGGCCCTAAAGAATGATTTATGAAAAAAAGTTATTAAATTGAATAATGTATTTAATCATTTATGTGATTTGCATGTACGCTATTTGTTATTGCATCAGTTGAGGTTGACTGAGTCTCTAGAGCGGTCGGACAGAGATTTGTTCATATGCCATGCTTTGAGCTATTTTGTAGCATATTTTGATAACTCTGATATGGTTTTGTAAATAGATGTACTCAATTTTGATTTATATATATGGTGTGTTTAAAATGAAAAGAAATAACAAATGAATTCAAGTTCTTTCTCTTATAGCCCAAAAGGAGATTTTTATTAAAACCATAACTCTAGTATTGATGAAAAGCTAACATTTCTTGACTTAACTGTATTAGCTTGTTTAGGTTCTGCAATTAGGTTAAGAGGTGTTTAGTTTGTGGTATCAAAGTGGAGATTTAGTCGTTCCTGTAGACAGAAGAAGGCATATGAACACATTCTGGCTGGGAAACTCGATCAACTACTTGTTTATTTGCCTTTATGTTTATTTGATTATATTTCATTTCATGTTATTGTCATGATTATGCATTTATTGTTGGCTAATGTATGAATGAGATTGGGCAATGCATTGATGTCATGACACCAAAAAGGAAGACAATGGATGATCATGAGGGTAATCATAGTATGGTGAATAGTTTGACTGATCTCATTCAACAATAGACTAGAATGCATGGTGAACAAATACAATAATTGCTAGATATTTAACAAAGAAACCAAGAACAAAATCAGCGACTTCCTCCACCACAAGCTCAACAGGATAATTCACAGGCTGTATATAAGAAGTTTAGAAAGATGGAACCTATTGATTTTACTAGTGGGTCTGATCCTATGGTTGTAGAGAAATAGATTAAATTATTGGATACTATCTTTGACTACATGCGAATTGATGATGTTGAGAAGGTACTCTGTGCAATTTTCTTGTTGAAGAAGGATACTAGAACCTGGTGGGAAGAAGCTAAACTTGCAGTGAATATAGAAGAGCTAACTTGGGAGAGGTTTAAAACAATCTTTTATGATAAGTATTTCACCAGAGTTGCTAGGTCGCTCAAAGTAAAAGAATTTTTAGAGTTAAAACAAGGAGGGATGTCTGTATGTGATTATGTGAGAAAATTTGAACAGGGTTGCAAGTATGTGCCATACATCCCCAAAGACAACAATGAGAAGATGGATCATTTCCTGAGGGGCCTTAATCCAGAAATTAGGAGAGATGTGAGAATGTCTTCAGCAATAGAGTTTAGGGAACTGGTGCACAAGGCTTTGATGGCTGACTTAGATGAGAAAAAGATTGAGAAATTCCATCAACAAAAGAAGTAAGTATTCACTCCAAGAAATTTGAACCAGTGGAAGAAAAGAGAGCAAAAATCAAACTAAGGGAATGAAAAGTATCCTAGAGTTGGGCAGACTTCTACTACAGTTGAAAGGCCTAAATATGCTAAGTGTGGGAAGAATCGTTTTGGGGAATGCTATAGCAGTACTAATCGCTGCTTTAAGTGTAAAAAGCCTGGACATATAGCAAATGATTGCCCAACAGTGTAGGGGAAAGTTCAGGGGAGAGTATATGTAATGACACAAGAATAAGCCGATGCAGATGCTTCCGTAGTCACAGGTACTATTTTAATTTATGGGATACTTGTAATTGTATTGATAGATTCTGGATCTATGCATTCATTGCATCACGTGCATTTGTGCGAAAATTGGGCATTACACCAGATTTATTAAAAGTAAGGTATAGTGTAACTGTTCCATCCGGGGAAGAAATGGATTCCAACCAAATGTTAAGGGCTTGTTCTATTCAAATTAGTGATAGGACTCTCTATGCAGATCTCATTGTTTTACCGATGCCAAATTTTGAGGTTATTTTGGGTATGGATTGGCTTACCAAATATCATGCAACAATTGATTGTAACAAGAAGATTGTGATTTTTCAGCCACTTGGGGAAGAATAGTTTATGTTTAATGGTACCTCATTCTCACTATCTTTACCAATTATAACTGCTTTGAAAGCTCAAAAGATGTTGAATAAAGGTTGTACTGGATATTTGGCAAGTGTTCTGGATACTTTGGTCGAAGTACAATTGAAGCCAAAAAATGTAGATGTGGTTCAAGAATTTCTTGAGGTATTTCCAGATGATTTATCGGGACTACCATCGAATCGAGAGATTGAATTTGTTATTGATGTTTTGCCAGGGACCATCCCTATTTCTAAAGCACCATATCGAATGGCACCAATAGAATTGTAAGAGTTAAAAGTTCAATTGCATGAATTATTTGATAAGGGTTTTATTCGCCCTAGTTATTCTCCTTGGGGAGCACCTGTGTTATTCGTAAAAAAGAAGGATGGTACATTGCGATTGTGCATTGATTATAGAGAGTTGAATAAAGTAACAATCAAGAATAAGTATCCACTTCCAAGAATAGATGATTTATTTGATCAATTGCAGGGAGCATCTATATTTTCTAAGATTGATTTGCGCTCTGGGTATAATCAATTGAAGATCAAGGAAGAAGACATACAAAAGACCGCATTCCGAACAAGGAATGGATATTATGAGTTTCTAGTGATGCCTTTCAGTTTAACCAATGCCCTTGCAGCTTTTATGGATCTAATGAATAGGGTGTTTAAGCAATATCTTGATAAATTTGTGATTGTGTTTATTGATGATATTCTAATTTATTCACATGATAAAGAAGAGCACAAGGAACATTTGAAGATTGTGCTACAAGTTCTTAAGGAAAAGCAGTTGTATGCTAAATTCAAGAAGTGCAAATTTTGGCTTGAGCAAATGGTAGTCCTAGGTCAGTTAGTATCCAAGAATGGTATTTCTGTTGATTCAGGCAAGGTAGAAGCTTTCATTAAGTAGCCAACACCAATAAATGTATCAGAAGAAGTTCTTGGGATTAGCAGGGTACTATCGATGATTTGTTTAGGGGTTTTCGAAGATAGCAACTCCAATGACAATGTTGACAAGAAAGAATGTGAAGTTCTTGTGGACCGATGCTTGTGAAAGAACTTTTCAAGAACTAAAACATAAATTGACTACATTTGATATTCTTACCATTCCAATAGGAATTGGTGGATTTATGGTGTATAGCGACGCTTCAAAAAATGGTTTGGGTGTTGTTTTGATGCAAAATGGGAAGGTTATTGTCTATGCTTCAAGGCAATTGAAGGAGTATGAAAAGAATTATCCAATCCATGATTTAGAACTTGCTGCTGTGGTTTTTGCCTTGAAAATTTGGAGACATTATTTGTATGGTGAGAAGTGTGAGATATACACAGATCATAAGAGTTTGAAGTACTTCTTTACCCAAAAGGAGCTGAATATGAGACAAAAAAAATGGTTAGAACTTGTGAAGGATTATGATTGTGTGATCAACTATCATCTTGGTAAAGCGAATGTGGTTGGAGATGCATTAAGCAGAAAATCCACGTCTTCTCTTTTTGTTATAAAAAAGTCAATATTACTGGATTTGTAGAGATTAGAGCTTGAAATTGTACCTAAAGGGAAAAAGTGTTCGTTGTCAGCCTTAGTGTTGAGACCTGCACTTCAAGATAGAATTAGAGAAGGTCAAAAGGTGGATATGCATTTGTATAGATTGAAAAAAATGATTGGGGCTGGAAAGAAGCCAGACTTCTCTGTTACTGGTGATGTAATTATTTGATATAAAGGGAGACTATGTGTGCCATTTGACAAAGCCATGAAAGTAGACATTTTAGAAGAAACTCATACTACTCCTTACTCAGTACAACCAGGTAGCACAAAAATGTATAAGGACTTACAAAAGCATTATTGGTGGCCTAAAATGAAGAGAGATATAACAAAATTTGTGGTTGAATATCTAACTTGTCAACAAGTTAAGATTGAACATCAAAGACCATCAGGGTTGTTGAAGCCTTTGTTGATTTTAGAGTGGAAATGGGAGCACATTATAATGGACTTTGTGCTTGGATTACCTAGAACACAAAAAGGGTATAATTCCATATAGGTGATTGTTGATAGATTAACTAAATTAGCCAATTTTCTTCCAGTGAAATCCACATATAATATGGACCAGTATGCTCAACAATATATTAAAGAGATAGTTAGGTTACATAGGGTGCCAATTTCAATAGTGTCCGATAGAGATCCTAAGTTTACATTTATATTTTGGAAGAGCTTACACAGTACCATGGGAATGAAACCTTGCATTTAGTACAACATTTTATCCACAAAGTGATGGGCAATCAGAGAGGGTTATTCAGATATTAAAGAATATGTTAAGATCTTGTGTGCTAGATTTTCAAGGGAGTTGCGATGCGAAGCTTCCATTAGTGGAGTTTACTTATAATAATAGCTACCAATCAACAATTGAAATGACACCTTATGAAGCATTGTATGGAAGGAAATGTAGATCTCCAGTTCATTGGGATGAAGTTGGAGAACGAAGCCTACTTGGTCCGGAAATAGTTCAACATACTGCTAAGGTAGTGGAGAAGATACAAGAGAGAATGAAGATCACGCAGAGTAGACAGAAACGTTATGCAGATAAATGGAGAAAAGATCTAGAGTTTACCATTGGGGATCATGTGTTCTTAAAAGTAGCTCCCATGAAAGGTGTTATGAGATTTGGAAAGAAAGAAAAACTCAGCCCAAGGTATGTCGGCCCATTCGAGATTCTCGAAAGAGTTGGTGATAAAGCTTATAGAGTGGCCTTACCTCCGTTATTATCTACTGTTCACAATGTTTTCCATGGGTCTATGTTGAGAAAGTACATTTCAAACCCTATCATGTGTTGAGTTATGAACCGTTGGAATTGACTCCTAATTTAGCTTATGAAGAGAAACCAGTGCAAATTCTAGATCGAAAGGAAAAAGAGTTGAGAATGAAAAAGATTCGACTTGTTAAAGTATTCTCGAGGAATCATTCTATAGAAGAGGCCACATGGGAAAGAGAAGAAGAAATGCAGAGCAAGTATCCAGAATTTTTTGGTACGTCAAATTTTGAGGATAAAATTTTTATAAGGAAGGAAAGATTGTAATGCTCAATTCTCTCCTACATAACCAATAATAAGCATCTTGCATGAATATGCATCTAATCAATGTGCATTATCGAATTATGGGATACAAATAGCATGATTGCACGAACATGAATAATTATTATTATATGCTTCAGTTATGCTTTAACATGCATTAGTATATGAAATATGAGATCAAACTTTTGTTTCTTGATTTAACAGATTCCTTAAGTGCCTTTTTGTAGTGAAAAGCTTGGTATCTCGGTTAAGAAAGATTGATGTGTTGAATAGCCATGAAATGAATTATTCGTATTGCTCCATACTTGTTACATTGTAAAGTGATTATTTGTCTAAATATTTGCTTGAAATATGTTACATTTGGCTAAGAACTAAAAGTATGTAAAATGGTGTAATTTAATTGGTTGATTGACTAGGTTGCATGAAATCATTCTAAACCATATTGCACTTGATTATAACACCAAATAATCAATTTTTGTTATTTATCTAGCCCACAAATGTGGCTTTTAGCATGAGAAGACACCAAGCATGATGCAACCAATCATCACCCTCCACTTACCTCTCTTTGAAATGTCAAGAAAGTCATTTTTAGCCTATTTTCTTATGGAAGCTCCTCAAAAAATGATCAGTCTTCTTCTCCAAAGTTTCTCCCAAATTTCTACACTCCCTTACTCACAAAAATTAAATTCAATCCATAGGAATCCATAAAACACAAACTAGAACAAGTTTTCACCCTTTCAGGCTTGAAAACCATTGATTTTGGAGTTTAATTCCAATCTAATCAAGGTATATTCTTTTTCAATGTTTCTTATGATGAATTTATGGTATTTTGGATGGTTACATGTTTTAGTATCTTTTTGTATGATTGAAAACTTAATTGGGTTAAACTTGAAGCCAAAACCAAGCTAGTTAAGCTAGTTTCTAACAAAATTGATAGTCTTGTGAAATATACTTAATTTTCTTATTTCTATTAATCTTATAATGCTTATATTGTGTTTGGAAGTTCCTTTGAATGATTGAAAATAATAGCAATTAGTTTGCTTAATTGAAGATTATAATCAATTTAAGTTTAGAATTGAGTTTACGTCATGTTAATTTAAATTGTGTGCATGTTTTAGGAGCTGCCCTAATAAATTATGTTTGAATTATTAGTTATTTAATGGCTGCCCTAATGTTTAATATTTTGAATTAGTAGTAAAATATGGAGTATACATTATTTTTAAGGTTACGTAAGTTTATAAAAGATCAAAAAATATATATGATTTTAACTAGAATAGACTAAATGATTTATAAAAAGGATATTAAATGGTATATGATTTGATTATGTTAGGCCTTTAACACATTCTATCTTCCAAAGAGATTGACCTTTTCACTTAACACAAAGTGGACTTGAGGTAAGTTGAAGATTTCAGTTGCTCTATCACAAGAATCATATAATATTGTTCAAGTTTTAATGTGATTGTTATTATTTGTCAAATGATGTAATGTTTGATACATTTATAGTTCATGAAGCATGACACTATTAAGAATATAATGAGATTTTTGAAAAGAAAGTATGGTACTTAATTGATGGTCGGGTAGACAAGGAATGTGAGAGGGATCGACGGATCCAACAAATGGTGGCAAATACTTGAGGTTGAAAAATCGATATAGGAAAGCCACATTAAATGAGATAGAATACGACTAATACCAGATGTTGAAAGACCAAGTATGGAAACCTCGTATTAGTTCTCTTATTGGCCAATCATTATGAACAGGTTCCGAAAACCACGATCTATCGCTATTAGTTTGGTACCGCACTTCAAGGGCCCTAAAGAATGATTTATGAAAGAAAGTTATTAAATTGAATAATTTATTTAATCATTTATGTGATTTGTATGTACGCTATTTGTTATTGCACCAGTTTCATCTTTCTGAGATTTTATCTCATTAGATTCTTGTGATGCAGGTGGCAATGTACAGGTTTAGAGGTTGACTGAGTCTCTAGAGCGGTCGGATAGAGATTTGTTCATATGCCATGCTTCAAACTGTTTTGTAGCATATTTTGATAACTCTGTTATGATTTTGTAAATAGATGTACTCAATTTTGATTTATATATATGGTGTGTTTAAAATGAAAAGAAACAACAAATGATTTCAAGTTCTTTCTCTTATAGCCCAAAAAGGGATTTTTATTAAACCATAACTCTAGTATTGATGAAAAATTAACATTTCTTGACTTAACTATATTAGCTTATTTATGTTCTACAATTAGGTTAAGGGGTGTTACAGTTTGTGGCTTAGTCTAGATTTGTTTATTGTTTTCCTCCAATCGTAGATGTAAAATAACTTGTAATATTACCTAACATCAAGCACCATTTCTAATTTTCCAAGTTGAAAGTATAAAATATCATACTAAGTCCTTAAACAGAAAGCTGTCTAGGTAACAATCAAATTTTTACAAACTAGAACAAAATATAATCGTTCAAATACCTTAATTTCTCATCTTTCATATAATTGAAATATTATAACTCTAATAGCATGTATCTAATTATTAACACTAAATAGCAACATGTCTAGGTTGAAACATGCTAAGTTATCAAATGGGACAGATTCACATTTGCATATTTTCTTGCTGTCCAATTTAGTTGCATGATAATTTTGACATCTCTAAGCATATCCAATCACTCCCAAATTTTTACCACACTTAGCTAACACGTAGAGAAATGTAATCATATTTTATAATTGTCTAAAATCACTGATTTACCTTAGCAAAACCAACCCACTTATCACAGCACAAAAGCTATAAATTCTATCATGACATTTTTTAGTGTCTTTAAATATCATACCATATTTCAATTTATCACCTCCCCAAACTTACATACATCACCTAAAATCATATATAAACACATATACGGTGACCTATATAGGTTTTAATCAAGTTATTATACATATATAAAGCTTTAAAAATAAAAACCAGCAAGTATACATTTTTTTGTCCCTTAGTGATTTTTATTGCAATTTTGTAACTAAAAATCTCTCATTTGTGAATTATAAGACCAGAAAAAACATCATAACATAAATTATGAACAATTTGAATCAAAAACATGAGTTAAGCTCACATATGCACAAATTTAAACTTCTACTTGCTTCTCCTTACTTTTCTTTGCTTTCTTTACTTTTTTTTTCTTTCCTTGGAATGGAGAGCAACTTCTAAATTTAATATGGAGGTTTGGAAGGTGAAATAGCTCAGAAAATAGTTTTGGGTCATGGTTCAAGGATAGAAATGAAGAAAGGTTGAGGTAGTAGCTTGAGTTGGCAATACTTGAGGTGACAAGTGGTAGTTCAAATTTGATATTATTCACACCTTATATAGCTGTAATTTAGTGTTTCACAATATTTATTTATCTATTTACAATCTATTTTAATTGTAGTATGATCGGATAATAAATATTTTCCAAAAATTATAACATATAACCTATGAATATCCAATATATTGACCAATCTATTCTTTTTCTTATCTAAATATAGAACTATTTAATTAGGTTATATGATCTCAACCATTAATATCAAGTGATAACATTAGAGGTCTAACGATTAAGAATGTTATATAAGATTCCATGTAGATGTTAATGCAAATTAGCATATAAGTAGCATGTAGTGCATGAATCATATTAGCCAAGTGAATAGTGTGAGGCTTGGGTATTACAGCGGAAAAGATGTTATCCACGTAGTCAAGAATCCCCAAGACTTAGGGGAATAAATAAAACAATATTTTTTTCTAACCTTGAACTTGGATACTTGGAAATGAATTTGGCCTCGCCTCTCGAAGTGAAGTAGAATAGACTTGAGCTTAATTTTTAGCTTAAAAATAGTTTGGAATATTTCCTCCTTGTGAAATCCTCACCTAAGTATAGAATGATCATAGAGATCCCAACCATTAAGTTAAAGAAATTTGGGATGAGTTGGTTAAAGAGTGCCCTAAATTTGGACGAGATATTAATGGAAAACCTCAACCCACCATCCATCTGGGCTATGTAGAAAGCTAAGTAGCCCTGGGTTGAAGATAGGGCCGGTTACTATCGTCTAGGGCTACTAGGTCAAACTCGGAAAGATGTCTACATTTTCCCTAAGCTTATCTAATTTGTCTTGGGATAAGGTAGAGGAATGTCATTCGTATTGCCTCTATTCTAGGAAAAATGGGCATTTGAGCTTATGGTGGAGTGCTTCATTAGAGATGGGGAGGGGTAAGCCATCTGGTATGCAAGGGGTAGTTTTGAAGGAAGTTGATATTTTAATTGGTTTTCCAACGAAAAGAGGGTTGTTCCAACAAAAGGAAAAAGTTGTCAACTTTAAATAAAAGAAAAAAGAAAAGTAGAAGATAGAGTGGAGTTGAAAAATTGAGGGAATACCTAGGAGAAAACATGCACTTAAATTACCGAATGAACTCTATGCCTAGAATTTGTTAGAAGAATAATGCCTAAATGTGCAAACACTTTAACTTGTGATGTAAAAGTGGCGAATGGCTACTTGGGACTATTTTTTAGGAGATGGGGGGAAGATACGATTCGGGGAGAATGAATATTAGCCATTAACCAGCTCATTCTAGGACTATATGTGGAGGGCCAAATTGAGTAGGTTAGTTGAAAGGGCAACCATGAAATAACTATCGCTCCAAGCATAGGAAAATGGAAAGTAATGATGGGTGCAGAATTCGAAGTAACATTTGATTTAAATTATTGAGGGCATATGTAAGACCTAGTCATGCGAGTCCACCATGAATAAAGATAAGCTGCTTCATAATGGGAAAGTTGATCTTTTTACTTTGCCTCCTAGTTACCCTAGTTCGAGAGTATAGGGGACTAGATAATGTAGCCTAGATTTAGTTGTGATGATATGACCTAGAGTTGGATGTGTACTTGGGCCCCAGGAAGTTGGGCCTCTGAGTGGAGATTAGAAGGAATACTAAGCTTGGTGCCTAAGAGGATTAAGGCTGAATGAGGTTAGATTTGATTTGTGCTAGGGTCAGGGCTAAGCTAGATGCTATAAGGGGAAGGATTATGTTTTCTAGATCAACTTGGTGTGCTATAAGATTAGCTCCATCGTGGAGGTACTGGAGGGATCCTACACAGCTCCGGTCTTATGAATTCTGGATGTCTATTGGAATCTTGAAATAAATTAATTACTAATGGATAAGAAGTGAGAATAATATTTAAGGTAAATCTCTAAAAAGGGGGGAAGATTATAACAAAATGGTTATATTTTCTACTTATCTTCTCCAAAGCCTCTACTAACTTGAGCGTCAAAGTGCTGCCTAACCCCCAACTTCCCTAATCTATATTTTATAGCGGTTGTTGTACACGGATAGGAGGAACGCGTGCTGATTTGGAGGTTCTTGAAGTGTATGATCTCAGGTACATATTAAATCCAAATATCATAATCTTGTGATTCTTTTATAAAGGAACTTTTGTCTTCATGTTTGTGTTCATGGTAATGAAAATCTCACAAATTTTGATGAACGAAGAGGGGGAATCAAGGATCCTTTTATATAAAATACTGAAATTATTCTACTTCATTAATGATTATGAACCAAAATTATTTACTTTCTCCTTGTTTATTGAATCCTTAAATTTATAATGAGTTTTTTGTAATCCGATTGTATGTACAAAGAGCAAGATAAAACATACTTCGACTTTGACCATAGTATATGCATTTAACTTAGATTTATACATAATGTTCATCATGATACTATACATCTCTCAACATATATTTTATGCACACATATAAATTTTGTTATAAATTGGTCATAAATTTGGTTTTGACCTATCTTTAACCATGTATTTAAATAGGTTCCATTGAACAAAAATGGGAATTTATTTTTTAAACATTATCTATACCGCGAATAGATGAGTTTACTATGTTTGATTTCTCAAAGGCCAATGAAAAATTATGGGAAGATAAAAAGTCATCATCCCACATTGAGTATTGTAAAGGAAAGGCTTGAGACCACTTTATATAGTTTAAGTTTGACACTTGAATTTGGTTCCCAAAGGGCACAAATAGTCTTTGAAAGGAAAGATGGACCTACATCATGGTAGGTTTGGAACAAAGTACACATGTGTGGCCTGCTGGCCCTACTTGTGCTTGGGCTTGGCTTGGGTTTTGGTTTAGGTTTGCATAGGCTCAAACGCTTTATATATCTTTTCATACAAAATAAATGAAGATTTTTTTTATAAATTTTTTAATTCATTTCCTTCCAATCAGAATGTGATAAGAGGTATTGCTCGATGTATGACATGTAGCACGAGTCAGCTACAGTCAACTGCAGACTAAGTGTATGACGCACAACTTTTCTACAATTATTAATAAACCTCCTCCGATTGTAGAACCTATTCATTCTCATCCTTGTACTTCTCTACTCATGTTCTTGTATTCCAAGAGAGTTCAAAATATTTGTTGGTTTATTGTTCTTGTGATTTGTAGTTCTATTATTTCAAGAAGTTGTCGATGATGATTGTCAAAAATCTGTTCGCACTGGTGCATGGCAATTTCATCTTAAAGAGAAAGACTCTAACTCTTGCTTCGACCTTCATTTTCAAGCTGTTATTATGCTCAAATTATTCCATTCAATAAATTACACCTAATTTTTCAATATTGTTTTGAAAAAAATGGTCCTTATTTAGTCACTTTTTCCATTTTTCTAGGTAAAAATTCATCAGTTTCATGATAGTGAAAGAGGAAAGTCACTTGCAATAATGAAAATTGCCACATCTGCCTCCCAAAGGGATCCATCTTTTTCTTAGCATAGGTGAGAATTCTAAAGTTGATGAAGCTCCAAAAGTAAAAATAAAAAACCAATAGGTTTCAAATTAGCCAAGAGACATAGACTAGGTTTTTTTAAGATCCCAATATGCCATTTATGATTTCAACCTTAGACTAGACGAAATTGCAGCATTAACGCAGTCCTTCTAAGCAAAAGACTTTCTAATAAATTAATTTTAGTTTAAGGAAAAATAAATTTCATACAATGGGGCATGCCACCATATGTATAATATGCAATGTCCATTGAAGACGCATAAAAAATATAGCTCAACAACTTTAAATAATGAACAACTATTTGACCTAAAGGTCATTTATACTTCAAAAAATGAAGTAAAAGAGAATAAATATGCTTGTTCGTATGGATGCTTTTGTATCTAATATTTCATCACCTAAACCATACTGATATTGTCAATAGAAGCAACACCACATAAACTCATATATGATAATATCAAACTCCATGAAATATCTAGTGCATTTTAATTTGATCTATGGAAAGGAAATCTTACATTCTTCTTACATCTTTCATTAGTCAAGGAGCAATTATTCTTCAAGTGGAAACTACAGAAACAACCATGATAATGTATTTCAAGTGTCTTCTCCACCTAAAATATAAGATTCATTGTTATCAAACTTAAAACTTTCATGTGCAACAAGAAAAATACCTTCCAACTAAAAGGTACTTGTTTATCCCGATCAAGCATGATTACTTCTGCATTCTATAAATTTTCACCGTACAAAAACTTTAAAAAATATCATTCACAAGTCTCTTGGAAGAAATAGAAGAATATTGGAGAGCACTATCCTTGAAAGCTTGTATACCCTTTTTTTTGGTAGGATCACCACCACTTCTCACAATGGTCCTGACCATTTCCATCAACATAAGACCATCAGTCCAAAAAGTACAAGGATCCATTTTCTAAAACTTAAGCCAAGAAGTTGAAAATTTACCTATATAACTAATGATTCACTAATAGAAAGGCTACGAAAAACTAACACATGGGAAAAGTCTATTTTACTAATAAGCGGGTTTTTTTGTTTCTCGTTTTCTTTGACAAGTTAGCCCAAATATTTGTAAGAACAAATAATCAAGTCAAGCTCATTTCCTTTTTACAACTAAATGCCCATGTTGATTATCAATTGTCAAGGCCACATAAGTAGAGCCAAAAGCAAGAATCTATTTTCTACATTGAGCATTAACAATCTGCTTATATTCCAACGTAAATTTATTCATCAAATAATGAAAGCATGGCTTTACATAGTTTCTTTTAATTCCCCCACATTAGAAAAACAAGATTAAAAAGTAAATAAGAAAATAAAAACAAGTATGATGTGCCATAAACTAGCCTGGTTTTTAGGGCTACTAGGATGATGAATTGGTTCGAGACTTAGAAAAGGGAAGTGTGGGCTAACCTAGATGGTTTTACCTTATTTTCATACTTTAGCCCAGTGGATACTTTTGGAAGGCCCAGATATTAATGAATAAGAGTCCTGTCCTGACTTGAATGGGACAAATAAATAAAGAAAAATTTATACCTGGATTGGGATTTGGGGACTCGAATGGCATTGGACCTGAAACCTTATCCAGAGGATATTTGTGTCTAATATGATTAAATTATTAGTATTAGTATATATACAAGCTTCATGGTAAACTTAAGGTCCATGTTATTAATATAATTTCAATATGTATTCGATACACTTTGAGAGTTTTACTAATTTAAGTATCAGATTGTTTCTCTCTAGATAAAACTCAACACTCCTAATAATTTTTTTGCTTGCATTCCTGAGTAATGTTCTAGTTATTTATCAGCGAGATATTAATCCTTGGTACGTATTATTTTGATATGAAACAGGTGTTGTCTTCTATGGGAAGTTCGAGTTAAAGAATGAGGATTAGTAAAACAATGGGGAACATGATTATCAGGAGGAAGATGGACCAAGCCTACTTACTCTGGCCTTTTGTTCTTGTCCTATGGCAGTTGCCCCACCAGAAGAACTAAGAAAAGAGCCTATCCCTTCAAGCTTGGGGAAATTCACTATGGGACAATTAACTGGGTTGATAACAACAACTGTAATGCTACTTTGCAAAGGAGAAAGGTGGCCCTTCCACTGCCTTTCCTAGGAAAAGTAGAAAAAAATAATTTGCATGAGAGAGAAGAGCAAAGGCTAATTCCTCTAAAGGAGATATGTGTGGAAGAAAGTTATCTCTTCATTTAAAAATAGTGAGCAACAACCTTGAGATCCTAATTGGATCTACTGGGCAAGATAGAGGACTTCCATAGGGAGATGAAGAAAATTAGAAAGCAGATAACAAGGAGATCTACACATCAAAAGAGTTCAGTCCCCTTTAAGGGAAAGGTCAGGGCAACTTAACTTTTAGCGAACTTCATAGCACTTATTTATTTTTAGGAAATAGACCTTGTATTCTATTTCGAAGATTTTCCAAGAACGAATAAAAATAAGAAAGAAGAAAAACACAAAAGACACCAAATTTTTACAAGTTTGCCATAACGTATGACCAAGTCCTATTTTGTAGCTATAGATTTCACTACAACGAAGGGAGAAGCTACAAAATATAAGAGAAAAGTTTCAATTCCTCACTCTTCTCTATCTAAAGATGAGTTTTTCTATTAAAAAACATGCAGTAAATACCCTTATTGTGTGAAAAAGATAGCCTTAGATCTAATTCATACTCCCAAAAACGTGTTTGGGAAGTCTCACAATGCATAGGGGCAGTGCCCTGCAGGGCCTAGGTGCTTAAGGGGTAAAACCTAAGATCTGCCTATTTGATTCCACTCAGCAACTTCCACTGTGCTGTAGAGCCTAGGCGCTCATAAGGTAGAGCCTAGGCCTTGCCAATTTGATCTTAAAGTAGACACTACAGAGCCTAGGGCATGCCTTTGCTAGATAGCCCCCATCCCTCCTTATTTTCTCTTACTTGATTGGATCCATATTCTTCTCAACAATCTCCCACTTAGAGACAAATCAATCATCAAATATCTAACGACAGTGGCAACAACTTTTCACGCCTCAAGGAGAAATCCAACTAAAGTTTCACACAAGTTTAATTTCTCGATTGGAATAGTCTTTAGCAATATATCTTAGGTTAAGACTCCCAAGAATCTTCTCAAGTACCAAGACTCTATCTTCCAAAGTTATTTAGATGAAGTGGTAACGCACCTTTAAATGCTTTGCTCTTGTATGATAGACAAGATTTTTTTGCTCAATGAATAGCACTCTACTATGATAGTACAATACACTCTTCCCATTCTTTCGGCCTAATTCTTCCAAGAATGAATGCAACCAAATCATATCTTTACTTGGTTCAATTGAAACTACATACTCTCCCTCAATAGTAGGACAAGCAACTATCTTTTTTGACTTTGAAACCCAACTAACCACCGTACCTCCCAAAGTGTAAACTTATTTGGTAGTACTCTTTCTACCATCAATGTTTCCAGCTAGGTCAACATCAACATAACCATGTAGTCCTAGTTTATTTTTCTACAACATAAAGCTAAACCCACAGTATCTCTCAAATATCTAAGAATCCACTTCATAGCCTCCCAATACTGCTTGCCTGGATTGTTAATGTACCTACTCACAACTCCCACTGCATGTGCAACGTGAATTCTAGTACACACCATGGCAAACATGAGACTACCTGTAGGGAAAGCATAAGGCACCTTAGCTATATAGGCTCACTTCTGCTCAATAATTGGTGATTGCTCCTTTAGCAATTTGAAGTGACTTGCCAAATGAGTGCTTATAGCTTTGCATCATTCATGTTGAACCTACTAAGCACTTTCTTCACATATTCTTCTTATGACAACTTTAAGACACCATTGTCCTTTGTAATCCTCATCCCAAGGAGTTTGCAACACCCAAACCTTCATTGCAAACTACTTAGGTATCTCTCTCTTGAGCTTGTCATCACTTGTTTGCAATCACCTGCTATCAACATAACATCAACATAAAGTAACAAGTTGATATAATAGTTACAAAAATTCTTTGCATAACAATAGTGATTTGCCTGACACCTCAAGAAATTATTGCTACTCATGAAATTGCCAAACTTCTTATACTATTGCCTGGGATCCTAACAACACAGACTCTTCTAAAGTTTGCACACCATTTCCTAATTTTCTTATACTTCAAACCCTTGTGGCTATATCATATATATCTCTCCCTCCAAATCACCATGGAGGAATGCAGTCTTAACATCCAACTTCTCCATAAACAAGTTTTTATTTGTCACTGAATGCAAATAAGGAATAATATTATGCACTGGATATCCATGTATCCTAGATCAAGATTGTCTACAAGCCCTATTTTGATCGAATCACAAACATGTCTTCAAGATTTATTCCCTCGAATCAACTACGAACATGTCTTTCTTGTTGGCGGTGAATAACTACTAGAGTTATTCACTCAATTACACACCTCAAGTCCTTGGAGTTCTATGGTAATGCTCTAAGGAAGACGTAGATAGAAAAAGTATATAAAGAGAAATAGGGAGAGAGTGTCTTAGGAGAATACATTCATTCTATCATTCCAATTAAGTAGGGATTTAATATATAAATCAGATATATATCTCTTTCTATCAAGGAAGAATCCTAGTCCTATTAGAAAACTTAATCTTACCCAAATCGTCCAATTAAATCCAATCAAATATGGATGCCAATTAGTCAACGATTTTAAACCTAATCTAATTTTCAACATCTCCCACTCATACATATTTGACTCAATCTCCTCGAATCACATCACCGTACAATTTTCAATCTCACATCATTCCGTTCATTCAAGAAATGAGGTGTGCGAAAGGATATATGAAGGGAGTTATATTAAGCCGTCACCAAACTAACATAATCCTACAACTTAATAGCTCATTGTGTACATCGAACCAAATGGTCGCACCTAATCAAGCATCTCTAGATCCCTCAATAAAATAAGTTGAGCATGCTTGACTCACTCAAATATATATCTATGTTCATAACTAGTCAAACACATTTCGACTTAGTCACCCGGGCTATGAACCATAGAACAAAAGTGCATTACAAACTTTATTCTTTCTCGGCCTCTCATACCAATCATCTTAGTCTTAATAACTTTTCTAGACATGCTCTAATAGATCAGTTATGCTTGGCTATTGGATACATGCTAAACATAGCATCATCAAGCTTACACTTCATGACATGGTCCAGAGTCCTAAAGGGTACAAGAAATAATATGGGCTCACACAATGATAAAGTAAGGATCAATTCAGTCACTTCTATAGGAGGTCGCCTTAAAGCACATGTAGTATGAATACATGCTATGATGGAGCTCCCACTCAATTTAGGCATATCATGCTCTAAACATCATATAAACCTAAGTCCACTCGCTCTCCAAGAACCTAACCTGCTCACCACCAGAAGTCACTCTCCTAAATGCCTTGCAGCAGTTCGCACGTCCAGCTACAAACATGCTTATTTCAAAGTTTGGACATACTTTGTAATCGATCAAGTCTGATCTCATCTTAGCCTCCAAGCTAGGGTTATTCTTAGTTATGTATATTAACATTTCTCGCTACTCTAAGCGTGAAGGCAATCATTAACAAACCTCAGTTATGTGACATGATCTTTTAAGTCTCATCCTGCTCACTCTCATAGCGCTAGGGCAATTGCCCTTATGAAAAGGATAATCATATAATGACAATACAAATATATCTCATTAGTCACAACACGTTCTCACTGGCTACAAAAATTAAATTCTACGTAATCTCATACTACTCATATGCACTTGGAGCATATCTTCATATAAAGGCTAGGTAAAGGGGATAAGCGATCACACCACTTACAGAAATATGCCTGATAGTAATTTAATTATGCACAATACTCTCTTAAGTGAAGCAACATCTAAAATAACATGCTTGGTCCTCCAATAATACTTGGGACCTAAAGCATATATCAAAGTGGCTTTATTATCACAAAGATAACAACTAACAGATGTGCGCTACAATGTTCACCTTTCACGATACCAGATTATCTCTAACTTATCTTAGACCACTCTATTAAGATATCTAAATATCCACTTGACTTCATTGCATTATTTACGTCAAGTATCCACTTGACTTCATTGCAATATTTACATCAAGGATCACTTTAATATCCATCCACTCACCAATCTCACTGCTAAGCACAAGACTAGTCGAACACACACATAGTACATATCAAACTTTCTACGTTACTTGCATAATACTAGCTAGCATTTTTTTTCTTTTTCCATTTTAAGGCATTTCTTTTTATCTAAGAACATAATCTTTGTCCAAGAAAAGTCAACAGGATTAGTTTGATGCATACAAAATCATAATATCACAACACCAAGTATGCATCTACTTCTCTTTATGTCCATTCCAAAAGTAAAAGATAGCCGCTACTAAGTGGCGACATCTCCATGTCTTATCTAGCCATCACATTATTGCCCATATCTTACTTAACCATCATAAGCACTATTATTCAAATAATAATTCAAGTTATAAATGAGGCTTATCGATCAACAATCTTTGCACTCTTGCCCCACTTTTTAAAATTATTAGGCATCTACATAGATTTATTCATCCAGTCCTCATTCATATATGCCAATCTCAATCATCCAGAACAAACCTAAACAAAAGTGGCAATAATTGATAGCATATTAGTGAATGGGGACAATCTCACCACTTAGTGTAATACCCAAGCCTCACACTACTCACTTGGCCAATATGATTCATGCACTACATGCTACTTATATGCTAATTTGCATTAACATCAACATGGCATCTTATATAGCATTCTTAATCATTATACCTCTAATGCTATTACTTGATGTTAATGGTTGAGATCCTATAACTTAATTAAGTAATTCTATGTAGATAAGAAAAAGAATAGATTGGCCAATATATTGGATATTCATAGGTTATATGTTATAATTTTGAAAGTGTTAAAGGTGTCACTAGTAAGCTTATATGATTTGATTCAATTAGATCAAGGTATTTTAAAGGTATACATCCATAGATTAACATACTTTGGATATCGGACATGATATAATATGATTTAAGTGTCATAATACAAGGTTCATATGTGCATGTGATTTTAAAAAATGAAAACTAGACAATCATTTAAGAATCAAATGTCGCTCGGTTTGGAGATCGAATGAACAGTTAAGAAATTAGGGCATAATGTATTATTCGATCATATAGAGATTAAAGTAGGTTGTACATAGATAAATAAGTAATGGAAAACACTAGATTAGGGCCGTATAAGGTGTGAAAAATATTAGATTTGAACCACCACTTGACACCTCAAGCTTCCACCTCAACCTTTCTTCATTTCTATCATTGAACATGACCATAAACCTTTTTATGAGCTATTTCACATCCCAAACCTTCATATGGAATTTTATAAATTTCTCTCAAGTAATTCCAAGTAAAGAAAAAAGTGAAGGAAGCAAAGAGAAGTAAGGAGGAGCAAGTTGAAGCTAAAATCTGAGGAAATATGTTTCACTACAGTAGAGTTTTAGAAGAAGAGAAAGTGATGTGTGCATCCTTTATGCTTTGAGGCAGTGCTGGACATTGGTGGGATACAATGAGAAGCATCGAAGACATCATTGTCATGACTTGGGATAGATTCAAAGATTTATTTCGAAATAAATACTTCACAGCTCCAATTCATGCAATGAAGATGAATAAATTTATACATCTACGACAAGGAACTATGACAGTTGGAGAATACATTCGTAACTTTGAACAACTATCTAGATTTGCCACACATATGGTCAATACTGATACATTGAAAGTTGAAAGGTTTCTTGAAGACTTGAGACCAAAGCTATATAGAGATGTGAATATGGCAAGAATCTAAGGAGTGACATACTCACAAGCTGCTGAGAGAGCTTTAGTGGCAGAACAAGCTGAACTTAGAATTTCCCTTGATCAGGAGATTTGATGCCAATTTAAGCAAGGACAAGGGCAACGATGGGTTGGAAATGAAAAGAAGAGACCATTTCAAATGCAGAATCAAAAATCTAAATTCCAAACCTAGATAAGGACAACAATAGTGGGATCAGAGTAAGTGTATAAAGATTGATCAAGGCAAAGCACTGATGTCGTAACCTGCTTGTCCTAAATATGGTGGTCACCATAGTGGAGTCTGCCCGATAGAGACTAGAACCTGCTTTGTGTGTGGGAAGGTTGGACATATTGCTAAAGCATGTTCAGATAATACAAATCCAATAGGATAAAGAAAAGTGCCAGCTGGAGTCTTTACCATTACTAGATCAGATGCTAAGGCAAACCCATCAATGGTAACAGGTAAATTCTCTATCTTTGGTACCCCAGCATCTGTATTGTTTGATTCTGGAGCTACAGTCTAATTTATATCCATTGAGTATATGAAGAGGCTGGGTAGAGTACCTGATACTGTTGAGGTCAGTTACAATGTGATAATCCCTTCTGGAGATTCAAAACAAACTAACCATATTTTAGGAGATTATGCTATTCCCATTGAAAATAGAGAACTCTATGTTGATTTAATTGTATTAGCCATGAATGACTATGATATGATTTTGGGTATGGATTGGTTGTCAAAGTATCGGGCTACAATAGATTGTCTGATAAAGATAGTAACTTTTCAACCTCCTAGTGAGGAACCGTTCACCTTTATTGGAATCGTACAAAGTTTCAAATTCTCAATTATATCAGTATTAAGAGCACAAAGATTATTGGATAGTGGTTGTGAAGGATATTTGGCGAGTGTTATGAGCATTGAAGAAAAACACCATCCTATCCTCAGTGAAGTACCAGTTGTTTGGGGATATCCAGAAGTATTTCCTGATGATCTTTCTGGATTACCACTAGACCGTAAGATAGAGTTTGTCATTGAACTAAATCCAGAAGCACATCCAATATCTAAAGCTCCATACCGAATGGCACCAGTTGAGTTGAAAGAATTGAAAATACAAATACAGGAACTATTAGATAAAAGTTTTATCAGACCTAGCTTTTCACCATGGGGTGCACCAGTTCTATTTGTGCGTAAGAAGAATGGTATAATGCGACTGTGTATAGACTATCGAGATTTAAATAAAGTTACAATCAAGAATAAGTATCGTCTGCCTAGAATAGAAGACTTATTTGATCAGCTCCAAGGTGCATCTATATTTTCAAAAATTGATCTGCGATCTGGGTACCATCAACTGAAAATAAAAGAGAATAATATCACTAAGATAACATTTAGCACGAGATATAGACATTATGAATTTTTGGTGATGCCATTTGGGTTGACAAATGCTCCAGCAGCTTTTATGGATTTGATGAACCAGATATTTAAAAAATTTCTTGATAGATTTGTTATTGTGTTTATTGATAATATCCTGATTTACTTTAGCACAAAAGAAAAGCATGGTGAACATCTAAGAATGGTTTTAGAGGTTTTGAAAGAGAAACAACTATATGCTAAATTTATGAAATGTGAATTTTAGATTGATCGAGTGGTATTTCTAGGACATGTAATATCAGGAGTAGGAATATCTGTAGATCCAAGTAAAGTAGAAGCTATTAATAGTTGGTTAAAACCTAGTAATCCTTCAGAAGTACAAAGTTTTTTGGGTTTAGCTGGATATTACCATAGATTTGTGGAAGGATTCTCCAAGATAGCTTCTCCTTTGACAAAATTAACCAGAAAATGTGTAACATTTAAATGGACGGATGCTTGTGAGAAAAGTTTTTAGGAATTGAAGAAAAGGTTAACTTCAACTCCTATTCTTTCTATTCCATCAGGTACTGGAGGCTTTGTGGTTTATAGTGATGATTCAAAACCCTACTTGTTTTGTGGTGATTCTAGATTTATGTATCACTAATGACACAATAAATACTTAGATTCATTTAGCTGGACATTTGGTTTTACTATACTAACCGCTAATGTGAAACCTTGATTTGTTATAAACAAAGGTGTACATAAATACTTGATCTCATAAACAAGTGTTGGCATTAAAAAATAATTTTCAAATAGTAAGATAATATCATGATTACCTTATTGCATGAACTATTGATAACATCTTTCTGTTGAAACCTTCATTATGTATGGATTCTGATAGTGCAATTAAAAGAGGTAAACATAATAAATAATCGTTCATCTATCCAAAACTCAAAAGCGAATTCCTAATACTCAGTACTTTTATTACTTGGGTTTTTTAGTTATAGCATACATTATTTATTTTATATTCTAAACCACATAAAGTCTATCTTTTTTAGAAATATAATCCTGAAATCATCAAACAACTTCCCTATGGATCGACTTTGGACTCAAGAGAAATTTATTACTTGACACATGCACTTCGGTTTGCAACCTTAAAGTTATAGCAATATTATGCACAACGTTCTTTGACAACGTTAAGAAAATCACCCCAACACCTGTCTATCAAGGAGATTCTATTCATCATCATTCATGCCTTTAGATTTTGCACCTTCGAAAGACAAGTGCAGCTTCTTGCTATAGAGGTAGTCTTCCATTTGTATCTTTCAAAACAAAAAGTCCAAATAATCAAACTTGGTGATACCCGATGTAGATCCTTTTCTGTTCACCATTATTCTCAAACTCAACACTAGCTCTGCTACAATTGTTAGGAAATAGACCTCCTATTCTATTTGAAGATTTACTAAGAATAAATAAAAATGTAAAAGACTCCATATTTATACAGGTTCATTATAATATATGACTACTTTGCATTTTATTGTTGTAGATTTCACTGTGATAAAGGGAGAAATTACAAATATAAGAGAAAACTTTCAAGTTATCACTCTTCTATGTCTAAAGATGATTTTTTCCCTCAAAAGCATATAGTAGATACCCTCGCTATATGAAAAATGTAGCCCTTTATCTAATGTATACTCCTAAAAGTGTGTTTAATAGGCTGTTGTAGGGCATAGGCGCTCAAAGGGCAAAGCCTTGGCTTTGTCTATTCTATTCCACTACACTGCAAGCGAAGCACTCATGGGGCAAAACCTAGGCCCTGCCCATCCTATCTTGCAACAGACACCACAGAGATTAGCTCTACACTATTTTATCTTTAAGCATATACCGCAGAGCCTAGCCATGTACCATTCTATCTTGCAACAAACACCATAGAGCCTACGCTCTATAAGGCTAGGGCCTAGGCCCTACCTTTTCTAAACTTTAACCCCTCCTAATTGGTCTTCTTTTTCTTGGTTGATTAGCCACATTCTTCTCAACATCAACTTGTATAGATTTTGATGATGAGTAGGTTAGTCTAGGATAGACCCCTAAGACTTTGAAAGATTTTCTGTTTATGTAAGACCTTTGTAAAGTTATACTACTAGGCAGTACTAGAATAAGAATTATCTTGCAAAAAATAGAGAAGAAGAACTAACAATCATAATAGTAATGAAAAGTTCAAGACTAAGACCAAAAAGTCTAAGACTAGAGCAGAAGGTTAAGTGAGGCAATGGGTTTCAACAAACATGAGGACTAAAGAAGTCTAGTGAGAACTTGAAGTTAATTAAGGATTAGTGAGGTCAGCCACGTCCAAAGAACTGAATAAAAAATAATTAGATTTTGAAAAGCCAGTTTAGTCCACGACTATAGCAGTACACTTAGCTGGCTAAGCATTATGAGAGAGTGAGGACATGTGTAAATTTAAAGGATTAGGTTAAATCTACGAACTCGTAATGATGAGTTGCTATAGTCCAAACTAATGGGTAGAAAAGTAAGAACAAAGCAGATATGACGTAAAGAACAACAAATGAAAAACATTGTCAAACTGTGACTACGCAAAGTGACAAAATGGTTGCAGTAATGATACAAGAAAAGTAGGTGCAACGAGCAAAAAATCAGAGATGTCTGTAAAAGAAAGCTTAAGATAAAAAGAAAGAGACTCTTTGATAGCCATCAGAAGCTCTCAAACTTTCAAATAAATAAGCTCAATAGCTATATCCATCCTCCCGAAGATCAATATATGTAGAAAGGCATAAAAACATTATATGGATGAAAACACTCAGCAAATCTTCACGTGCAGATCTTCTTGCTAAGTGATACACTTGTCACCATCAAAGAGCCATTGGTGTGAACTTTAACTTGTGTAGGAAAACTTCTAAACTCAAACTTGTAAGGGAAGAGTTGAAGTTCATACTTATGTGAGAAGAGCTTAAGAATCTAACTTATAAGGTAAGATTGAGTAATCAGACCTATGTAGAAAGACTGGGTTGTAGTATCAAGGTTTAGAGGAAACTGGAGACTTAGTTTTGGGAACTAAGTGGTTATATTAGAACTGACTTGGTTATATATCTTAATTTGTTCTAGTGGATTCCTCTTATCTGTCAGGGGTATGGAGTAGAAGAATTACCCCATCTTCAAACCACTATAAAATTGTTGTGTCATTTATATTTTCACATTGTACTTTCCAGCAATTTGTTTACTTGTTTACTTGCAGATTTGCAGTTGTATCTATTTTTTAATTCTACTGAAACTGTCTTGCATTGCATGCAAAATAATGTATGTGTCTTTAAGAGCTCAAATAATATTTTGTTGCATAACTCTATAGTTTGTTGAGTTGTTTTTAGAAGGTTAAAACTTACTGAAATATCGAGCAACTTGATAAGTGCATATTTTGACATATTTTTAGATCAAATCCTTTATACTTTTCTTGCTTTATTCTTGTTAATATTCTTGTTTTATTAATGTTTTGTGTTAGGGAATAAATGGAAGCATGTTTTCAGACTTGTGCAGTTTTTGTAATTGAGCATAACTTCATGATCAAAAGCTCTATGGACCTGAAACTTGTTTCATTTGAAAGACAAGAGATAGAGGTACAACTTTTATGTTGGAGGCTCAGCCCAATTCAGTCTTTATGATAGCAGAAAATTCATCCAAGTAATTACACAAAATGGATCACCAAAATTCGGATCAGAGTTCAGCCAGTATTGACTTATTTTACCAATTCGGTTATATATCTTGAGCCAAAATTTAGTTTAGTCTGAAATTCGGATATGTTATACCCAAGAGGTAGATAAACAAGTTTTATGAAGATAAGATGGTGTGAAAATGTGTCGAAATGGTAAAACCATAGGCTGCAAGTTGCTGCTGATGTTACAGGGCGGCTCTTGGACATGACTCGGTAATTTGACCATATCTCCTTCATCCGATCGCCAAATTTGACAAAAGATATATGAAAATATATCAGCGTTGAAAGATATACAATTTTTATTCTTCACGTATCTTCAAAATCTGGCTGTATCGGACCAAAAAATGTAATTCAATTCAGTGGATGAGAAATTTGTGTAACAACTTACCAACTCTTGGCAACTAGCATACCACTTGATTAACCCCTCCATTATTTGTTTGGCCTTTAGCTTACTCCAAGTACTATAAATAGGCCATGTATTCAGCTTGTAAGAGGGGGGGGTAGAGGGTTTCTTTAGGCTAAGTTATCTAGTTTGTATGTTTTCTAGTATTGTAAGTTTTCTAGTAGTAATAGAAATGCATTCTCTAGTTTCTCTTATATTTTTAGTCTTTGTTACTTTTATTATGTCTTTCTAAATTTTATTTTGCTGAGGAAAAAGGGTGAATCTCTTGATGGAGGAAGAGAAATGGTTATAAGGGTAGAAATTGTTTAAGTATGTTGTATTATTATTATTATTTTTGATCTAAACCCTACTTATTTTTGTGGTGATTCTTGATTTATGTATCTCCAATGCACACAACAAATACTTGGGTTCATTTAGCGTATTGTACGGTTTTACCCCACCGACTGCTAATGTGAAACCTTGATTTGTTGTTGACGAAGGAGTACATAAATGCTTGATCCCATAAATAAGTGTTGGCGTTAAGAGATAATTTGCAATAGTAAGACAATATCATGATTACCTTATTGCATGAGTTACTTGATAATATCTTCCCATTGGAACCTTCATTATGTATGGATTCCAATTGTGGCAATTAATAGAGGTAAAAAGAATAAATAACCATTTATCTATCCAAAACTCAAGAGTGGATCCCTAATCCTCAGTACTTTTATTACTTCGGTTTTTTCTTTAGCTACATCATACATTAATTGTTCATATATTTTTAATTCACATAAACTCCATCTTTTTATAAATATAAACTTGAATTCTTCAAACAACTTCCCTATGGATCGACCTCGGACTCACGATAAATTTATTACTCACTACAACCTGCACTTGGGTTTGCAACCTTAAAGTTGTAGCAAGTTTTTGGCGCCGTTGCCGGGGAAGGCAAGGTAAGTATTCAGGTTTGTTAATATTTTTCCTTTGTAAATATAGTTTGTTTATTTTCTTTATGGATATATGGTTATATGGTATCGTAGTCATAATTCTCGACGTTTAGTAAGAAAATAATTCTGAAACTTTGTTTGGAAATTTGTTTGAATCATCTCCACACACTTCCACCATGGCTGAAAATGAAAGTGTCCAGGATGAAAATGAGAATCAAGAGGTGCGTACCATGCGTTATTACTTGCAACCTCCTCTAAATTCTTCTCCTTCTTGTTTCATTTTTCCTCTAAATGCAAATAATTTTCGATTCAAGTCAGGTATGATCCCTTTACTTCCTAATTTCCATGGTTTAGACTCTGAAAGTCCTTACTTGCATTTAAAAGAATTTGATGAAGTATGTGCCACTTTTGATGATCAAACTTGCACAAATGAGATTGTTAAGCTCAAATTATTTCCTTTCACTTTAAAAGATAAAGCAAAAATTGGCTTAATTCTTTAAAACCTAGGTTAATTGGTACTTGGCAAGAAATGCAAGATGAATTCTTAAAAAATTCTTTCCAACTCATAAAACTAATACTTTGAAAAGACAAATTCAAATTTTTCTCAAAATTCGAATGAAGTTTTCTTTCAATGTTGGGAAAGATTTAAAGATTTGTTGAATTCATGCCCACATCATGGTTTTGAAAAATGGCGCTTAATTAGTTTCTTTTATGAAGGTTTAACTCCTGAAACAAAACAATTTGTTGAAACAATGTGTAATGGTGAGTTTCTTGATAAGGAACCTGATGAAGCCCTAGAATACCTAGATCATTTAGCAGAAAACTCTCAATCATGCATAGTGTTAATTCTTCCGAAGGTTCTATTAGATCTAATCTTGCTAATAGTAATAAAGGAAAATATTACCTTAGCCAAGAGAAGATGATCTAAATGCTAGACTTGCTAGTTTAACAAGAAAAGTTGAAGCCATAGAACTTAAGAAAGTAAAGGAAATCAAATCTGTGCAAGAGGAAGAAGTTTGTAGCAATTGTGAACTTTGGGGCACTCCACCAATGAATGTCCAAACCTTCCAGTACAAGCAAATTTTATGAACACATTCAAAAAGCCTTTCCATTCTCCATATTCTGAAACTTACAATCCACAATGGAGAAATCATCCCAATTTCAGTTGGCGAGATGATAACCGTGCCCAACCACCGCATTCACAAAAACCACAAAACTTTCATTCTTATCCACCTCCACATACAAAATCCATTGAGGAGACTTTGCAAGCATTTATGCATGAACAAACAAACATCAATAATCAGACTTCACAAGCTATCAATGAGATCAGAAGCACACTTTCAACACTGACAACTTCTTTGCGTACTCATGAAAAAGGTAAATTTCCTGCTCAACCTCAACCTAATCCTTCTACTCAGTGTCATGTTTCTTCTTCAGGTGAAAATGCAGTCAATGAGGCTAATTCAGTTACAACTCTTCGGAATGGAAAAGTTGTTGACAAGACTATTCATCCCAAGGAGAAAGTTTCTAATCCACCTCCAGAAATGAAAAATGGAAATAGTCTTGACGATTAAGGTAAGTTTAAGAAGGTAAGCATGAAAATGAAGAAAAGAAAAATATTTACCTCCAGCACCATTTCCTCAAAGATTGCAAGCAACTCAGAAATTGAACTCAAATGCTGAAATTTTGAAATTTTTAAACAAGTCAAGATTAATATTCCATTATTGGATGCAATCAAGCAAGTTCCACCTTATGCCAAATTTTTGAAAGATTTGTGTACAATCAAAAGAAAACATCATGTACAAAAGAAGGCATTTTTAACTGAAAGTGTTAGTTCAATCATTCAACAATTCACTCCACCCAAGTACAAAGATCCAGGTTGTCCAACCATTTCATGTATCATAGGAAACACTAGAATAGAGCGTGCTTTGCTTGATCTTGGTGCTAGTGTAAATCTTCTACCTTTCTCAGTTTATGAACAGTTAGGTTTGGAGAACTTAAAACAACTTCTGTTGTACTCCAACTAGCTGACCGTTCGATTAAAGTTCCAAAGGGAATAGTAGAAGATGTGTTGGTACAAATTGATAAGTTTTACTTTCCAGTTGATTTCATTGTTTTGGACACAGAGCCTGTTGCACAAATACATACACAAATTCCTATCATTTTGGGTCGTCCTTTTCTTGCAACTTCAAATGCTTTGATCAATTGTAGAAATGGTATTTTGAAGTTATCATTTTGAAATATGACTTTGGAACTAAATGTTTAATGTTTGTATGCAACCTGCAGAAGATGTCGAAGTACATGAAGTGGATTCAATTGAGGAACTTGTTCATGAATACTTTACTACTACTAACTCTTCAGATTCTTTGGAGACTTGTTTTGAAAGTGAAAGTATTTATAAAAAGGAACACACTAATACTATCTCTGAATTTTTGCAGGTACAAAAAAAATTTTTGGAAGCCAAGGTTCGAAGAACTTTCATCATCAACAGTAAAATCTATTCCATCAAGTATTAAAGCTCCTGTGGTTGAATTGAAACCTTTGCCAGTTAATTTGAAATACTCTTTCTTGGGTGAGAATGAAACTTTTCCAGTAATAATTTCTTCCAAATTCGATGCATATCAGAAGGTAAGTTGATCGAAACTCTGAAAATGCATAAGAATGCTTTAGGATGGACCATTGCTGATATTAAAGGTATTAATCCTTTCATTTGCACACATAACATCTATCTAGAGGAAAATGCTAAACCATCTAGAGAAATGCAACGAAGGCTAAATCCTAATATGAAAGAAGTAGTAAGAAATGAAGTCATTAAACTCTTAGATAATGGAATCATTTATTCTATTTCTGATAGCAAATGGGTAAGTCCTACTCAAGTTGTACCTAAGAAATCTGGAGTCACTGTAGTCAAGAATGAGAATGATGAATTAATTCCAACTAGGACTGTTACTGGTTGGCGGAATGTGCATTGACTATAGAAAACTCAACTCAGTCACTAGAAAAGATCATTTTCCATTACCTTTCATGGATCAAATTTTAGAAAGAATTGCAGGACACGAATTTTATTGCTTTTTAGATGGATATTCTGGATATAATCAAATTGCA
>CM033112.1:5925676-5996532 GCA_019321725.1 Paulownia fortunei
AATTTTTGAATGACTAAGAGTTAAACTCAACACTTGTTTGATTTTATTTCCATATTACTTTGTTGCTTCATGAGAATAAAAGTTGGAAGATAGTTATTATAGGTGTTTGTAGGTATCACTGCTGGAAATCTTCACGAGACTATAACTCGTCCTCTATGGGCCACCTAGGGGTTTAAAGGCTTGTTGCATATGCTAAATGCAATCGTGATTTCCTACGAAAGTGGATTAGTTTATGTTTGTTTTAAGCTTGCTCGAGGACAAGCAAGGGTTAAGTGTGGGGAATTTGATAAGTGCATATTTTGACATATTTTTAGATCAAATCCTTTATACTTTTCTTGCTTTATTCTTGTTAATATTCTTGTTTTATTAATGTTTTGTGTTAGGGAATAAATGGAAGCATGTTTTCAGACTTGTACAGTTTTTGTAATTTGAGCATAACTTCATGATCAAAAGCTCTATGGACCTGAAACTTGTTTCATTTGAAAGCAAAGAGATATAGGTACAACTGTTATGTTGGAGGCTCAGCCCAATTCAGTCTTGATGATAGCAGAAAATTCATCCAAGTAATTACACAAAATGGATCACCAAAATTCGGATCAGAGTTCAGCCCAGTATTGACTTATTTTACCAATTCGGTTAGGCCAAATTTATTTTGGTCTGAAATTCGGATATGTTATACCAAAGAGGTAAATAAACAAGTTTGATGAAGACAAGATGGTGTGAAAATGTGTCGAAATGGTAAAACCATAGGCTGCAAGTTGCTGCTGATGTTACAGGGCGGCTCTTGGACATGACTCGGTAATTTGACCATATCGCATTCATCCGATCGCCAAATTTGACAAAAGATATATGAAAATATATCAGCGTTGAAAGATATACAATTTTTATTCTTCACGTATCTTCAAAATCTGGCTGTATCGGACTGAAAAATGTAATTCAATTCAGTGGATGAGAAATGTAATAACTTACCAACTCTTGGCAACTAGCATACCACTTGATTAACCCCTCCATTATTTGTTTGGCCTCTAGCTTACTCCAAGTACTATAAATAGGCCATGTATTCAGCTTGTAAGAAGGGGGGGGGTAGAGGGTTTCTTTAGGCTAAGTTATCTAGTTTGTATGTTTTCTAGTATTGTAAGTTTTCTAGTAGTAATAGAAATGCATTCTCTAGTTTCTCTTATATTTTTAGTCTTTGTTACTTTTATTATGTCTTTCTAAATTTTATTTTGCTGAGGAAAAAGGGTGAATCTCTTGATGGAGGAAGAGAAATGGTTATAAGGGTAGAAATTGTTTAAGTATGTTGTATTATTATTATTATTTTTGATCTAAACCCTACTTATTTTTGTGGTGATTCTTGATTTATGTATCTCCAATGGCACAACAAATACTTGGGTTCATTTAGCGTATTGTACGGTTTTACCCCACCGACTGCTAATGTGAAACCTTGATTTGTTGTTGACGAAGGAGTATATAAATGCTTGATCCCATAAATAAGTGTTGGCGTTAAGAGATAATTTGCAATAGTAAGACAATATCATGATTACCTTATTGCATGAGTTACTTGATAATATCTTCCCATTGGAACCTTCATTATGTATGGATTCCAATTGTGGCAATTAATAGAGGTAAAAAGAATAAATAACCATTTATCTATCCAAACTCAAGAGTGGATCCCTAATCCTCAGTACTTTTATTACTTCGGTTTTTTCTTTAGCTACATCATACATTAATTGTTCATATATTTTTTATTCACATAAACTCCATCTTTTTATAAATATAAACTTGAATTCTTCAAACAACTTCCCTATGGATCGACCTCGGACTCACGATAAATTTATTACTCACTACAACCTGCACTTGGGTTTGCAACCTTAAAGTTGTAGCACAACTCAAGTTTAGAAACTCACTAAACCAAAACTAGGCACAGGTATTTAGAAAAAGAAATGAGTATAAGATTTAAAAGTGATATTTTCTTGAGAACTTTTAACTCACTTTTCAGCATGAAGAATATGGATAGTATATCTAGACTTTCTATATTTTCTATTAATGAATATGTTGATTGAAGGATTCGTATGTAGATACATTTGTCAACATTAGATGATAACACATGGACGATGTTAAAAAAAATAGGTCCATCGAGAATCATAAAGACGGATCTATGTAGTGGAACATAGCTCATTGGGAACCAAAAGCCGAATGGTCCCCTACCAATAAGAAGATGAATCTTGACAATATGGCCAAGGAAAACCTTTTCAAAACTCTTGATAAGCTCATATTTAACAATGTAAAGAAATGTTAGACTGCAAAGGATATCTGTGGAAAGATCACCACGATATATGAAAGAACATATTAAATAAAGAAAAATAAGTTGTCCCTAGTAGTATAAAAGTCTGAAAAGTTTAAGACGAAGTCAGGAGAGACCTTGGATGAAATGGATGAGAGGTTTACAACTCTTGTCAATGAACTCACCGCTGTTGAAAAAGAGTATACCACCAAGGAGATGGTGTTAAAGGTGATTAAGACTTTCCAAAGATTGGGATATCAAGACAGTAGCTATGAAAGAGTTAAAAGATCTCCAAAAAATATCTCTATGAATTTTTCTTTGATCTCAAAGCTTATGAGTTCAAAATAGGGATAAGGACAGAGGAAGAGGCATTACATCAGGTTAAAGAACTACTACTTTAGCAATCAAAGACCATAGTGAGAAGATCATTGATCCTTCAAATGATCAGTCAATGGCGTACTGGAGAGAAACTTCCGAAGGTTCATGAAGAAAAGCCTCAAAAGCAGAGGACAATCATCAACACGAAGAAGACAAGCTCAAAACCAAGTTAGTGGAAATAAACTTGAAAATTAATTACTCACTGACTTGTGTTTCCATATCCCCCATACAAAAGTACACCAAAGAAGAGAGAAAGCTTGAGAGAAAAAAAGTCCAGAATGAAAAAAAATTATAGTTGTTGAAGTTGAAGCCAACAAACAACCAATAGAAATAGAGTATGATTCCTCGAGCAATGAGGACAGTGATACCAAAAAGAAAGCTTTAATGTATCTTATGGAAAATGATGTAGTTGAATCTATCTCAATAACTAACAAGGTAAGTCTTTCTCTCTCAAATGATTTATTTCATGAGGATTTATATTCCAAAATTCTATAATAGTATAAAAAAGCACACACTCTCTCTATTGAGAAAGACAAGCTTCAAAGTGAGCATAAAACTCTCTTAGCCAGGTTGAAAACCCAACAAGGTTACATGGATGAGTGCAACAATCTCAAAGAAAAAAATAATACGCTAAAATTAAAAAAATACACTCACAACATAAAGAAAACCTATACTGGCTGAAAAGAATGTAGAACTAGAACAATTATTCTCTTATTTCACTAAAGCATTCAAATACATGGATAGCTTGATAAATGTGCAAAAAGTATTTGGTGACAAAATTAGAATAGGGTTTGACCACACAAATGTTGCTACCAAATCCTCTTTGATAATGATTGAGGACAAAATGGACTTTTCTAAAGAAAAGAAAAGATAACCTTTGTCAAAGGTTAAATCAAACAAACTCGGAGTATAGATTATCAAAAGATGTCAAAAAGGTTTGAAACTATTCAAGTCATTAGAAAGGGGCTGGGATATATAGAGGAACAAAAACCTGCTACACCTCGAACTTCCAAAATTTATACTCCAAGAGTGTGACCAACCAAGTGACTTTGAATGGAAGACGAAGCAGGTATTCAACATGGATAATACACAAAATCCCATATTAAGCTACCCTACTTAACACACATAGATGTGAAAATCTACTATCAATTTAATGATAGAAAAGGTAGACTTCATAGAGGGTACAAGGATCATCAAATTACAAGATATGATCAGTTCTGTGTACTTGCACACCATAGATTTCATAAATCGAATGCACACAAGCATAACACATATATCCACACATGTATCAAAGAAGAACCACATGCATTATCATAAAATTTATGTGCATTGAAACCTAGAAAGTATGATTCTCCTAGAAAGAAAGTCAAACAGGTATGGGTTCCAAAGAAAACCAACCCTGAAGGACCCAAGATGAAATGGGTACCTAAAGCATAATTGTCTATACACAAGTTAGCAGAAAAGTCAATAGACCTCCTCTATGGTACATTGATAGTGGTTGCTCAAGGTATATGACTGGAGATAAAAAAAATTGTCAGAATATAGAGCAATTAAAAGCCTATATGTAGTTTTTGGAGATAACTCCAAAGAAAAAAAAGGGGATGGGTAAAGTATGCATATGTAACATGTCATTTATTGATGTTTTTTTATGTTAAAGGTCTTAAGTATGTTTTGTTTAGCATTAGTCAATTGACAAAGGTTATATTAGAATTTATTAATAATTTCTACATATTTAAAAAAATTGAATTTGGCCATGTCAAACTCACTAGAATTAGAAAAGATAGTATTTACATTATTGATTGGTTATTATCCTGTACTACTAACCCCATTTGTTTTATAGCAAACAATTCATTAGAAAAGGGTTGGTTATGGCTTAAATACTTAAAGCACATCAACTTCAAGAAATTATAAAGCTCTCCAACCATAGTCTATTTGAAGGACTTCCAAATATAACATATCGGAAGGACAAAATATGCTAAGCTTCCTAATTGGGTAAACCGACCAAGTCAACGTTCAAGAGTAATACAATCATCTACCAACCACCAGAGTGTAAGAGCTACTCCACATGGACCTTTTAGATAGATGCAGACAGACAGTCTAAGTGGAAAAAAGTAGAGCCTTGTGATTGTAGACGATTACAGTAGATACACTATGTTATTTATCTACAGAGCAAAGATGAAACTTGTGATTTGAGCATTGAAAAACCAAGCCAATATACGAACCAGATTAAAATGAAGCACTGGATTCTTGAACACTGAAATGGAGAATTATTTCTCTGAAAATGGCATTAGACATGAGCACTCAGTAGCTAGAATTCCTTAACAAAATGGAATTTTTAATAGAACAAATAGAACTCTCAAGGAAATTGCGCAAGCAATGTTAATTAAAGCAAAACTTCCCAAGAGATTCTAGGTTGAAGCAACTAGTACTTCATGCTACACTTAGAATCGATGTATGAAAAAGAATTAGCACAACAAGATATTGAAGGATTTATGGAAGGAAAGGAAGGCTAATATCTCCTACTTTCACATCTTTGGATGCAAATTCTACATTAATAATAGAAAATAAAAAGTCTATATTTTCGACGCCAAATCAAAAGAAAGAGTTTTCTTAAGCTACTTTGCTACGAGCATATTATATAGAGTTCCAACAAAAAAACCCTAGTTGTTGAATAATCTATTCATGTTGTTTTTGATGAAAACGATAATCAAGAGAATTCATCAACTAATAGAAATGGAGAAGAATCCAGCAAAGCAAACATTCAGAAGATAGCGAATCTTCAGTTGTGCTTGAAGAAATTATACCAAATGTCAATGAAGATTCATATGATAAATAAGACACACCCAACAAAAATATTCATGTTCTAATAGAAAGAACAGTCAAATCAGCTGGAGACCAATCGATTGAACTTTAACCTGACTTGAGATGACTTAAAGATTATCCACAAGAGTTGGTCATTGATCACCAAATGCAAAAGTCTACACTAGGTCTGCATCACAAAATAAAGTCATGTTTCTTACATTCCTATCACAAGTAGAGCCCAAAAGATCGAAGAAGCTCTACAATCCAGGCTGGATTGAATCTATGCAATAAGAACTCAATCAATTCAAAAAAGTTAACTCTTTCAAACTAATTCCTTGACCAACTCATCAAGGATAATGAGTCATTAGAACTAAATAGGTCTTTGGAAACAAAATGGATAAACAAGAAAATGGCATAAAAAATAAAGCAAGATTGTTTACAAAAGGATATTCACTGGACGAGGGGATAGATTTTAATGAAAAATTGCTTCTATGGTAAGATTTGTATACTACTCGAACTATCTTGCATTGCATATAAAATGACGCCTGTATCTTTAAGTGTGTAACCAATATTTCCATTGCGCAACTTTGTTTCATTAAGTTATTTTTAGAAGGTTAACACCTACTGAAATATCTTAGTGAGAAACTTAGTTTCATAAACTCAGTAAACCAAAACCAGGCACCAGTAGTTAGAAAAAAAAAACAAGTAGGTAGAAAAAAAATAAGTATATGATTTAAAAGTTATATTTCATAAAGGGCTTGAAGTTTAAGTAAAAGTAGTAAACCCAACTCCAACCACTGTTTTGAAGAATTTAACTCGACGTTCCTCCACCAATTTGCTAACAGCAGAAAATATCAAAAAACACCTTTGACCTAGTTTAGCCTTTGGCAAAGACAGGGGTGAACTATTATGGAGCTTTACACAGGTGTTCACTTCAAAACCTAGAAGTAACACACAACCGATCAAAGGTAAGTAAATATTTATTTGCAAGTACAATGCATAGACATAGTGGATGTGTGAATTATATATAATATCATAAATCATATGTGCATAGTAGAGGGCTCTCCATTGAGCATACATACATGAGCATTGTCATTGCCACGTGCATGCATCATATATGAGCATTGTGATAAATCTTGCATTGCACGGTATGATTCTGAGAAAGGAAAATATTTTACTGACCACTACTAGTGCACCGAAGCATGGATGGATTTGCATGGTTGTATGCATGGATTTGTAGGTTTGTGTGTATAGATTTGCATGCTTTTATAATTATTGGCCATTGGATTATGGCATTGTGCAGAGCTCTTTTCCGGTGCATGGGATAGTAGCATTAGTCAGGGGCCCAAGAAAGAAATGATTTTGAGAGAAATATTTTGATACATGGAATTGCATTGTGGGCATAGCATTTTGAGATGCATGACTTGATATTGTGGATTATTTTTTGACATGCATAATCTTTATTTGCTGAGCATTAGCTCATATAGTTTATGCATTGTAGGTGAGTCTAGTGATACTTGATACCATGGACTTACTGGGCAAGCTGTTGGGGTTTCTACAAGTTCTGAGGATCAGTATACATGGATGATGACCTATTGGGTTGTGTTGTGGGCATATTCTAAATTTTACATTCATTATTATTATGTAAAGTGCTGACTATATATAAACAGTGATGTTTTTCTATATACAGGGTTATATGTGAGAAAATACTTTATTGTTTCTCAAAGTGCTACATTTGACAAAAGTATATATATATACACACACACACACATGCACACATATGTGCTACCTTGTCAAAATTATTGTTATACCAATATCTATATTTAGTGTTGGGGGTGTTTCATGAAGACCACATTCCTTAATGGGAATATTAAAGAAGAGATCTATATGAGACAGCCTAAGAGCTTCATATCTTGAGAGAGTGAGCAAAAGGTTTGCAAACTCTAGAGATATTTTTGGACTCAAGCAGGCTGCCCAAAGTTGAATATCCAGTTCGATGAGACAATCAAAATGTTTGATTTCTATAAAAACTCGGACGAAACTTATGCCTACAAGAAGGTTAGTGAGAGTGCAGTTACATTTGTTGTGTTGTATGTTGACGATATCCTACTCATTAGGGATAATCTAGAGATGTTGCAGTCAACAAAAACATGGTTGTCTAACCAATTCTATATGAAGGATTTGGGAGATGCATCATTTATCCTTAGTATAAAGATCTATAGAGATAGGTCTAGAATGATGATTGGATTATCCTAATCCACATACATAGATAAGATGCTAAAGAGGTTTAGCATGGAGGGATCCAAGAGGGGAATTGGATTCATGCTAATGAGTCATGGCATCTCTTTCTTGAAGTCTATATCACATAAGACTCCTAAATAGTGTGAAAGGATGACTTGCATACCTTATGCTTCCACTATTGGGAGCATAATATAGGTATGTTATGTACGAGGCCTGATGTCACACGTGCTCTGAGTATGACAATAAGATATTAGCCAATCCAAGCAAGGAACACTGAAAAGCTGTAAAAATGATCCTAAAGTACTGAGAAGGACTAAGTATATCCATATTGTATACGATAGTGGAGAATTGAAACTAGAAGGTTATACCAATTCTAGTTTTTAGTCGGATAAAAATAACTCCAAGTTAATGTCTAAATTTATATTCATTTTGATTGGTGGTGCAGTCAGCTGGAAGATTTCCAAGAGAGAGACAACCACAGACTCCTTTATTGAGGCTAAATATATCACTGCATGTGATGCAGTGAAGAAAGCTATTTTGATAAGGAACTTCATCCAAGAGTTGGTTGTAGTTTCATCTATTGTTGATCCGATATTGATATACCATGATAACAATGAAGCTATTGCACAAGCAAAAGAGCCGAGGTCTCATTAATGATCCAAGCACATCATGAGATGATACCATCTGATAAAAGAGATCATTAGTAGAGGCGATGTTGTAGTTGATAGAGTCACCTCAGCAGAAAATAAATTCCAAAGCACTGAATGCTATCTTTAGATCTATTGACTCCAATCAATTCAGGCTGATTGTAACTTGTGAAATCACCAAGAAAGCATGGGACATACTTGAAGTAGCCTATGAAGGGACTACTTCTGTCAGACTTTCAAAACTATAAATGTTAGCTTCTCGATTTGAGGATCTCAGAATGCTGGACAATGAGACCAAAGTTGATTTCAATGCCAAACTTTGTGGTATTGCAAATGAGGCTCATGCCTTGGGGAAAAAATATACGGATACAAAGCTAGTGAGAAAGACACTGAGATCATTTCCTGAAAGGTTTGCTCATGAAGTAACAACAATTGAAAAGGCCGAGGATATTACCAAAATGTGTTTAAATGAATTGATAGGCTCATTGCAGACTTTCAAAATGAATCTCAAGCAAAACAAAATGACAAAAGACAAAGAAATTACAATGCAAGCTAAACTTAAACAATCAAATGATGATGTTCATTCTGATGTTCCTAACATGACTGGTCAATTAGTTCTCCATACCAAAAACTTTGGAAAGTTCTTGAAAAAAATGAATTAGCAATTAAAAATTCAAAGCAGATAAGAGTTCTAATGTTCCCAAAAATAAAAATGCTCATAATCCTTCTTCTTCTAATGACAGGAAAGATAAGCGCATTCAATGTAGAGAGTGTGAATGCTATGGGCATATCCAATCTGAATATGCATACACACTCAAGAAAAAGGGAAGATCACTCAACATTACATGGAGTGATACTAAGTTAGAGGACACTTAGGAGGAAGACGATGATGTTGTAAGTAATCATGTGGCTCTATGTTTTATTACAAAGCAGGACATAATTGTTCCATCTGGGAATTGCTATGTTACAAGTCATGTTGGAACACAAGTTGGTACATCACATATTTCATATGCCAATATTGACATTGTATCAAAAAGTAAAGAAATAGTTCAAAATTTCTCAATTGATGATGATTTTGAGTGCAGTAGTGATGATGATGATCTAAGTGATGAGGACATTCAAGTGATGTACAACCTAATGTACCAAAAATGGTTTGAAGTCTCTAAGACAAACAAGTCACTAGATGGACAGGTTATTGAGCTCTCATATTAGAAGGTTAAGTTACAACATGAGTTGAAACAATGCAAACTACATATTGCTGAAAATGATAAGTTGTTAAAGCTTGGTAATTGACAGAAAAGATTTATTACTTTTTCTAATTAAACTAAGAAAATATCTTCAATCACAATCTATTTTTTTCTTTTTTTCTTTTTTTCTTATGTATAAGAAAAGAACATAAAGGTCGGCAATTAACACATAAATTGTTTTTTACATTTATCTAGTTAAACTAAGAGAACATCTTGAATCATAATCTATATCTTTTTTTTTTCTTTCTTATGTATGAAAATAAGAGAAATAGGAGAAATTGTGATGATTATATTGATGATAAATGCCAAACTTCGATTATTGTTGAGCATGAGGATGAGGATGCATACACTTAGGAACATGTGTCCTTATTGCTACAAGAATTTGTACTAAAACTACCTTGTCATGCCAAATTAGGTTTTCAAGGGACTTTTCAAATGCCAAAAACTTTTGGGTATTCCCTTGATCATATCCGTCAAACCCTAGTATTACTAGTTCAATTGCATACAAGCAGCATTAGCCACTAAGAAATTGAATTAACCAATACCACGCTGAAGTCTAAGGGAAGTTAATTCCAAGATCCAACCTTCATCATTAGAAACCAATGGCATAATGAAAGACATGCAGATTGGCTAACAATAGCACATAATGAAAGACAAGCAGATTGCCTAACAATAGCTATGTTATAAAAAAAGACATACGACAGTTGTTTAAGATGTGATGAGACACAAAAAGTGGATGTCATAGCTTGATCTCCTTCTCACAAAATCCACTTTCTCCTCCTCACAAAACCCACTTTGTCCGCCATCCATTTGCAGTCTATTATACACTAGTCCAGCTCATTCTCAAAATTAGTTAGGAAAGGCCAAAGAGAATTCAAACACACTTCCAACAACAAACTAAGGTGGTCCAGCTTGAGCAATTACCACATGATGCTATTTTTGGAAATTTTGGAATAATAGAGACAATAGTAATATGATGTTTTAATTTGTAGATACCTAATCAATTGGCAGAACATATGCATTCAAAGTGCTCAATAAAGATGTTTTCAGCCCCAACAACTTGAACTAAACAATCAATGTTGGTCTGATGCAATCAAAAGTAATCTACCTATTATAACCCCTTATTATCTAGAATATTCTAGTGTAATGCTTTTAAGTTTTAATTTAAGTACAGAAAATAGAGAGATGAGTAAAACTAAGGGGATTATCTGTCTCACCTACAACTTTTAATTTGTGAAGACTTTAGCCAGCAAAAAGAGTTCACAATAAGCAAATCACTTAAAATTATGAAGGTCGACACAAAAAAAAATTGGCATGGTTGACCGACCCACTGAATTAATGGAAAACATCCAAATTTAACTTACCTCGTGCTAGTTAGGTATAATGATCTTGTCCTTTGCCAGACAAAATTGATATGCAGAAACACATCATTGCAGGAAAATACTTAGATATTCTTTGTATAAACTAACATTTTATGGCAGCTTTTAACATACTAGGTAACATATAAGACGAGAGGGTGAATGAAACAACAAAATAGGTATATAAGTGCTTTCTTCTCAGTGTTTGCTTCTGGAGCATCATCTTATAGTTCTCAACACAAGAATTCAATATGTAGACATGGAAACAAAAACAACTTGACTTGCATATGAAACATTTCAAACATAAAAGTATTTAATTAGCAATATAATTTTACATCAATAATCGATTACATATAATTATACATATAAGGTAGCAAATACTTGAATTAGCAAAGAAACCATTGCATATTTTTGATTAAATTATTGTATAAGTTCAAAGATGAAATCCCACATACTACGCTAAGAATGCCAAAATATACATCAGTAACTAGGTTCCTTCATATGCAGTATTTACCTCACCCCATGCAATTCTCTCTTCAATTCTTTGATGTAATCCTTCACTTGTGGGAGCCCAAGAGCTCGAATGAACTGATCAGAATCTATACCAATGTGAAATTCTAGATCAGAAGTCCTAATGAAATTAGCCTTAAGAATGCCATGAAATGATGTGCATTGCAATTCTGTTGCAAGTGTGAGGTGTAACAAGCAAAATTCTGGTATTCCAAATATGCCAATACCACAACCAGAGAGTTAGCTTTCCTTGATCTTCCACACCACCAGGTGTGCCTTACGAGTGCAGGCACTTAAAATCTTGCATAATCATGTGTGGAATCTGAAAACAAACATCAGAATACTATATGGGTGAGATTTTAATAAGTTGGAAAGAATATGACATCTTATATTATTTACCTCTTGTACAAGTTAAACAACGGTAGATGCATGACACATAAATTCATACTTGATATTCCAGCTCTTCAATTTGAAGGTCATTTAATGTCATAAGCAAATGAAACAGTCTAAGAGAAAATTGTAAATTGTAATCTAATCATATATTTGGTCATGTTGGAAATTGGATCGGGTTTAGGACCATTGACCCAATTGACATCCATATTTAGTTGGATGTCTCCACAATTTGAGTGGGATTGAGTTTCCTAGTTGGATTAGAATTCTACTTTAAGTAGGAATAAATATCTCTAATCCCCATCCAACAGAATGTGTGAATGAATGTAATTCTCCCATAAACTCTCTCCATATTCTCTCAAATCTTTTTCTCTCTCAGTCTTCCTTGGAGCATCACCATATACTCCAAGGATTTGAGGTGTGTAATTGAGTGAATAACTCTAGTAGTTATTCACCACCAACGAGAAAGATATATTCGTGGTTCGATCAAAAGGAGGCTGGTAGACGAGCTTGATTCGAGATACGTGGATCGATAATCCGTTGCGTATAGGTATACCCAATTCACATGAATTATATGAATATTTGATTCATATTATATTGTTGATTAATTTTCTTACAGGTCAATTAGTTCTTTTTACCTTCTCTGCAAGGATAAACTTGGGATACCTAATTTTTTCTGCTCCGTGGTGTAATTTCCCAGGTGTTACCTAAGGATTGCCGAGGATTTGCTCTTGCCTGGTGGTTATCACACATGTCCTGCTCATCACTATTAATTTAGCATCTGACTACAAAGTTTTATGGGGTTTTATGTTAATCTCTGAACTTCAATCCAAATTATCAACTTCTAAGTTCCTGATGCCTATGGCTCCTCGGTCAGAAGTACTGGCATACATCCTAAATTTATCCCCATATCTATTTTGTATCGAGGCATGCAGAGGAAGGACAGAATCAATCATACTAAGAGTACCACACAAAATCAGTAGCAAGAACAGATCTCAACAGCTCCAATCTGACAGCAATGTTCATGAATTTCGGAGGAGGGCAAAAGTGTCTGGAGAAACCAACCGCTCTCATTTTGTTGTTATGCTCTTCAAGGCATTTTGGAAGAAACATCAAATGATAATCATGGCACCAGACCACATCACCCTCCCTTTTAATGCTCATTTACGACATCAGCAAACATCTGGTTTGCCTTCTTGTTATCAACAAATTGAGACTGAAAACTACGCATGGTCGCAATGCGGTCTTCCTGTGGAAGCCCGAAATAGTGGAAAGAGGCCACAATATGTTGTTACAGTAGCCTCTGTAGTACTGGTAGACTATTTCTTAATTGAGGAACACAAGGATGCACCTCTGCAGTTAACAGAACAATGAGTATCTGACATTAATTTATCCTTTAGTGTAAGGTAGTAAACACAATTGAGATACTTATGAGTTGTACATGTTATTGATGATGTACGGTAATGTTTAGCTGAAGAATATCTTGAAATGTTAGAAATCAATTACACTTCTATATGAAACTAAATTTACAAACCTTTTCAGCAAGAGCTTTAGTTGGTGACCTCTGTCTGACTTCATCAGGAACATTTACACCGGCCAACCCTCTCAATCTAACTTCAAAGTCATTGATACCTTTAAGAGGATATAACTGGACAAATTACTCATCAGAGACAGATGTCATAACTGTGCAGTTAAAAATAGAAAAGGAAGTCATATATTAAGACAACTACAGAACTAGTAAAGCATAGGCAACATAATTGGGAAACTATTTTTGGCTCACTGCTGGATATAGACATCAATATCTAGTTCTTACCCAAAACAACACTAACTAGGCCTCCTACAATGATTTCAAGCATCCATGAGTCTTCACTCTTCCTAATTGCAGACACAGGCAGCCAGTTTGCCACCACCAGTAACCTTTGTTTTGGGACTCGAGCATCCTGTTTCTCGCAGAGATGTTTTGCTGAAACATTCACTTCCATATCCCCTCACCATCAAATAGATATAGGTCATCTGTTTTCCAAAAATGTCCACAACCCCATTACTATCTCCCGATTCTTCACTAGAATGAGAAGATTTGTTGGATCTTCTTAACTCTCGTTCTCGTAAAAGCCTTTCCAGGCTACTTGTGGGTATGGAGGAAATAGAGTTACATTGGTTGTCAAGCACATGGTGATTAATAATTCATCCTGCAGCAGACATCAATAAGCAATAATTCCAATATTGATTTGAATATCAAACTATTATCAAATCAATCCAAACGATTGTTCAAAATGGAAGACTCAATCACTATATTTATTCAAACGCCGGATACTCCCAACATGTTTTCTACCTACTAGACATTTTTCCTTGTTCAAATGACAAATATAAACTTTGGGGTTTGTATAAGAATGTACCAATTCTCAAGATTAACTGGATATGACAACACATTGATATGGGTCAATAAATCTCATTCCGTAATTCATATTTTTAAACTAGCTTTATTGGTTGAGAAGGCCAAAAGTAAGGAATCAATCTTGATGGTTGAAAAGGCAAAAAAAAGTAATGAATCCCAAAAGGTCGAAACAACTGAGTATTTTATCAAGAACTTATCCATGCAAATTGGACATCCTATTGACATTATCATAATGAATCTTAAGACATGATAGAATGAGAATGAAATTTACAAAATGAAGGATGGCCTAAATTTTTATGATCAAAATATTTTGAATGAAAGTTGATCAAATTGATAATTACAATAGAAAATGAAGTGATACTCAGATACTGAATAACTTGTGATCAAAGCCAAAACAAAGTGCACTCTTGGTTTCATTTTCCAATTTCATTTTCATGTTTCCAACATTTCCTGAAAATATTTTCGCTAAATTTTCGTGCAAAAATAAAAAATATGTTTGGATCATTTATATTTTTATGTAGAGTTTATAGGTTTGGAAATGAAAATGTATTTATTTTACACTATTTTCTCCATAAAATGACGTGAAATATTAGTAGGTTTGAAAATGAGCATGTTAGTTGCATGAAAAAACTTGAGATGCCAGTAGGTTTGAGAATAGGTTTCGAAGATGAAAATAAGTTGTGTTTTTGATGAAAATAAGTAAAACTAATGCATTTTCGAAGTTTCAAATAGTATTAAATGGACATATGTTGTTTTGGAAATGAGCCTCTAATACTCTATTCCAATCAGTTATGAACAGAAACAGATATCAAATATATCAACTCGAATTCAATGAAATATCATACTATAAACTTTTTCTCTAAAATGATTTACCATAAACAATTGTCAAGACTTGTTAAAAATAAAGCAGATAAGAAGAAATTAAAAAAAAAAGTATACATGTACAATTATTGTTTCATCCTTTTATTTTCTTGCTTTTGGATTTTGATGTCCGCGTGATTCAGCCATGATCTTTTACAATTTTTTACAAACCAAAACTATTGTTCTATCTAAAAGATAAAAAAAATTATCACAAACTTAAAGAAGTGATTTCATCCACTAATTTCATCATCCTATTACCAAGTAGCCTCCCTAAACGAACTATTTGACCACTGAACCTTCACAAATGGTAATACAACATATTTGGTACTTGTTTGTTGCAACCAATTATTTCAGGATATTCGTCATAAGTCAAATTCTCTTATAAGTTCATCATGCTTTTGTTGCATATTCTGATATACTACCATAAGGCTCCTAGAGTATATATAAAAAAAAGAATAAAAAAATAAGACGACATACCAATTTGTAGAATGCTTAGTAAATTCATGTACTACACCAATATAGATAAACAATTTCCGCTACTAATGAATAAACATTCATACAGCTTGTGTGCCTTCTAATAGAACTACTACAAATATTTTTCATCCAATAAAAATTGTATCCCCAATCTTAGGCACAGAATTCTCCCAACTTATAATGTTGAGTTTTAAGCTCAAAGAAACCTACCTTTTTCACTAGTCAACAAACAGCTTATATACTTATACATATTACAATAAAATCATATCATAACTATTGTAAAATACATTGAAGCACCGAATACCATAATCCTTATCAAATAAATCATAATTGACGATCCACTTCACAAAAAAGTCACTTAAATTATTCTTCGTAAGTATCTGAATTTGAACTTACTACAAAAGATAGAAGCATATTTGAAAATCAACTAAAATAAGCTACATCGGAGCACTACATACATGGAATATCAAAGATAACTCATGATTGTACACATTTATGATAAGAACCCAATATCTGCAATTAAGTTTCTGCTGTAACTACTATGCTCTTTTGAACAAGTCATTTAAGATAAGTACTAAAAGTATTCTTTGCGAGATCAACCCCAAGCAACAAAATATATCACAAATTTACATACTCAATCCTTGTACTAAAAATAAACCAAACATAATTGTACGAGTCATTCCTAACTCGTTTAGGAACACAAGTGGTAGAACCAAGTTCTTTACTCAAATCCGATTAAAGATCACAAGTAAACCCTAATTCATAATTCATAAGCTCTTGTGTGTGAAAAAAGAACATATTTGTTGTGAATGGTTAATTGTAAAATTTCTCATTGATTTGTATGATCTAGTATACACATATTTATGATACATAGGTAAGGAGCTAAATTAGGAACTTCCTATCTTACAAAATAAGGAATAACTCTAACAGAGAATATAGCTCAACAAATGCCTAAAAATCAAGGATCAAACAAAATGACCTAAAATACATAAATTCCCTTCATTACTACATATCTCAACACTCCCCCCTCAAGTTGGTGAATGAATATCTTACATTCCAAGCTTGCTGACAATCCTTTGGAAAATAGTGTTTGGCAGCCCCTTTGTAAGTACATCAGCTACTTTGTCTTTAGTTGAAACAAACGAAGTACAGATCAGGCCATTTTCCAATTTCTCCTTGATAAAGTGTCGATCGACTTTAATATGTTTCGTTCGATCATGTTGCACTGGATTGTGAGCTATGCTTATGGCCGACTTATTATCATAATATAATTTCATAGGGCCTTTCCATTTCACGAACAGGTCATCTAAAATTATCTTTAACCATAAGAATTCACATATTCCAAGCGCCATTGATCTAAACTTAGATTCTACACTTAATCTTGCCACCACACTTTGTTTTTTACTTCTTCATGTCACAAGATTACCACCTAGGAAAGTGCAGTAACCCGAAGTTGATCTCCTGTCAACTGAGGAACCTTCATAATCTGCATCAGTATAGATCTCTAGTGTCATGCTTTCTCCTTTCTAGAATAAGATTCCTATCCCAGGGGTGCCCTTCAAATATTGCAAGATTCTGTGTACAACCTTAAGATGAATTTCTTTGGGATGCATAAATTGACTAACAATGCTTACAGAAACATTAGGAACTTTAGATGGCCCCCATATATCGCTATGAATAAGAGCGAAAGGAACAAAAGTTTTTGTATTACTTATTGGAAAAGAAGTACGCTTATGCTTGGCAAGTTCACAATCACTACAATGAAATTCCTCAACAACTGACCCTATTGAATAATGAAGGAAACATCAACTTAAGAATACTAAATGACGGGTAACCTAGACGACAATGATAAAGCCAAATTTTGTCTTTATTGGAAATAACTGACTAAAACATGAATGATATATGTAAGGAACTCCCAACTTTAATACTGCCACTTAGTTCTTCCAGGTTGTAAAGACCATCTTTTTCACTAGTATGTCCAATCATCCTCTTCGTGCTCTGTTCCTGAAAAACACATTGAGAAGGATAAAATATCACACTACAATTTGAATGTTTGGTAAGTTTGTTGATTAAAACAAGATTTGTAAACAAATAAGGAACATAAAGGACATTTTTAAGTGAAAGGGAGTTGTTTATACAAATGTCTCCTTGTCGTGCTACAGTTGTAATGGAGCTATCAGCTATGGTTATTTTCCTATTACTAGAGCAAGGGATATAAGAGATGAATTTTTTGGGAGAACAAGTCATATGGTCAGTGGCACCAGAATCAATTACCCATGTGTTTGGAGAAACTATATCTAAGACATTAGCAAACAAGAAGAAGAAGATATACCTGAAACTAGTGAACATGTACCTGTTGGGGATGGTGTTTCGAGAGATCCAAAAAATTCTTCAACTTCTCAATTTCTTATTTGTTAAAGTCAAGAATTAAATTTTGTGGACATCTTTCACTACTGGAATGAGTGCTGACATGTGCCTGACCCCGTTTATTTGTATCTGCAAAATTTCTATTCATATTTGGGGGTCTTCCATTGAGTTTCCAGTAGTTTTCTTTAGTGTGATGATGCTTATGGCAATATGTACACCATAAAGAATCCTTATCCAATTATCTTGATGCGGCAGCCTGCCTAGTATCAATATTCAGACGCTGTTTGGAGCCAAAGCCCTTCAAATTTGTAGTCTTTGATACCAAAGCGGAACTCTCGACTGTGATTATTTCAATCATAACACCTCTTTTGCCTTCTTCAGCAAGAACAATTGCAGTTGTCTCATTTAAGGATGGTAGATCTTCCTTCCCATGTATTTGTACTCTTACTGCATCAAACTCCATGTTTATCCAGCAAGAAAATCATAAATTCATCCTTTTTTGATGAATCTCTTAAGAATGACTGCTTCATCACTGCACTTCATTTGAATACATTGGTAATGGTCCATTTCTTGCCAAAGACCTTTCAGAAGATTAGAATATTCTGTGACTAACCAGTTTTCCTGCTTGATGGCCGAAGTTTTAGTCTTGATTTCATAAATTTGCGCAGCATCATTCACTTTAGAGTAAGTCTGCTTGACAGCATCCCATATCTCCTTTGCTGTGCTCAGACACATACATGTGTCACTAATTTCTGGCACCAAGAGTTCCATAACCAGGACATGACAAGCGAATCTTATTCATCCCAAGCATCAAACTTGGGATCTCCCTCTTTAGGACCATTACCGAGTAGGTGACTTAGTTTACCTCTTCTCTTCAAAAAAGTGCGAACCAATTGAGACCACTTCAAATAATTTTTTCTGTTCAATCTATACGCTGCCTAAATGTTCTGCAAATCCGTTGTTGAGGAGTTGTTGCTATCGACCAGAGAAGTTTTAGAAGCCTCTGTTCTAGACAAATCTGACATGATTTTTGGATAAATAAATCATGATCTTGAGGGTGATTATGAGAAGTACCAAAGAATTGAAAAAATAAGGATACAAGCAAGTAACAATCAGAACTGAGAAAAGAACGCTTGAATCACAAATTAGCAATAAAGCTGAGAGAATGAATAACCCAGAAAAAAAACTAGGGTTCTAATACCATGTTGTGAATGGTTAATTGTAAAACTTCTCATTGATTTGTATGATCTAGTATACACATTTATAATACATAGGTAAGGAGCTAAATCAGGAACTTCCTATCTTACAAAATAAGGAAATAACTCTAACCAGAGTATACAACTCAACAAATTCCTAAAAATCAAGGATCAAACAAAATTACCGAAAATATACAGATTCCCTTCAATACTACATATCTCAACAATATTTAATCCTCATATTCCAAAGTAGCCTCCTTAATGATTTCACAAATACTAATACAATATATTTGTAAATGCTGGTATAGTTAAGTCAAGAAATGTTAACTTTTTATCAATACTAAAGTTATGATTTTAATAAAAAGTTCCTTTTTCAGTTATATAGAGAAAAGAACCTAAATACATTTGTTCTTACATTTTATTTTAAACACACCATTTATATAAATCAAAATTGAGTACATGATACTATTATCCCATCTATAATTTAACACATCTGTTTACAAAATCATAACAGAACGACTTATATAAGAACAAAAATAGAATTTTCAAAATAGGCTATGAAAACAGCTCAAAATATGGCATATGAACAAATATCTATCTGGTCGCTCTGGAGACACAGTCAACCTCTAAACCTGTACATTTTCACATGCGTCATAAGAATCAAATGAGCTAAAGGCTCAATAAGGTGAAACTGATGCAATAACAAATATAGTACATGAAATCTCATAAATCATTAAATGCATTATTTAATTCAATAACTTTTTTCATAAATCATTCTTTCGGGCCCTTGAAGTGTGGTACTTAACTGATAGCGATAGACCGTGGTTTTCGAACCTGTTCATAATGATTGACCAATAAGAGAAATAATACGGGGTTTTCATACTTGGCCTTACAACCTCAGGTATTAGCCGTATTCTGTCTCGTTCATTTATTGGGTCCATCGGTCCCTCTCGCGTCCCTTGTCTACCCGACCATCAATCAAGTACCATACTTCTTTTATCAAAAACCTCATTATATTCTTGATAATGTCATGCTTCATAAACCATGAATGCATCAAACATTACATCATTTGACAAGTAATGACAATCACATTAAAACATGAGTAACATTATATGATTCTTGTGATGCAGTAAATGAAAGTTTCAACTTATCTCAAGTTAGCTTTGTGCTAAGCAAAAAGGTCAGTCTTCCTCTTTGGAAGATAGGATGTGTTAAAGGGCTAACATAATCAAATCATGTACCTTTCAATATCCTTTTAATAAATCACATGATCTATTTTAATTAAAATCACATACACTTTTTAATCTTTTGTAAACAATTCCATATCAATTACATGACCTCAAAAACAATGCATACTTCCATATTTACTACTAATTCAAGACATTAAATATTAGGGAAGCCACTAAATCACTAATAATTCAAATATAAATATTATGGCAACCCCTAAAATATGAACACAATCCAAATTAACATGACGTAAACTCAGTTCTAACTTAAATTGATCCTAACCATCAATTAAGTAAACTATTTTCTATTGTTCACAATCATTCATAGACACTTCCAAACACAATATAAGCATTACAAGATCAATAGAAACAAGTATATTAAGCATATTTCATAAGGCTATCAATTTTTGCTAGAAACTAACTAAACTAGCTTGGTTTTGGCTTTAAGTCTATCCCACTTGAGTTTATAATCATACAAAAAGATAGTAAAATATGTAACCATCCAAGATACCATAAATTCATCATAAGAAACATTAAAAAATAATATACCTTGATTAGATTGGAATTAAACTCCAAAATCAATGATTTTCAAGCTTAAAATAGTGAAAACTTGTTCTAGTTTGTGTTCTATGGATTCGTATGGATTGAATTAAATTTTTGTGAGTATAAGAGTGTAGAAATTTGGGAGAAACTTTGAAGAAGGAGGGTAGGTCATTTTTGAGGAGCTTCCACAAGAAAATATGGATAAAAATAATTTTTTTGACATTTCAAAAAGAGATAAATGGAGGGTGATGATTGGTTAACTCATACTTGGTGTCGTCTCATGCCAAAAGTCATGTTTATGGGTTAAGGAGATGACAAAAATTGATATTTTGATATTATAATCAAGTGCAATGTGATTTAGAATAATTTCATGCAATCTAATCAACCTACCAATCAAATTGCACCATTTTGCATACTTTTAGTTCTTAGTCAAATATGACATATTTCAAGTAAATATTTAAGCAAACAATTACTTTAGAGTGTAACTAGTATGGAGCAATACAAATAATTCATTTCATGGTCATTCAACATGTCAAACTTCCTTAATCGAGATACCGAGTTTTTCACTGCGAAAAGGCATTAAATCAAGAAATAAAAGTTTGATCTCATATTTCATGTACAAATGCATGTTAAATCATAACTAGAACATATAGTAACAATTATTCATGTTCGTGCAATCATACCATATGCATATTAATGCAAGATGCTTATTATTGGCTATGTAGGAGATTATTGGGTATTACAGATAGCTTGATATCCTCCTTACAAAACTAACTTTGTCCGTCATCCATTTGCAGTCTACCATAAACTAGTCCAGCTCATTCTCAAAATTAGTTATGAAAGGTCAAAGAGAATTAAAAAACACACCTCCAACAACAAACTATGGTGGAGCAGCTTGAACAATTACCATAAGATGCTGGTTTTGAAAATTTTGGGATAATAGAAAACAATAGCGTAAGATGTTTTAAAGTGTAGATGCCCAATCAATTGCAGAGTATATGCATCCTAAATGCCAAATAAAGAAGTTGTCAGCCCAACAGCTTTAACTAAACCATTAAAGTTGGTCTCTATGCATCAAGAGTAACACCACACATTATAATTCCTTAATACCTAGAATATCCTAATCAACTTTATAAGCTTTTAAGTTTGTACTACATTGCAGAAAACAGATAAATGAGTAAAAATAGGGTGATTATCTCTACCAACTGCAACGTCAAATTCGGGAAGAGTTTAGCAAGCAAAAAGAGTTCACAATAAGCAGTCACTTAATATTTTGAAGGTCGACACCAAAAAAAGTTGGCATGGTCGACCACCCCAGGGCATGAGTGGAGCACATCCAAATTTAACTTACCTCTTACAAGTCAGGCATAGTAATATTCTCCTTTGCCAAATGAAATTGAAATTGAAATGAAAAAAAAAAAAAAGACACACACACACACACTGATAAGTTCAATTCTTAATGCTTACAAGAAAATACATACATATTCTTTTAATTAACAAACATTTCAGGGAAAGAAACCGCTTTAAAACATTTTAGGAAACATATAAGATGGGAGGGTGAACAAAACGTAGATATAATACTAAAGCTTCAATGCCTCATTGCTTCAAATCTGTATTGAGCCGCCCATGGCCCCTTCATAGACCTCACACTTGTAACAAGCCAAAGCTACTATAAATTCTTCTGCTTTGACATCACATATTTACATTTTCTAGTGTAGCTGGAGATACATCGGTTTTTTACTTTTTTTATGAAATTGAGCTCTACCTGTTTTCACTAAGAACAACTACTAATGAATCATTATTGTTGGCTGAACTCAACTTGATATGACATAAATAATCTTACATGAAAATATGTATATATGGAATCAAATAGTAAATAAGTAATCCACTTACTCATAATAATTGTAATTAGACTCCTAATTATATGAAATATAAAAGTGCAAATAAACATATTTTAAAGAACAAAGAGAGTAACTTGATTGCCTAATTATTTTATTTTCATCCAATTAATATTAGACTTCAAATGAATAATCAACCAAAAGTACCTAAAACTTCTCTTCTATGAACTAAAAAATATTACAAACTCATATTTAATGAGAAATATGGTAGCAAGTATTTTAACATCACATTTTCTTTTTAATTATAGATACTAAATTCATTTTGATTCACTTACTAGCAATTGTAGTGGTTAAAGTTTATACACTATATTTGCTCATCATACGATAAACTAATATAAATTATGAAGTTTGAAGTATGACTTGTTGGGACAATCAAATGTTCGTGAATCATGCAAAATAAATTTTTAGAACAAGTATTAAAAATAATATAATGATAAGACTAAGTGTTGGATTGTTAATGTCAATAGAAACATGAGTTTGTAATATTTTTTTTTAATTTATACTAATAGTCTAATACTACATGGATATGACAAGAGAATAATTAGAGAATTTATCTATTCTCCTTTTTCGGTAAGATATATTTATCTCTTCACTTTTATATTTCATGTCTAAATAGAAGTCTAATTCTAATGATAAGGATTAAGCAAATTACTTATTTACCATTAGATTCTATATATACATATTTTTCATGTAAGGTTATTTTTGTCATCATAAAAATAATTAAGAAACTTAAAATACTTTTAGCTATTCATACTACATATTATTCAAACTAATATTAACATTGATAATTCGTACTTAATAATTAATTAGTCATAGATTATGGATTGTATTTAGGTATAGAAAAAGGTATAGGTATAGGTTAATAGAATTGACTTTTTGGTAATTAGATGGAAAACTATAAATGTAAAAAAATTGAAATTCAACTAGTTCAGAGACAAAGGGAAAAATATCATTCTACACCCAATTTAATCATTGAATAATGGTTAACCACAGCTTAGGGGGTTGTTTAATAAAATTTTCGTACCATGGGAGATTATATACCAATGTTCAATACCTCAAATATGGTGGATGCAAAAAATCCATAATTAAATACACAAATCGAATATACGATCAAAGAAGTAATGGTATAAATGTTGTGAATATCCTCTGTGTAGCATATAATTAAGATGTAAACGAAAATTTTCTAAAAGAGAGTGAAAATAAAAGTTGAGACTAATTACTAACTTTTCATAAAAAGATTTGGTAAGTTAAGGTAATGTATAATGTAATGGAAAACTAGTGAGATTTAAGTAATAAAAAAGGGAAGGGAAAGGAAAACTGCTATGATATAAAACCATGGCAATGGCTTTTGACAAACCCTTAGTTCAAAGTGGATCCACATTTCACTCAAACATTGAAAAACAATGATTTTGTCAAAACCCAAAGTACTAGCAATTTTATCCAAAAGCCAGTCTAAATAATTCTTTGCCGTTGCCCCACCACTAAACCCTAATGCCGGCTACTCCACAGTCTCTTCTCTTCTTCTTTCTCCTCATATTCTAATATACACTCTCATTCCATCTAACTGGATCTGAATGAATTGTTAGGGGCTTTAGGTGAGTTGAATTGGATCCACTCGGAACGAAGAGGGTGGCTTAGGTTGGTCAAAATTTCCCTTAGGTTTTTTATGTTGCTATCAATCAATCCGTGTGTGTGTTTATTTTCCAGTTCCATTTGATGTTTATCAAAATAATACATACCAAGAATTAATCTCTTGTTGATAAATAGCTCAAACATTCTTCAAGAATTCTTAAAAAAAATATGTTATGGGCGCTGGATTTTTCTAGTAAGAACCCTCCGATATTTAAGTGACTAAAGTTCTGAAATTGTATTAATTATATTCTCAAATTATAACAACAGTAACACATACCGTAAGTTTACCATGAAGCTTGTATATATATAAGAATATTAATAATTTAATCATTGTAGGACTTAAACATCCTCAAACATCCTCTGGATAAGAGTCCAGGTCTAATGTAATTTGAGTCCCCAAATTAATTTTATCTAACACATTCAAGTTAGGCTATAACTCTTATTCATGAGCCTTCTATAAGTATCTACTTGGCTGAAGTATGCAAATAAGGTAAACCCATCTAGGTTGGCCTACACTTTCTTTCAGTAAGTCTGAGACCAGTTTATCATCCTAGTAGCTCGGCCTAAATATCAAGGCTGGTTTGTGGCAAATCATTTAGTCCCCCCACTCTCCATGAACTAAGGTATTTAGTTCAGATAGAGTAGGAAATTATACTAGTCGAACCACTGGCACGAGCTACTCAAAGGTTGCGAGCTACTAGAGGTTGCTCCCAAACCTCTCCCCTTTGTTTTCATTCCCAAGGAACCTTCAAATCTGGTGTAAAGACGTGCCTAATTATTTCAAACCAGTAGAGGTGCCCCTATCATACTCTACGCTAATCATACCCTACACTAAAAGATGTCCTCTCACTTGTCATCATTCCATCTAGCAGTCCAAGTATATTTATGAAATACTCCATCCATGACTGCCTTCCAACACATCTTCTCAAAGCTTTGCTTCAATTCCTTCTCCAGCCTTATAAAAAGGCCATTTCTCTCCATTTTTCCATTCTCTTCCTTTCACCTTCTCAGCATAGCAAAGTAACCAGTCTTTGATTACCCTCCTCGCCAGCAAAGGTCTTGCAGTTTTTCCTCGTTCTCAGTATCCTACTAGTTTTTGATGCTGTGCACTGAGATGTTTTGACCAATTTATTATGTATTTTCTTTATGCCATCTCTTTCACTATTTTTCCATCATTTTGCAAGTTTTAGGGTTTATTTAGCCTAAACTTCTTCCTTTCCTTTTCATTGCCATTCACCTTTTGCTTACAACTTTTTACCCATCGACATTTTTATTAGATTAACCTAAAAAGTAGACCAGTATCCAAAATAACTAACTTAAACAAGTCAAAACCATTTTCCACCAACCCTAATTCCAAGCCTGCCCCAGAGAGCTGACTCGACTCGATTGAGGAAAACCCATATCAGTACAAAAAGCACATGCGACAAGCCTAGGTAGACCACTTTGAGGCTTATCAATCTTATCTTTCCCGAACTGGGGCTAAAAGGCTTCGGGATGATATGGGAATTAATATCATATCATATTTTCCTCAGCAATTGACTCACCTAACCTTCCTTCCCCAAGTTGTCTTTACTTCTACAAAATTTAAATGGATGGGGATCTTTTGTTTCCTATTGCTAGGTTATATGTCGATATAACTTGGCTATTCAGAATCCCCCAAAACTAGCTCGCTCTTTTTTAAGCTCTTTATTCTTTTTGATTAATGGCTAGGTTGTCTTCCATTATATGGGAGAAACTCTCCCATATCTAACTTATTTCACTCTTTTTTTTTTCATCCTAAGACCATAAGCAGTAGTTTTTTTTTTTATTTAACTTCACTAGGGGATGCCCATCATTTACAAATATCCCAACTCCATCAAAGGGTGGAAGAAGAGCCATTTATTCATCTTCTATCCTTAGGGCTTCCCTTTATCTTGAGGACAAACCTTCCCCACTATCCTACATATTCCCTTCAACATCGACCTGTCGTTTGTCAAGCCCTTTTAGACCAGCATAACCAAAATGAGTATTATGTTAAAGAGCTAGTGGAGCCTAACATACTTTATCACTTTGGGCTAAGTCCTAAGGAAACTAAACTCCTTGAACTATAGGAATATTTATGGTATCCATTATTACTAGAATTATTCTTGTATTTATTCAACAATTTCCCTTAATTTCTAAAAACTATCATTTTACTATGATTCTCAGACACAATGTTTGGGGACAAATTTGTGAAGGAGGCCAACAAGCAGAAGGATAGCAACTCGGCCCTCTTAGGCTTACTAGCTTTAGGTTAGGCAACCTTCTGCGCCTCGACCTACTTCTTCCATTGACAAACACTCTACTACCTCCTGACCTATGTCTGACAAGGAGGAGAATATCTCTCATGATCCTACTCCACTTTCTCCCGCCAAGCGTGTTGGGTTTGCAAAATCTCGGGATAGCATGTGCGGCAGAAATTTAAAAATGTTCAACTATTAAAATAAAATATACATCACATGTAAAAAATCTAATTACAGATTTTATACTATTTTCAGTTTGTATTTTTGATTGTTCGCTTAAATAAATTAAATGACTAAATTTTCAAAATATACCTTTTCAAGCAATCCAGTTGCTATAAGATATGAAGGAATTCAAATTCCTTAAGCTCCTCACAAACTCCTTAGCAAGCTCTCAAACAGGTTCACCAAGGGCTCCAAGTGTAATCCCTATAACCGTATCCACACTTCAGGCAAACTCACGAGTATTGAATCCTTGCTAGTGAAGTCAATTTTTTTTCTCTAAACTACATTTGGGAGAGTGGTTCAATTCTTTAATTCAATACTTTAAATAAAGCCTTGAATCTTTTCACAAGAATATAATGAACCCTAATGAATGGAGGAATATTTTCTAGAAGAGAAGAAAAGAACTTAGAGAGATGGAGAAAGGGGGTTAAAATTTTCTAGTAAAGAAGCTGGAAATTTTTAGCCCCTTTATAGTGTATATGTACACCTTTTTATGTAGGTAATCTTTCCTAATCCAATTAAGAAACCTCCTCTTTCCTTATCTTTTTTTATCTCTCTTTCTTACCAAGACATTAACCTTTCCATTCTTTTATTCAGAGTCTTTAACTCTTGTAATTGAATCTCTTAATGGGCCTCTAACCCATGGGCTTGGACTCTAATTAATTATTAAAGTCTAATTAATTGATCTCCTTCAATTAATAAAACTCCAATTTAATTAATTAATCAAATTAATTAATTAATTGGTTCCAAGGTCGCCTAATCAAATTAGGCCCAATTAAAATAATTTTATTATTTTAATTGGTTAAATTAACTTAACTCATTAAATTAATTTAAGCCTTGCTAATTAATTGACCTAATCAATCAATTAACTCATTCCCTTAAACTCCTAATCCTTATTAGGTAACTTGATGAATTAATTTAACTTGTGAGACCCTTTAGTATCACAATTAAACTAGTAGTGGCTTGCAACTTTTTCAATTTATGAATAAATTAATATTTTAATTAATTAATCTAATTAATTAATGTATTTGAAATTACTCTCTTAATTCCAAGAACCTCACAAGTTAAGGGAAGTACCTAGCAGTGCATCTTGACTACATAGTCTTAGGTGAATAGTAAGCGAACCTATTTAAGTTACAAGTATCATGCAAATACAGTCCTTCCGTAATCTAATCTCTCAATTAAAACTAGGGCATGGATTATTAGTCGAAACTCTAGTATGAATTAATAACTATGATCCTATTTCAAGTCATATTAATCATTAATGAATTATTAGAAAACCCCACGTCTAGTATTTATCCTGTCTTAACTAAGGTTTTCGAGATCAAGGAGTATGAAAAACTTAGGAGATTCACCTATTCAACCAGATAGGTGGTGAATCTTTTGTTGTCCACTCGTTGACCTCCATACATGAAGATCATATACTCAACGTAAATCCCCTTATGATTGTCCTGCAATAAAAAATACATCAAACTGCATGATGTTGTACATAAGGCCACCATGGTGCCTTAATTCTAAGGACTTAATGCACAATCTTAACTTCTATTTCACAAATGTCGTTTCCAATTGAGAATTTCCCACGAGCCGTTTGGTGTACCACTACATGAAAAGTATATTTTAGCGACGAAAAATTTTATCGCTAACAACCACATTTTAGGCGCTAAAATATATTAGCGATAAAATATTTCCATCGCTAAAGTCGCCACAATAAGACCGTCGTAAAAAAATTTGGCGACGAAAATTCGGCTAACGTCGCAAAGTTTAGCGATGACTATTTTCATCGCAAATTCGTCGCTAAATATTTACTTAGCGACGAAATCTGTAAGAACTTTCATTGCGAAAATATATAAAAAAAATTAAATATTTAAGATTTAGCGATGAAAAATCACAATCCGTTGCTAAATTAATAATATTTTCAAAAAAACTTAAAAAGATTTTAGTGACAAAATATCAAATTTTGTAGCTAAACTTTTTATTTTAGCAACAAAATATCAAATTTCGTAGCTAAACTTTGCAATGAATATAACAATTCGTCACTAAATTAATAAGATTTTCAAAAAAAAAATCAGAAAAATTTAGCAGCGAATGTCGAAAAATTGTCTCTAAGTTAATGAAATATTTAAAAAATAGAAAAACCTTAGCGACAAATTGTGGAAAATCGTCGTTAAAATTTGATTTTTTTTTAAATATTTTGTTCATTTCGAATTTTTATTCTGTTTTAAACAACAAATCTACAACCTGTTTATCACAGCCATTCACAAATATTCAACAACCCCCACAATATATCCAACAACCATTCACAAGACATTTATTATTCCAACAATCTAAAGAAAGTCTAAAACACATTTCATTAAAAAACTCATCGTATATTAAAGAAAGCATCATATACACAAATTATACAAATGAATCATTAAATAAACCACTCTAAAAGTCAACATTAAAAGTAAAATATCTTCATATACAAATTAGACAGAAGTCTAATGCACCTAAATGTGAATCAAAATAAGAATCTTCATCTCTCGATCTAGTCATAACTGCATAATAACAAACCAAAGATGTAATTAGAAATAAATTAATATTATATATTAAACATAATTGTATATATCAAAACAACAGTAACGACTTATATGAATAATATTGACATAACAATTAATCCATTAAAAAAAGTTATGAAGCATTTTCACAAATCTAAGTCTAAGGCGGTGGAGGCCGGGGTGGAGTTGAGGAGGATGGCTGCTACTGGCTTAGAGACTGTATCGCTTGCGATGTACCGGGAGACACCTTATCAAGATATTGCAGAATCATGACTTGTTGTGACTCCATGAGATGAAGTCTGTCTTTACAAACAAATAGCTCAGTCATAGTGTCTGCTAGCTCAGTCCTCGTGTCTGTTAGCTCATCATGTGTCATATGAAGCTGATCTCTAAGCGCTGCATTGGTCGGTGTAGATGATGTAGCATCAGAAGTAGTCGACTTGAGAGGTCTGGGCCCATTTCCAAGCCCACGTACGTACCCCGAACGTGTACCGAGGACCTGATCATACACTCTATCTGCAATCTGTATGTTGTCTAAGGCGTGAGCATTATCCCCGGTATCAGTATGAGCCTGTAACTGTCGATGCTCCTCTCGAAATCAGATTTTTCACATTTCTAAAGTACTGCATTCCAACTCTCCAATAACATAATCCAAGCCCTTTTACCCTATGTTTCCTTCTCCACCCACTAACATAGTTAGAGCAATTTCAAAACTACACCGTGTGAAACTAGTTATGAACCTGCTCATGTATCAATTTAAAGACATCAGTGATCCCACAAGACAGGTATCCCTAACTTTCAGGCATCAGTCAATGAAAGATGGGTTACAAAATGACAACATAAAAGAAGTCATTATAATAGATCAACATACTGAAGGAAGACTCCAAGTAAAAGGTAACATCAACAGGATCAAAACTCAATCTGTTTATTTGACATAGGACATTGCAAATCCACGAATCCTAAAGCACTAATTGAAGAACAGAGACATATAATATCTGTTCACTGAGGTACTTGCCAAAAAATTTAAAACAAAAATCCACCAACATAGACAAAAATCTCATCTGCAAGTAGCTGGAGTAACTAAGATGCAAGCAGTCATAATCCACGAACAAGTTCCATTTTCATTAAAAAGATTTAATAATTGGAATTTACATTAACAACTTCCTTAATCATATGAACAACGAGCAAGAAATACAAAAAAAAAGAAAAACAACCAAAATAATTTAAGGATTAAATACAAACTTTACTTAAAAAGAGATGCAAACAAAGGTGGCATAGGTGTCGGAGCTGAAGAATGATGAACAACGCCGATGGTGGCTCTGCGGCGGAGAAGCAATCGACGAGACAGAAGAAAAGACGGCGATGGCTGTAATAGCCAAGCCTCACACTACTCACTTGGTCAATATGATTCATGCATTACGTGCTAATTTTATATGCTACTTGCATTTTTATTGATATTGCATATTTATTTCATTTTATACAACATTCTAGAATATTAAACTTAATTCTGAAGCTCTTACACGGTATTAGTTATTGAATTTTCTAATCTAAGTAGTTGATTTTATATTGAAATAAGAAGAAAATGAGGTTGATCAATATTGGATGTCGATGGGATATATAGGTTATAATTTTGGAAGTGTTAAAGTTGTTACTAGTAAGCTTATACACTTTGATTCGATTTCATCCAGATATTTCAAAAGTATATATGGGTAAATTGCATATTTGGGACATTGGACATAAGATACTATGATTGAAAAGTGATATTACAATATTCATTTATGTATAAGATTATATAATTTTTAATATGGATAATTATTCAAGAATTGGGTGACAATCGGGTAAGAAATTAAATGAACGGCTAGGAAATTAGCTTATGAATTATCTATGGGATCTTATGGTAATTAAAATAGAATGCAATAAAATTAATATATAGTAAGACACATCTGATCTAGGCTTGAAAGATGGGTGAAAGGTCAGATTTATACCACAACTTACCACCTCATGCTTGCTATCAAGCTTAAGCTAGCACCTCAAGTGCCATCTCAAGCTTTCCTTTACTCTTAGTGTAACACCCCTTAACCTAACTGAAGAGCCTAACCAAGCTGATGTAGTTAAGTCAAGAAATGTTAATTTTTCATCAATATTAGAGTTATGGTTTTAATAAAAGTTCTCATTTTTAGCTATAAGAGAAAGAATTTGAATCGTTTTAAACATACCATATATATATATATCAAAACTGAGTACATCTGTTTACAAAATCATAACAGAGCGACTTATTTAAAAACAAAACAGAGTTTTCAAAATAAACTACAAAACAGCTCGAAGCATGGTATATGAACAAATCTCTGTCCGGCCGCTCTAGAGACTCAGTCAACCTCTAAACCTGTACATTTCCACCTGCATCACATGAATCTAATGAGCTAAAGGCTCAGTAAGGTGAAATTGATGCAATAACAAATAGCGTACATACCAATCACATAAATGATTAAATGCAATATTCAATTTAATAACTTTCTTTCATAAATCATTCCTTAGGTCCCTTGAAGTGTGGTACCTAACTAATAGTGATAGACCGTGATTTTTGGAACCTGTTCTTAATGATTGGCCAATAAGAGAACTAATACGGGATTTCCATACTTGGTCTTTCAAACTCAGGTATTAGCCGTATTTTATCTCATTTATTGTGGCTTTTCTATACTAGTTTTTCAACCTCAAGTATTTGCCACCATTTCTTGGGTTCGTCGGTCCCTCCCGCATCCCTTGTCTACCCGACCATCAATCAAGTACCATACTTCCTTTTCAAAAACCTCATTATATTCTTAATAGTGTCATGCTTCATGAACCATAAATGCATCAAACATTACATCATTTGACAAATAATAACAATCACATTAAAACATGAACAACATTATATGATTCTTATAATACAGCAAATGAAAGCTTCAACTTACCTCAAGTCCACTTTGTGATAAGTGAAAAGGCCAATCTCTTTGGAAGATAGGATGTGTTAAAGGCCTAACATAATCAAATCATGTACCATTTAATATCCTTTTTATAAATCATTTAGTCTATTCTAATTAAAATCATATATACTTTTCAATCTTTTGTAAACAAATCCATATCAATTACATAACCTTAAAAACAATGCATACTTCATATTTTACTACTAATTCAAGACATTAAACATTAGGGCAGCCATTAAATAACTAATAATTCAAACATAATTATTAGGGCAGCCCCTAAAATATGAATACAATCCGAATTAAAATGACGTAAACTTTATTCTAACTTAAATTAATTCTAACCTTCAATTAAGCAAACTAATTGCTATTGTTCACAATCATTTGTAGGCACCTTCAAACACAATATAAGCATTACAAAATCAATAGAAATAAGTAAATTAAACAATTTCACATGACTATCATTTTTGCTAAAAACTAGCTTAATTAACTTGGTTTTGGCTTCAAGTGTAACTTACTTAAGTTTTCAATCATAAAAAAATATACTAAAACATGTAACCATACAAGATATTACAAATTTATCATAAGAAACATTGAAAAAGAATATACCTTGATTAAGTTGGAATTAAGCTTCAAAATCAACGATTTTCAAGATTAAAAATGGTGGAATTTGTTCTAGTTTGTGTTCTATGAATTTCTATGGATTGAATTCAAATTTTGTGAGTATGAGAGTGTAGAAATTGGGAGAAACTTAGGAGAATAAGGGATGGTCGTTTTTGAGGTGCTTCCACAAGAAATATGGATGAAAATGATTTCTTTGACCTTTCAAAGAGAGGTAAGTGGAGGGTGATGATTGGTTGCATCATGCTTGGTGTATTCTCAAGCCAAAAGCCACGTTCATGGCTAAAGAGATGACAAAAATTGATGCTTTGGTGTTATAATCAAGTGCAATGCAGTTTAGAATGGTTTTATGCAACTTAGTCAACCAACCAATCAAATTACACCATTTTGCATACTTTTAGTTCTTAGCCAAATATAACATATTTCAAGTAAATATTTAGGCAATTAATCACTTTAGCATATAAATAGTATGGATCAATACAAATAATTCATTTCATGGTCATTCAACACATCAATCTTCCTTAACCAAGATACCGAGCTTTTCACTGCAAAAAGACACTTAAAGAATATGTTAAATCAAGAAACAAAAGTTTGATCTCATATTTCATGTACTAATGCATGTTAAAGCATAACTAGAGCATATAATAATAGTTATTCAAGTTCGTACAATCATGCTATTTGTATGCCATAATTCAATAATACATATTGATTAGATGCATATTCATGCAAGATGCTTATTATTGGCTATATAGGAGATAATTGGGCATTACACTTAGCCATTAACCCATGACCCTCAGTCATTTTTCAGTCATTTTCAGGTTCTAAACTCATGTCAAAATCTCTATAAGCTGGTCCTAAGTGAATTCAAGTGATAGAAAAGGGCAAAGGAAGCAAAAGGAAGTAGTAATCACAAGTAGAAGCTGAAACTAGCATAGGTGAGGTTCATATACAGTTTTGACATCAATTTTTACATTATTTGAGGGTTTTATGATTTCTTAAGATTCATATCTTTTCATGATGATGTTAGAGGTTATTCATAGGATTATTATGCATAAAAGAATGATTTGTGGTTGCAAACACATAGTAGAACTACTAAGGGGCAGAATCTGTGTACATGCTGATTTCTAGTTTATTGAGCTTGAAATATGCAAGAAACCTTGGGTAAATTCTATATTTATCATCATGAATGTGTGTATATATGAGTCTATGTGATGTATGTAATTTTAGAGAGGTTATAAATTGAAATATAGTGTGATGATTAAAGAGATGCTCAAAACTGTCTTCTTTGAATTTCAGATTCTGTCCTATGTGAAAGGGACTAGTTTTATACCATTAAATCCATTAGTTTTTGGAACGAATATGACCTGGTTGTCTCTTTTTATATGTTATATAAGTGTGGTGAAAATTTGGGAGTGGTTGAACATACTTAAGGGTGCCAAAACCATTAATGTCATGAAGTGCGCAAAACTGTCACGGTAGGAAAATTTTGTTTCAGTATGCTGTGAAGGGAGCTGAACTTGGAAAGTTATATCCATGATTTTTAGCCATTCTATGACATGGTTACATTGTTTTTGATGTTATATAAGTGTGATAAAAATTAGGGAGTGAATGAATATGTCTAAGGGTATCAAAATCATCATGCAAATTAATGTGGCAGCAAGAAAATGTGAAGTTGTGAATCTGTCCCATTTGGTTCATTAACATGTTCCAGCACAGATGTGATGCATTTGATCTCTAACAATTAAGAAGATTTTATAAGAGTTATAATACATCAATTAAGTGAGGTTAGTATACATTTAAGATATCGAACAAAAGTTCGTAGAAGGTTGTATTCGGTTATAGTTTCTAAGTGGTAAGGTTGTTTAGTTAAATTGAGATTCAAGATCTTTATACTACATTAGGTATAATGAACTTGTTAATTGAGGATGGTGATTGATATCTTGTATTTTTATAGATTTTTTCACATCTAGGGTTAGGGAGTAATACTTAAGAAACCTAGAAGTAACATACAACCGATCAAAGGTAAGTGAAAATCCATTTGCAACTACAATGCATAGGCATAGTATTTCTTGTCTTATCTATATTAAATATCATCCTTGTGTCTTGATGAGCGTATTATGAGTATTATAAATATCTTATAGTACATATGTTGCTTGGATGATGAGACATGGGATCCGTTATGTCATTGAACATGCCATTCATCAACATTTACACATACATGCATAACACGTGCTCACAGTTGAGGTTTTGCATGCATGATATTATTTTTAAAAAGAAAATATTTTGGTTGGCGACTACTAGTGTACCGAGTCCTGTGTAGCTTATTTATATGATATTTTGGGGCACCGTGAGTATTACTTCTCGGAGGATCATAGGGGTGAACAAGGGGTGTGCCTCTGGTGGTCACGAGAGGGTGGACCACTTGATTGTGCCCTTATCGACACCGCTAGTGGGAAGACTTCTGGAGGATCACAGGAGAAGACATGGGGTGGAACTTTGGTGATCCCATTAGATGGCCTCCGGACTGTGTCGATCTGTTTATGGCCATGTGATTATTGATATTGTTGAGAGCTCTATCCGGTACATAGTAGGTGGGCCAAGGGCCAGCGATGGAAAATGATTTTGAATGAATTGTTTGGTTCAAGAGCTTGCATTCCTAGCATAATTTCATAGAGATACATCGAATATATGTTAGATTATCTCTTCAGCATGCATGATTTTTGCTTACTAGGTGTTAGCTCATATAGTTCATGCATTGTAGGTAAGTATGGTGATACCTGAGACTCTAAGGCTTACGGAGCTCGTTGTTGGAGCTCCTAGAGGCTTTTGAGGATCACTGTATATGGATGATGACCTACTGGATTGTGTTGTGGGCATATTCTAATTTTTACAATTATTATTATTGTGTAAATTGTTGTTTATATGTAAAAGGTTACAAGATGCAAAATGTCCTTACTTCTTCAGAAAGTATAGGCTATTATTTTGATTTTTGAGTCTATCGTATTATAACTTTGGGATATCGTGTTCTATATAACTCTTGAAATTTTATAGTAAATAAGTTTGAGAATAGCCTGACTGTGATGGGTGTTGTGTTTTTATATAAACGGTGATTTTTCTATATATAGGGTTATATGTAAGAAAATACTTTTACTGTTTTTCTTTAAAATGCTACAGTTGACAAAAAAAATTATATATATACACATGTACACACATGTGCTACCTTGTCAAAATTATTATAATATCAATATCTATATTTAGTGGTGGGGATGTTACAACGGTGATGGCTGACCGCGGAGGAACGGACGGTAGCTTGACGAAGGTGACCGACATATAGGTAAAACTTAGCGACGACAAAGTAAACTATCGTCGCTACATATCATCTTAGTGGCAAAATATTTTCACGTCATCGCCAAAATAAAAATATATAAATATAAAATTATTTTTGTTTTAGCGACGAAACGAGCAAGTCGTCACTAAGTATTATCTTTAGCGACGAAATCATAACAAGTCATCGCTAAGTATCATCTTAGCGGCGAATTGAGAAACTTCATCGCGAAGATACAAGAAAAAAAAATTATTGTTAGCAACGAAATGTAAAATTTCACCGTTAAAAGTAATATAATTTTTTTCTCTTAATATTTAGCGACGAAGTTATAAGTTATCGTCAGTAAAATCAGTTTTAGCGGTGAAATTAGTTATCGTCGCTAAATATTAGCTACGACATATTATATTTCACCGCTAAGTCTACATACGAAAAATCTAATTAAGTTTTTTTAAATTATTTCCGACGACATATAATTTTTTCGTCGCTAATATTTGACTTAGCGATGAAATGATAATGTCGTCGCTAAGATTTCGTCGCTATTTTCTTATTTTCTTCTAGTGTACTTATTTCCTAATAAGTACCCACACATATGCACTAACGTCCCTATACTAATGTTTATGCAATGAGACATTCTCCTTTCGAGCATGCATCATGTGTACAAGTCCATCAGACTTATTGATGTCTCATCTCAATAAAATCTCAACTCAAACAAGTTTAGGACTTTTGTAACATCCTTAGTAATATCTTACATGTGAATGTTCAGTAAGATTAGAACTTTTGCATATATCCAAGATTTTATTAATTTAATTGTAATGGGCCATAATTTGTGATTCTTGATTTTTGAAGGCGGAGAGAGAAATCAAGTAATAATAAAGAATGTTCATACACCATAATTTAAGTAGGTTTGAGTTGGTGTGATTTCATATGATGAATATTGGATAAATTAACATATATAGAGAATATTGGGTGAGTTTTGGATTGTTTTAGTGGTTTTGGGAAATACTAATTTTGGGAAATATTGATTGAAAGATAACAAAAATCTAGCATATGAACCACACATATGAAACCCACGAATGTACTGTTTTGATGCAATAAGAATTTACGATTACTCTGTCAAGTTAGGTTCGTGATTTTACATATTGAAAGTACAACCTTAACATGATTAGGATCGAGAAGAGTCGATTTATGAACTTTCACCATTTTGTACTACAAAATTATGTTCTTGACTTATGAGTTATAGCTAAAGTAAGAGTGAAGATACATGTACTCTATAAACCCTTATTACGTGGGACAAACAACTATTTATCATCACTACTAATGAAATTTAAATGCACTCTCTCATTAATTAAAATTATTGAAATAACAAAAAAGACACTTCCATATAATATATATCATAGTAAAGTATTCTTTGTAGTATCATGCAAAATCCATAAATAAATAATAAGATTGGAAGAATTATGTTTCATATCTTGATTCTTTTAATTAAACTCGATTTTTCCGTTAATGAAGGTAGATAGGTAATAAAGGCACAACAACTATACATGCTAAATTAGAAATTTGAAAGTTAAGAAGTTTTAAATTTGTAATTAACTTAAATACAGTGAATTTTTTTTGTAAGGATAACAGTTAAGTCATATGTGTTCATGACAACTCTTTATTAGTGAATTCTTATTTGTGAGATTGGTTGTTTTTGGGATATACTAATTATGTATAGACCTTACATGAATGGTCATAACCCCTCAAAACATTCAAAGACCTCTGCCAAAATACCCTCATTTGGACCAAGCCTAGGCCCAATCTCTATGCAGGGCCTTTACTCGTCTTTCTTGGTGGCAATAAATTCTAAGCAGGGTTGAAATAGCCCAAGCTCTATACTTGACGGACTCCCAGCTGCATTTACTCTACTTTTCACAAATGAAAAAATGCATGTTTTTGCCTTATCAAATCTTTGGCATATCTATGATTAAGAATTGAAGATGCTCATGTTTGAGCTACATATCTTTTTTTGTTGATACTCTTTGCGCATAAAGTTAGAAGCAATAATTCGCTAAGATACTAAAAAGTCTCATTTATAGAAAAATGTGAAGAGATTTGGATAAAAAAATTGGTATCAAGAAAAGCACATAAGCATAACATAATAATTAAGTTCCACTATCCATGAGGTATTCGACCTTGACAAATAAGCCCCCGAGTATAATTTTTTTTTTGGTAAGTAATTCTTTGAAGTATATTTAACCTTTTGTCAATGTTAAATGAGAGTAGAATCATATTTTTGCTCTCACCACTCAACTTGTACTTTTACATTTAATTATATAAATGTCACTTTTTATTCATCTACAGTAATATTAATAATATGTATATATATATATATAAAGTATGAATATCTTAGCTTGTTTTATGTTTCTTTTTTTTGTGATGACATAAATATCTTACATGAAAATATGTAAATTTGTACATATGTACATATGAAAATAAGTAATCCACTTTCTCATAATCATTAGAATTAGACTCCTAATTATATAAAATATAAAAGTTCAAACAGATAAACATACCTAAAGAACAAAGAGAATAGCTAATTTACTAATTATTTTATTGCTATCCAATTAATATTGGACTCCAAATGAATAACCAACCAAAAGTACCTAAAACTTCTCTTCTATGAATTTAAAAGCATTACAAACTCACATTTAACAAAAAATACCTAAAACTTCTATTTTAGAAATTAGAAAACATTACAAACTCACATTTAATGAAAAATATGGTAGCAATGATTTCAACATCACATTTTTTTTTCAAATTAGAGATATTAAATTCATTTTGATTCACCTACCAGCAATTTGTAATTGTCGAAATTAATACAGTATATTTGCTCATCATTTGATAAACTAACTTAAATTATGAAGTTTGAAGTATGACTTGTTGGAAACAATCAAATGTCAATGAATCATGCAAACTAAAATATTAGAACAAGTATTAAAATCATATAATAATAAGAGACTAAGTATTGAATTGTTAATGTCAATGCAAAAATGAGTTTGTAATGTTTTTTAATTTCTAGTAGTAGTCTAATACTACTTAAATGACAAGATAATAACTAAGGAATTTATCTATTCTCTATTTTCTTTAAGATATGTTTATCTCTTTGCACCTTTATATTTCATGTCTAAATAGAAGTCTAACTCTAAGGATTGGGATTAAGCTAATTTACTTATTTCACATTAGATTCTATAAATACATATTTTTATATACTGTTATTTTGTCATCACAAAAAAATAATTAAGAAACTTAAAACACCTTAACTTATTCAAACTAATATTAACATTGATGATTAATACTTTAATTAAATAGTCATAGATTATGGATTTTATATAGGTATAGGTTAATAGATCTGACTTTTTGGTAATTGATGGAAAGTATAAATGTAAAAAAAATGAAATTCATCTAATTCAGAGACAAAGGGAAAAATATCATTATACCCCAAATTTAATCATTGAATAATGGTTAACCGTAGCTTAGGGTGTTATTTATTAAAATTTCGTACCATGTGAGTATTGGAAATAATTTTATCGAATAAAAAAAAATAATTTTTGTTTCCCGATCAAATCGGGCGTAGCAAAAAGATGTGGTATCATATACTACAAAATTTTCAAAAAATTAATGTAGTTTGTATGAATATATAATTTTATTCAATTTTACAAAATGTATCAATTCAGAAGAGATTCAAAAAATATAACCTGATAAAAAAAGTCAATTATTTTTCTAATGATAATTTCAGAATCTTCAAACCTTACTCACCAAACTTCAATCTAATTGAATTAGATACCAATGTCTTCTAATCCAAGCTTTCACACTAATGAAAATGAGTGGGCGCTTTTAACATTACATTAAATTATATTTTATAATTTTTGTTGTGATATTTCTAACTCATGAAATCACAAGACTGAGCTTAGGAGAGGAGAAGAAAAATATACAGCAAGAAGCTAGAGAATTCTATTTCTCTCTCTTGGTGAAAACATGTAATAAGGAGAGAGAGGGAGAGACTCCTTTTTATACGTGCTGAATTCCTAGTTTCCTAATTCTTTTCTAACTTTAATAGGCAAACACCCTTATCTGATATGGAAATTATCTTTAACCTTCCTTTTATAATTATCTAAAATTTATAATTCTATATATATATATATATATATCTACCCAATAATATCAAATATTCTTGATAATATTTGGTATAATTAACACATAGTTTAGGAAATAACTTCTTACTAATACAAATACAATTTAATTTATTGTATAAAATCCATTTTAGTATTTATAAAGGTGGATTGGGGACCTATGGACCTATAATTGTGAGATTCAATAAATTTGAATAATTAATTGAACTCTTTAATCAATTCACCCAATTTATTAATTTCAATATTACTCCACTAAAAATCTAAAATTATACTCTCGCAATTATAGAATAATTTACTTTGGTCAACACTGAGTAGTTCATCGATATAATCATTGCATATGATTTGACCCTCCATAGACGATTCAAAATTAGAGTCAGATTTTCTGTTAGCCTCTCTAATTATCTCTTATTCCTTATCTACCATTAATTCACTAGTGAACAGTTAATTTATAATCAAGTTATAAATTTGAATGCTCTAGTATTTAGTTCTAGAATTAACTAATCAAGAAAACCTACTTATCACTTCCCGTAGGAAGGCATGAATTTCATATTTGTAAGTCACATTCCCAGCTACCTATCCCAATGTGATCCCAAAATTCAAGTGTTTAGGAATGCTAGCTAACAAACCTTTAACACGCAAATTAAAGATCACACTGAAATAAATAAGAGTCTATAACCACTCATTATTCAGATCAATCCATATATGATTATCTATTGATGGTATTTGAATTTTCAGAAAACAACTTAAATTATGTGAAAATTTAAATTACATCCGGTCCAGTCCTATATAATCACATTATATAAAGTGTCTCCATTATCATGTCACCACATCAATAGTTCAGATAAGACCTTTACATTCTTAATGTAATGGACCACACTAATAATGATTTAATTAAAGATCCTAATTTTAATCAATTATATTATAAACTAATTTAATTTATTGTCTATAATCTTAATCCTCTCGTATGTAACACTTATACTAAGATTATGATTACATTAATAAATAGGATTTTTTTGTATTTCATAAGTATACCAATATGCATAAAAATAAGTATAAATTTTTATTTTATTAATTTAGCAATTAATGTACTAATACATACTTTTAAGACATTATCCCTAACAATCTCCCACTTGCCCTAAGGTAGGTGAGACATGTCTCTTACTCCTAATCTAACATATGACTCTCAAATGTCTTAGCAGGTAACGTCTTGGTGAATAGATCAGTGAAGTTGTTTTCAAAATGCTATCTTCATAACAGTCATATCACATCTGCTTACTATCTCTCTAATCAGATGGTACTTTCTTTCTATATGTTTTTCTTGTTAGAGTTTTGCTCGGCACACTAATTAAATTGGGTGTCTTTTTACTCTTGTAAAAGACAATCTTATTTGAAACACATTAATAAAAGGCTCATTCTTACTCTAGTAAGCCCGCACATACAATGCATGCTCGCATTAGGAGAATGCCTCATTCCATCGGTATCGGCGTAGCGGCGCAAGTGCATATATACGGGTGCTTGTTATATAATAAGTACACTGAACTGGCCTACCAGAGATTCTTAGTTGGAGACATTATCTGTCGAAATAAGAATCTTCAAGTCACGAAAGTACATGATTAGTCCTTAAACTTAAGGCACTATAGTGGCCTTGTGTACACCACGTACTATTTTGATATATCTTCCAATTGCTTAACAATTATAAAAGAGATATGTTGGATATTGCACTGGCGTGCATGTAGGCCAATGATTGGCCAACATAGAATCTGTCACTTATCAAAGTATAAGTGAATCTCCTATATTTTCATAGTTCATGACTCTGAGACTTTGGCCAAGGCAGGATGAATTTAGATTCATCATGAGTATTGGAACTTGAAATGGAATCATAGATATTGAATCTATTAGGGTTTTGACCCATAATCCATACCCAAGACTCAATCGGGAGATTAGATAACGTAAGAACCTTACATGTATGACATTCGTATTCAAAATTGGTTCGCTGCTATTTCATTTAAGACTAGGAGTCATGATATACTTGTTAGGTGTTTCCTATGACTTGTGAGGTTTTTAAGATAAAGGAGTTAATCTCAAGCAGATTAAATACTGTGATTAATTAATTGGGATAAAATGTTATTCATAAGATGTAATAGTTACAAGCCCACGACTAGCTTAGTTGTGAATCTAAAGGGTTACACACTATAATAGAGGGAACCATTTCTTAAATCATAAAGTGATTCATTTGGTTGAATCCAATTAATTAATAAGGATTATTTAATTATGACTTTAATTTAATTCAAGTGTTGAAATAAATATTCAATTAATTAATTAAATTATGCAATTGAACTTAATTTGATTGAAAAGCTCAATGGAGTGAAAAAATTAATTGATAGGATCAATTAGTTAATTTAAATACTAAATTAACTTAATTATTAAATTAATCTAGCCAATTAATAATTAAATTATTTATTTGGTTTGATGAAATTAATTGATTTGATCAATTAATTGAATTTAGGTTGGTCAATTAATTGGGATTAATTGATGGACTTTTAATTAAATTATAGGTCCAAGCCCATAATTCATGTAGCCCAACAGTAGAGGCCCATCAAGCTAATATGAAGACAATAAAAGGATTATTTTGTTAAAAAAGGATAATAATTATCCAAATATGGCAAGTTGTTGGAGGATTTTTAATTGATTGATGATCAATCAAAATCCTCATCACAACTATCCTAGTGGCTGATTTTTGCACATGCTTATTATGCAAAAATCGGTTAATGGTTATCTAATGAAAGGCCAAAAATTAAAGGTAGTGTATCTAGACATTAGGTAATGTATCTAGATACCTTTTTGGCCACTTCTTGGATACAAAATAGATTTAGAAGAGGTACCCTTGGACCTGTGGGAATCAATTTTGTGTTTCATAGTCGGCAAATGATTGCCACAATCTCTACGTTAGTTGAAATGCTGTTAAGGTAAAAAATCAAAAGTTTGATTAATTGAATATTTCATTTAAAACTTATATGAACGCGCGATCATTAAATCACTGCGAACTTAGGGTGTATGCTTAAATATGTTTGAGCATGTTTAATTAAAACTTTTATTTCCGTTGTGCTCACCCCACGATATAGTGAACCCAATAGTGGTATCAGAGCCATGATTTTGCGTTCATATAAGTGAGTTTCGGTGTTGAATGCATGTATTTAAATGTTAAATCATGTTTCTATTACTTGGATATATTGGGATATATGTATGCTGTATTTTTATTATTATAATTAAACGGTAAGATAGTACCACCACCGTGTCATAAACCTTTATCGTCGGGCCGAGGGCAGGAGCGCCACTGGCTGCTAGTTGGCAGCACACCCGCCTGGGCACGATGGATGGTGGAAGCGCTGGCCTAACATACAAGAGTTGTGTGGGCAGTGTGTATTGGGCGCGATGGGCATGCTGCCAGCATACGGTTGGTGGGATAAACGCGGATCTACTTCTGTGTCCTGTGTCCTGTAAAGTTAGGCAGCATGCTATTGCACAACGAGCTGTTTGACAGCCCCATCTTGTCGAGCTGCAAAATTTAATTTTCTGATATTTTTTTGAAAAATGATTTTTCAAAGAAAATCGAAAAAGTTTAAATATATCCCAAGCCATAAAAAATGAGATTTAAAGAGTTGGTAAGTTATACGCTTTAAATTAACTTGATGATTGTTATGAGTATGTATGAGATGATCATGAGTCATTAAACCAATATGATTAGATATTTTATATTTTTGGATTTTAAAATGGGGCATACGAGCCTCTTATTCTATTATTATATACTTTAAATTTCTATAAAGAGAGTAGTACTAGGTGGTGAGGTTTTCTTTTATATTTGATGGACAAAAGAAAAACCAAGAAATAGGCTCGTGATCAAGGCCTATGATTGTATGAGATACAATGTCATAATATAATAGGCTCTATTATGTTTTATTACCCTTAGACTAACATTAGGTCAATTTTTGACTCAAAATGGACCACATAGAATGGTTCATGATCATCCACTTTTAGTATGTATTAGATACAAGCTAGGGTTTTTATTTAATGCTTTCTTAGGTTATGCTTGTGCAAATATGAATATCACATGCATTAAATAAAGCAAACAAAAAAGGGAAAAATGATGAGGTCTTGGCATAAAATGAACCTTACTTACTTTATTTTTTTAATTCAAGTGAAATAATTTTCAAATAAAATTTGATTTCAAACAAAAATGGACAAAGTGGGGTTGGACACAATGTTCCAAGCCTACCATCAAAAGTAGCAGACATGATGATGCTACCATACCTCATCATCGACCATGAGTCGAGGGATGATTTTGTGGGGAAAGCTATAATCTCTACTAAGCATGGCGATGCCTATGGAATGGAATCGTCTATACGTTGGCCATGAGTTTTAGGAAGTTTAGATGCTCCATCTACATGGAGGTTTGATGGGTCATGTTTGACACCAAGTACTATATGGACTCATAAAATTGGGGCATAAGGGAAGAGGTGAAGCAAAACATCTTGAGGGTTGTATGGAGATACAACCATTAAGGAGTTAACCACCTTTTGATATATTTCATAGCTCATAAAATTAGGGTGTTTATTATGCCAATTGGACCTCAAGCCCACTAGAAAATATGATTTCCCAAATTTTCATTAGGGGTGATGGAATTCGAAGAAAATAGTGGGAGATATTTATAATTGAAAACCTCATTATATATTTTTCAATAGTCTACTTATTTTCTACTATCATTATTTCTATAGATTATCTGCAATGGCCAAAAATCCACTTGTATCCATTTAAATGCAAACAAATTAACTGGACCAAATTATGTTGATTGACTAAGGAATTTAAAATTTTTATTACTATCTGAAAAGAGATCTTACATAATCGATACTCTTTTGTCGACAGGCTCGTCAGTGGATGGGACGAGGAGGAGCTTGCAGAATATGAATAACATGTTGATGATGATCTATATGAGTGATGCTATGTGATGACATCAATGTCAAATGAGTTGCAAAGGCAACATGAAGTACATGTGCATGTGTATGATATTTATGTTCACCTACAAGAATTGTATGGTGAGCATAATAGGCAGGCAAGATATCAGATCTTAAAAGAGCTTTTCAGGACCCGTATGACGGAGGGCTTTTCAGTCAAGATGATAGGCCTGATAGAAATAATCGAGTCCCTTAGAGTCATTATGAATAACGAACTCTATATGGATCTCATCCTACAGTCTCTGCCTCCATCATTTGACACCTTCATTGTCAACTTCAACATGCATAAGATGGAAACTAGCATTACTGAGCTAGTTAACATGTTGAAGACGACTGAGTCCACTATAAAATGGATAAACAGGTCATGCTTGTTGGATCTTCTTCCAAGTCGAAGGCTGTAAAGCTCAAAAAGAAGAAAGGGAAGGGGATGAGTTCCTAAAGCCCAATAAGATGAAGACAACTGGTGGGTATCAAAAGGTTCCAATAATGCTAATGATAAATGCTTTTACTACAGCAAACCTGAGCATTGGAAGAGGAACTGCAAGGAGTACCTTGAGACCTGAAGAGTTCAGGTATTTATTTTGTTGAGGTTAACTTATTTGTTAACGATGTTTCTTGGTATTGGATACTTGTTGTGACTCACATCTATGCAATAATTTGTAGGTGATGGCAAGAAGCAAGAGGCTAAGTAAAGGAGATACAATTCTATGTATGATGGAAGCAAATGTTGCTACATTAGCCGTAGGAACTTACACTTAGTTATTGAAAATAGCAATGTAATAGTTTAAAACAATTATTTTTATGTTCTGGATTTGATTAAGAATATTATCTCTATCCCTATTTTGGATAGACAAGGTTTTGAATTTATTATTAAAGATGGAAAATGTTCTATTTTTAAAGGTTCTTCATTAATTTTTTATGGTTCATTATTAAATGGTTTATATACTATTGCTCCCCAAAACCCTATTCTCCATATTCAACAAAGTAAAAGAAAATTAGATTATCAAAATTCCCTAACTCTTTAGCACGCTAGGTTAGGTCACATTTTTGAAAAGAGGATTTACATGCTTGTATAATTACTTGATCTTAGAGGCAAGCAAGGACTACCAACATGTGAATCTTGTCTTAAAGGAAAGATGACAAAATCTCTATTTGTTGAACAAGTGGAGCGAGCCAAGAATCTTTTGAATCTAATCCATATAGATATTTGTAATTCACTAAGGGTTAGTACCCAAGGAAAATATAACTACTTCATAACCTTTGCCGATAACTTCTCTAGGTATGGTTATACCTTTTGAGATACAAGTCTGATGTCTTTGAAAGGTTTAAGGAATTCAGAAGTGAAGTAGAGAAATAAACTGGGTTAAATATGAAAACTTTTCAATCTGATGGAGAAGGTGAATACTTAAACTCAGAGTTTTTGGGTTATCTAAAAGAGAATGAGATTCTATCATAGTGGACTCCTCCTGCTGCTCCCCAACTTAATGGAGTTTCGAAGTGTAGGAATCGAACCTTGTTGGATATGATTCAATAGATGATGAGTTTCACTAGTTTACCTATTTCATTATGGGGCTATACCTTAGAAACAACGGCATATCTCTTAAACAAAGCGCCATCAAAAGTCGTGCCCAAGATACCATATGAAATATGGTATGGTAAACCATTCTCTTATAAATACCTTAGGTATGGGAGTGTGTTGCTTACGTGAAGAAAAAAGTGTGAGATAAAATTAGATATGGAATCCAATTTATGTAAGTTCATGGGGTATCCAAAGGAGTCCACTAGATACTACTTCTATGACTCCTCGGAATAAAAGGTGTTTGTTTCAAGAAATGCCACCTTCATAGAGGTGGAATTTCTATTAGATAGAAATGACGAAGTCGTGGAACTTGAATAAATTCATAAGACATCCCAATAGGTACAGTGATAGACTGACCAACTAAGGTTGGCCCTTCTGACACACAACCTCCTAGAAGATCTAAAATGATAAAAAAAACCACCTGAGTTGAATGAATTTTTATTAGAGAGCAACGATGAGGGTATCCTTTTAGATAGTTATCCAAGGACTTATGGAAAAATGATGTCTGATATCGACTCGGGAAGTTGGCAAAATGCCATGTAATTTGAAATGGACTCCATGTACTCCAAAAAGGTATGGACTTGGGTGGACCCGCCATAGGAAATAGTTCCCATTGGCTAAAATGGGTCTACAAGCAAAAGATTGAACTAAATGGAGAGGTGGTGACCTACAAAGCATGACTGATTATGAAAGGTTATACTCAGGAGCAAGAAATTAATTTTGAGGAATTTTTTTGGCCAATAGATATAAATCTATCCAGATATTACTTGCTATATCGGCATATTATGACTATGAGATAGGGTAAATAGATATGAAAATCATTTTCTTTTATAAGAATATTAAGGAAAAGATATATATGAGGAAGCTTGAGGGCTTCATATCCAGAGAGATGTAGCAAAAGGATTGCAAACGCTAGAGATCCATTTATAGACTCAAGCAAGATTCTCGCAGCTGGAACATCCGGTTCGATGAGACAATCAAAAATTTGATTTCCATAAAAACTTGAATAAACCTTGTGTCTACAAGAAGGTTAGTAGGAATGCAGTTACATTTGTTGTGCTATATGTTGATGACATCCTACTTATTAAGAAAGATGTAGGGATGTTGCAGTCAACAAAGACACAAAGACTTGGTTGTCTAACCTATTCTCCATAAAGGATTTGGGAGATGCTTCATTCATAATTGGTATAAAGATCTATAAAGATAGATCTAGAAGAATATTGATTGTTAATCTACGTACATAGATAAGATGCTAAAGAGATTTATCATGGAGGAATCTAAGAGGGGATTCCCGCTAATGAGTCATGGCATCTCTGTCTCGAAGTCTATGTCAGCTAAGATTCCCAAAAGAGAGAAAAAATGACTCGCATACCTTATGTACCAGCTATTAGGAGCATAATGTATGGTATGGTATGCAATAGGCCTGATATCGCACATGCTCTGAGTGTCATGAGCAGATATCAGTCCAATCCAGGGAGGAGCATTGAAAGCCATAAAGATGATCCTGAAGTACTTTAGAAGGACTAAGGATGTCTTCTGATGAAAACAAAGCTACACACTCACGCATACAAGAGGGAGAACTCACACGTGGACTTGGAAGGACTCAAGGTCAGTAATTACATGATCCATTAAGCTTACCAAGTGGACCAATCACAAGATTTAGGGCCAAGCGTTTTAAAGAAGCATTATATGAGTTGATTCAACAAGTTGGTGAAATGCCAAACACATGGGGGCCTAACATGAGTCCAACTCCATTTCAAATAATTCCAAATCAAATTGAAGAAAATTTAGTCACCATGATTTCGGGTTTTGAGGAGCCTAATTGAAGATACACATGTTTTCAACTTTGGAAAGATCAATCACCAAGATTTCGGGAGCCTAATTCAAGACATGCACATTTTCCATGTTTTTGGAAGGCCAAAATTATTGTCTTGAAGATTTCTTGATTAAGATGATATTATAGGCAAGATTTTGAACTTTCCTAAATATAGGGATGAATTATAGGCAGGATTTACTTGATTAGTCTATTGATTAGTTTGTTTCCATACGATAATTAGTTTCCTATTCTTAGTTATTTGTTTCCATAAGTTACAATTGTTTTAAACCTATTTAAAGGGGACCAAGTTGTATACTTTGGACAATTCGAAATTTATAAAAAGATTGGAGAGTTTATCTTGTTCTTCTTTTATTCTTGAAAGAACTTTTGAACTTATCAAGTTATTCTTGTGGCGTTCAAAATAATTGAACTTATCATCGAGATTCTTGAGTGTTCTTGAGTTTTCTTGGTGTGGCGTTCTGTATCCAATTGTAGCCTTGGTTCTTGATTTGCTAGTCACGGGTCAAGGTTCACCAAACTTGCGTCTTAAAGATCTTGGGGTTGATTCCATATTTTGGTGTTGGGTTTCGTCATATCATTGGCGAGGTTCATATCAGTTGGTATCAGAGCCTAGGTTCCAAAGGCAAGTTTGAATTATCCTTTTAATTTGCTTATTGTTCCTAAATTCCTACTTCATTTTTCTAGTTTCTGATTAAAAAAAAAAATCCGAAAATTTCTTGCAAATTCTTCAAAATCGAAAATTCTTGTGGTGTTAACCTAGCTCTCCTTATTCGTGGGCCCTTACTTTCACATTGATTGCTTGCATCAATTTCTTGAGAATTACTTCTTAAATCTTATGATTTGTCTTGATTGATTCTCATCTTGAAGTGCCACTTGAATCTTGATTGTTCTTGAGTTTGATTAAGAGTGAAAAGAAGACACAACGAGTGGAAAGAGGCAAGAGTGGTGAGAATATAAGAGGGTAAAAGCCAATTGAGTGCCAAACACGAGAGTGAGTGACACTTCTTGAGTGAAACACGTGAGGGAGCGCTTGTGAGGTCCTATAACATTATTTTGCAGATTCTAAACATGTCACACAATCAAGTAGAAAACTCAATTGAAGAGACACAACAAGCAACCATCCCAAACCTACAACTACAGGCATTGTTGGGCGAGATGAAGCGGATGATGAGGACTGAATTGGAGCAAATTCATGAGAGGATGGACAAGTTGGAAGATGAGTCAACTAGGGGGCAATATCAAAACACTCCATTTCGACAACCACCTAGGCGAATGCAACTAGGGGCACAATGGGGTGATGTTGAAGATGAAGAAGAGTGGGAAGAGCTTAACGAACCACAAATAAATCGGGAAGGTTTGGGCGTGGAGACAAAGATATTGGTAGAAGAAGACCTAAGCGAGATGATGATTTGGGAGCATCAAGGTGAAGATTCCACCCTTCCAAGGCAAAAATGACCTTGAGGCCTATCTAGAGTGGGAGAAGAAGATGGAGATGGTCTTCGAATGCCACAACTACTCCGAGAATAAAAAGGTAAAACTTGCTGCAATTGAATTCACTGACTATGCTATTATTTGGTGGGATCAATTGTTGAAGGAAAGGAGGAGAAATCATGAACAGCTTGTTGAGACTTGGGATGAGATGAAGGTCATCATGAGAAGACGTTTCATTCCAAGCTACTATCATCGGGAGTTGTACAACAAGTTGCAGCATCTAACTCAAGGATCCCAGAGTGTCGATGAGTACTACAAAGAAATGGAGATTGCTATGATCCGAGCAAATGTAGAGGAAGACAGAGAAGCCACCATGGCTAGGTTTTTGCACGATTTAAATCGTGAGATAGCAGATGTGGTGGAGATGCAACACTATGTGGAGTTGACGGATATGGTGCACCAAGCCATCAAAGTTGAGCAGCAATTGAAACGGAGGAACATGGCTAGAAGGGGAATAGGAATGACCTCCTCAATTTCATGGAAAACAGCACCTAAACGGGACGAATGGCCATCAATTAAACCTAAGCCCGAGTCCTCTAAAGATACCAAACCAGCTACAATGCCAAAACAAGATAACATTGAATCCTCCACTTCTAAAAATCGAGATATTAAGTGCTTCAAGTGTCAAGGCAGGGGACATATAGCTAGTCAATGCCCGAACAAAAGGATCATGGTGATCAATGCTCAAGGGGAAATTGAGACAGAAGATGAACAAGAAGACGAAGTAGATGACATGCCACCTCTTGAAGATGCATATGAAGGGTAGTATGCAGTGGAAGGAGAATCATTAGTGGCGAGGCGAGCTCTTAGTGCGCAAGTTAAGGAAAGAAATAACCAGCGGGAGAACTTATTCCATACTCGGTGTTTTTACACAGTAAGGTTTGCAGCATTATAATTGACGGTGGAAGTTGCACCAATGTTGCCAGCACTGAGTTAGTGGAGAAATTGGCACTACCTACCTTGAAACATCCACGACCATATCGGCTTCAATGGCTAAACAATAGTGGAGAAATCAAGGTTACAAAACAAGTTTTGGTGGCATTCTCCATTGGCAAGTATGAGGATGAGGTGCTTTGTGATGTGGTACCTATGCACGCATGTCATATCCTATTGGGGAGGCCATGGCAGTACGATCGACATGTCACTCATGATGGTTACACCAATAGGTAATCTTTTGTCATCAAAAAGTAGCCTATAACACTTGTACCATTGAATCCAAAACAAGTTCTCGAAGATCAGCTCAAGATGCAAAAATCAAGTGAAAAGAGAAAAGAAAAAGAGAGAGAGGCCAAAGTTGAGAAAAAAAAAAAGAGAGTCGTAGCCTTGGTGAGTGAAAGAGAGGAAAAATACAACTTCATTGCAAAAAAGAAAGAGATCAAGAGAGCTTTAACTTTACAACAACCTCTTATAGTACTCATGTACAAGGAGGCCCTTTTGTGTACTAATGATCTTGCCGGATCTTTGCCGAGCAACGTTCTTTCCCTTTTGCAGGAATTCGAGGATGTATTTCCTGAGGAGGTGCCACCAGGCTTACCACCAATTCGAGGAATTGAACATCAAATTGACTTCATACCCGGTGCAACAATTCCAAATCGACCAGCCTATAGAAGTAATCCTGAGGAGATGAAGGAACTTCAACGGCAGGTTCATGAACTAATGGAAAAGGGGTATGTTAGAGAGAGCATGAGCCCTTGTGCAGTTCCAGTGCTACTAGTGCCTAAGAAGGATGGGACATGGAGGATGTGTGTTGATTTTCGAGCCATCAACAACATTACGGTAAAGTATCGACATCCCATTCCTCGATTAGATGACATGTTAGATGAATTGCATGGGTCTTGTGTGTTTTCAAAAATTGACCTTAAGAGTGGATACCATCAGATTAGGATGAAAGAGGGTGATGAGTGGAAAGCTGCATTTAAAACAAAATATAGTTTGTATGAGTGGTTAGTTATACCTTTTGGATTAACGAATGCACCTAGTACTTTCATGAGGCTCATGAATCATGTTTTGCGTGCTTTTCTTGATAAATTTGTAGTTGTCTATTTTGACGATATCCTAATTTATAGCAAAAACCTAGATGATCATGTTGAACACCTAACACTTGTTTTAAAGGTTCTAAGAAAAGAAAGGTTATTTGCTAATCTTAAGAAATGTACCTTTTGCACGGACAAACTTGTATTTCTTGGTTTTGTTGTAAGTGCTAAAGAGATTGAGGTCGATGAGGAAAAGGTTAACGCAATTCAAGATTGGCCAATGCCTACTACGGTAAATCAGGTAAGAAGCTTCCATGGCTTAGCCAGTTTTTATAGACGTTTTGTTCGGGATTTCAGTAGCATAGCTGCGCCCCTAACCAAGTCATCAAGAAGAACGTTCCATTTAAGTGGGGACATGAACAAGAAAAGGCATTCAAGCTCATCAAAGATAAATTGACTAATGCTCCTTTACTTGTTTTACCTAACTTCACTAAAATGTTCGAAATTGAGTGTGATGCTTCAGGTATAGGTATCGGTGGTGTACTGATGCAAGAAGGAAGGCCGGTTACATATTTTAGTGAAAAGTTAAGTGGTGCAACCTTAAACTATCCCACTTACGATAAGGAATTATATGCATTGGTTCGAACTCTGGAGACTTGGCAGCACTACCTATGGCCAAAAAAGTTTGTGATTCATATAGATCATGAGTCTTTGAAGCATCTAAAGGGGCAACACAAATTGAGCAGACGCCATGCCAAATGGGTAGAGTTCATTGAGACTTTTCCCTATGTAATCAAATACAAACAAGGTAAGGAAAATGTAGTTGCCGATGCACTATCACGCAGGTATGCTTTACTTTCAACCCTTGACTCTAAATTGCTTGGATTTGAATACATTAAAGAGTTATATGCAACGGATTCTGATTTTGGTGACTTGTTTAAAAATTACACTAAATGGGGTGTGGGAAGTTCTATTTGCATGATGATTTTTTGTTTCGAGAGAACAAATTGTGTGTTCCCCATTCATCTTTGCGTGAATTACTTGTTGATGGGCCACTTCGGGGTAGCTAAGACTTTAGGTGTGTTGCATGAGCATTTCTTTTGGCCGCACATGAAACGTGACGTAGAGAGGATTTGTGCAAAATGCATTAGTTGTAAGCAAACTAAGTCTAGACGACAACCACATGGTTTGTACACACCCCTACCTATCCCTAGTGGTCCTTGGGTTGATATCTCTATGGATTTTGTTTTGGCTTACCTAGGACTAAGAGAGGGAGAGATTCAGTTTTTGTGGTTGTTGATAGGTTCTCTAAGATGGCACACTTTATTGCTTGTCATAAAACTGATGATGCATCACATGTAGCCGATTTGTTTTTCAAGGAGATTGTTAGGTTGCATGGCATGCCAAGGACTATTGTTTTTGATAGGGATGCAAGGTTCTTGAGTTACTTTTGGAAGACCTTATGGGGAAAGTTGGGAACTAAATTGTTGTTTTCTACTACTTGTCACCCCCAAACTAATGGTCAAACCGAAGTAGTGAATAGGACCTTGTCTACATTGTTGCGTGCTATCATACAAAAGAACTTGAAAACTTGGGAAACTATTTACCACATGATGAATTTGCTTATAATCGTTGTATCCACTTTGCAACTAAATTTTCACCATTTGAGATTGTTTATGGTTTTAATCCATTGAATCCTTTAGATTTAACCCCTTTACCTTTGAATGAACGTGTTAACTTAGATGGAAAGAAGAAACCAGAATTTGTCATGCAGATTCATGAAAAGGCAAAGCAACACATAGAGCGTCGGACGAAATAATATGCTAAACAAGCTAATAAGGGACGCAAGAAAGTTATCTTCAAATCGGGGGATTGGGTTTGGCTGCATATGAGGAAGGACTGTTTTCCAGAGCACAGGCGATCTAAACTCCTTCCACGGGGTGATGGGCCATTTCAAGTGGTGGAACGCATCAATGACAATGCCTACAAACTTGAACTACCAGGTGAGTATGGTGTTAGCGCTAGCTTTAATGTTTCTGATCTATCTCCTTTCGATGTAGGTGATGAAGATTTGAGGACAAATCCTTTTCAAGAGGGGGAGAATGATGAAAACAAAGCTACACACTCACGCATACAAGAGGGAGAACTCACACGTGGACTTGGAAGGACTCAAGGTCAGCAATTACATGATCCATTAAGTTTACCAAGTGGACCAATCACAAGATTTAGGGCCAAGCGTTTTAAAGAAGCATTATATGGGTTGATTCAACAAGTTGGTGAAATGCCAAACACATGGGGGGCCAACATGAGTCCAACTCCATTTCAAATAATTCCAAATCAATTGAAGGAAATTTAGTCACCATGATTTCGGGTTTTGAGGAGCCTAATTGAAGATACACATGTTTTCAACTTTGGAAAGATCAATCACCAAGATTTAGGGAGCCTAATTAAGACATGCACATTTTCCATGTTTTTGGAAGGCCAAGATTATTGTCTTGAAGATTTCTTGATTAAATGATATTATAGGCAAGATTTTGAACTTTCCTAAATATAGGGATGAATTGTAGGCAGGATTTACTTGATTAGTCTATTGATTAGTTTATTTCCATACGATAATTAGTTTCCTATTCTTAGTTATTTGTTTCCATAAGTTACAATTGTTTTAAACCTATTTAAAGGGGACCAAGTTGTATACTCTGGACACATTCGAAATTTATAAAAAGATTGGAGAGTTTATCTTGTTCTTCTTTTATTCTTGAAAGAACTTTTGAACTTATCAAGTTATTCTTGTGGCGTTCAAAACAATCGAACTTATCATTGATATTCTTGAGTGTTCTTGAGTTTTCTTAGTGTGGTGTTCCGTATACAATTGTAGTCTTGGTTCTTGATTTGCTAGTCACGGGTCAATGTTCACCAAACTTGCATCTTAAAGATCTTAGGGTTGATTCTATATTTTGGTGTTGGGTTTCGTCATATCATTGGCGAGGTTCATATCATCTTCATTATATACGACAATGGAGAATTGAAAGTAGAAGATTATACCAATTCTATTTTGTAGTCAGATATAGATGAATTCAAGTCAATGTTTGGATTTATATTCATCTTGAATGGTGGTGCGGTTAGCTGGAAGAGTTCTAAGCAAAAAGACTACTGCGGACTCCACCACTGAGGCTGAATATATTGTTGTATGTGATGCAACGAAGAAAGCTATTTGGATAAGGAACTTCATCTAAGAGTTGTGTGTAGTTCTATCTATTGTTTATCTGGTATTAATATACTGTGATAACAATAGAGCTTATTATGTAAGTGAAGGAGTCAAGGTCTCATCAATGATTCAAGCACATCTTGAGACGATACCACCTGATCAGAGAGATAATTGGTGGAGGCTATGTTATAGTGGATAGAGTCACCTCAGTAAAAAATATAGCAGACCCACTAACTAAGACTTTAATGCAATGAGTATTCGATGGACATCTTGAGAAGATGGGCCTAAAACACATGGGCAATTGGCGAGGGCAAGTAGGAGACACACCAATTAGATTGGACGTCATTTTGCTCTTGTACTTTATAAAAGAAAATTTTATTTAAAACACATTAATAAAAGGCTCATTCTTTATCTTATGCTTTCCACTTTATTTATGCACATTTGATAAAGCCCCTAGACTAAAATTAGCTATGGGGCATGGTTGCGCATATGATGGCGATCATGGAATATGTCTATATGGTTTGGTCTTAAACTAGTTTCGGATCGAGGGCTTTTTGAGATGGGACATTGAATAGCCCAGTAAGCCCGTACATACAATGTATGATTGCATTAGGAGAGTGTCTCATTCTATAGGCATTAACATAGCGATGCTAGTGTATGCATGTGGGTGCTTATTAGAGAACAAGTAAACTGAACTGGCCTATCGGAGATTCTTAGTAGGAGATGTTGTTTGTCGAAATAAAAATCTCCAAGATATGATAGTACACGATTAGTCCTTGGACTTGAGGCACCATAGTGGCCTTGTGTACGCCATATACCATTTTGATATATCTTTTGATTACTTGACAATCACAAAGGGGATATATTTGATGTTGCACTAGCATATATGGAGGCCAACGAGTGGTCAACATAGAATTCATCACTTGTTAAAGTATAAGTGAATCTCCTATATTTTTATAGTTCATGACTTTAAGACCTTAGCCAAGTTTCGAGGAATGCCTCCTCCCTAGGTGCCCTTGACGTACATGGTCGTCGAGCCCCCTTGGGACTGTCCACACCAACCTTCACTTGTGGGCTAAAAAGCTTCCACACATTACTTAGAGTCTATAAATATAGGTCTTTTATTTTATTTTATTATAAATAGTGATAAGCAGTATGGCGGGTTCCGCAACCCTTATAATGTGTACTACCATCACAAGTCATTTTATTTCTAAGCCTATTATAGAGGGTAGTGAGTTGTTGAAAATAGTTGCTCACCGCTGTGTGGTAGATCGTCATCTACATATTTGTGATACCTAGGCCCAAATTACTCATGATTAGCTTTTAGTCCATTAAGTTAGGTAGTTTTTTCTGTCAAAGGCCTCAAAGTTTTCATGTTCAATGTAAAGTTCAAACATTACCGTGAAACACCTTTGGTAAATATTCAAGTTCAATTTCAAAATAGACAAAGCTATCATTCCCAAAATTAAGATCCTAGAACTGAACTTTTTGAAATTTATTTCTTTTAAACTCACAATGCAATATGCCTAATGCAAATCCTAGCATGATATGCATGAAATTTCTAGAAAAAGTCCTAAATATGTTCCATCATGTCAACTGATTGTTGGAACTGAAATTGATGATACTATATGCTTCATGATGTTCTAACATAGGACTTGAATATGCATTACAAAACATAAACACCCAATGACTTTCTCAATGCAATGAACTTTGTGCATCAATGGCCTTGGTAAATATGTGAGCCAGTTGGTTCTTAGTTGTAACATAATCAATTATCACAGTTCTATTTTCAACCAACTCCTTAATAAAATTGTAAAACATATCAATGTGTTTGGTTAGACTTTTAAATATACTTCCCACAATTAAATGAATAAGTATTGCCTATGCAATTTACAATGACAACTTGATCTTTAACAGTCACATCAAAATCAACAGATAATTTAACATCAAGTTCAGGAGTCCCAAGTAGTCATTGATCAATTTAGATATAAAGGAGTAAATCCTATTGCACACATAGATATGACCAAATTGGGCAGACTCAGGATTTGCATAATATTCATGCTTAATGGTGGGAATAACAGAGTATGCACAACTTATCTGAATGGTTCATCACCCAAAACTAGATATCAATGATAGATGAGTGATCTGCACTACTGGCAGATTGTTAAGATTTATAGTTTGGATTCTGATCAACTTCAACCTGATAAGATAGTGTTCCAGGGAAAGTTGGAACATGAGTACCGACATAGCCTTTAAACGCACTCTCCTAATGAGCTTTAGTCTCTAAAGAGTCTGCATGTATAGAGGGTTTTATAGGCGCATCAACAATATCAGCATTAGGATTAGGGGATGTTCCTTCCTATGTTCCAAAATGTATTGCAGTAAGAGGGTGGATGACAGTTGTTGGCAAAATAAATCCAAAGTTTATGGAAAGATCCTTCCGTCGTCGGCCTTGGCATTAGGCTTGTTCTTGAATTAGATGGGGCATTAGCGGTGGGTCCTCTAGAGTTTTCTATCATCGTCAAAAGAAAAATGATTAGCAGGACTTTTATATTTAGGAAGATTGGAACTTTTACCTGTTTTGGGTTTTTGACTCTTTGTTCAAATTTTTTTCCAAAAATTTCCCTAATTTCTTTGTCAACAAGACAAGTGGATTAGTCATGTTCCTGACATTAGTTTGAACATCAATGGCTAATTTTTGAGCTTCAGCTTGAAGGGTCATACCATCCTTCTTATCTTTCTAGTATGAGTAGTTAATTCAATCCAGCAATGGCAGACGTGAAATCGAGCCTCCTTCATATATAATATTCATATATGCCTTTAAATTGATAATAGATTAGTCCAAGATCTCACTAAGTATGTCCAGTGGATTCCTCTGATACCACTTGTTAGAATCTATTGTCATTTTAATTAACTCAGTTAATTAATTTTACTAGTTAAAATTGATACCATCACTTTCAACGAGGTTCGGATATCAAATATCCTATTCCTCAAGGCCATGCTCAGAGAGAAAACAATCCACTATCAGTAGAGAAATTACACAATACTATAATAGGACTTATAAAATAAAACCAAAGACTCCCTCTTTGTTTTGATGTCATTCTTGTATTATTCTACTGGTGGACTTGTTTGTGAGATGACTTGAATTTGCTTCGTTGAGATCCCTTCAACGCTGAACCTTTTTAGACAGCAGAGTGCCTTCTTCCAAAGACTTACCTCATTTTCTTGAATGATATATAATAGGTATTGTCGTCTTTTCATGTAGACTCACATTCTTCTCAAGAAGGATGTTCAAAAGTGATGTTCCAACATCTTTGGATCACGAGTGAAAAACCCCAGAATACTTTGAAGCTCAATTTTTGATCAACGATCACTAACTTCTGGAGCTTGGAATTTGCTGCAATACGTCTGAGTATTTTCTATGAAAATCACATCTTTTTGACTTATGAAGATTTGTTTCTATTATATACACAAACTTCAGAAGTTGATTCGTAAGTTTTCTAGTCTAACACAAAAACTTTCCAAATCAAATCTTTTTATGTTTAACAAAGATATAGGATCCAATTGCAACTCATATTCCTATTCTAAATCACAAGATTTTAGACATCTAAACTAGATAGGAAATCCGTTGGTTTAGATATGGAAACGCTCTTGAATCTTGATTCATCCGGATAAGGTAAGTGCAAAATCAAATCTTTCCTCTAATTGATCATAAATTTATTTGGAGATATCTTGAAAATTTATTCCCATAAATTCCTCAAACTTATGTTTTAATAAATTTATCCAATATGGTAAGTATGTTAGAGTTTTAATCTTACAAGGAAACAAATATTCAAGAATTAGTCTTACATTAAAACTCATATAAAAACATGGAAAACTCCATTTACCATTTTTAGAAGATCCAATATAATCAAATTTTGTTTTGCACAAACAATGCCAACAAAAACTAAGTCACAAACTTAACACAAAACTAACTGCATTCTACAATACAAGCAAGTACAAAAATAATAGTTCTTGCATCACCGATTTAGTGAGCAAAGAAGGGGAGGTCAAATAGGCTTTGAGTTTCACAAAGTCCCTTGAAACTTTTGACATTTTGAAGTGTTGCAAAAAATAGGAGGTTCTTGTCTGCCGATCTGGATATAAATCGATTATGGAAAGCTATGCATCCAATCAACTTCTGGATATCCTTAATCATTTTTGGAGATGATATCTCCAATACTATCTTGATTTTCTCCGGGTTCGCCTTGATACCCCAATTATTAACCGTGAAATCAAGGAATTTTTCCCCACGAACTCCAAACATGCACTTACTTGGGTTCAACTTTATCCCGTACTCTCTCATAATGTTGAAAACCTACTCTAAATATTGAAGATGGTCCTCTTTCTTAGAACTTTTTATGAACATATCATCTACATATACCTCCATGGACTTTCCAATAGGATCTCTAAACACTAATTCACCAACCTCTAGTATATGGCTCCCGTGTTCTTTCAAACTAAAAAACATGATTGTATAATAATAAATACCATTAATTTGTAACAAAAAGAAGTCTTGTTTTGGTCTTTCTCTTCCATAAATATTTGATGATACCCTTGATAGACATCCATCATACTCAATAGATAAAGAGGTCGAGGTAAAGAGTAAGGATCCTTCGAGCACACTTTATTTAGTTTAGTCTATTTGCTAGGGTCTTTGGGACCACCACCATGTTTGGCAACCATTCGATGAACTGTATCTCAACCACATATCCTACTTCTAACAACTTGTTCACTTTTTCTTCAATGATTTTGTTTTGCTCAGCTCCAAAGCTCCTATTTTCTTTTATTTTATAGGTTTGGTAGATGGATCAATGTTGAGATAGTGTACAATGAACTCAGGATCTATGCCTCCAAAGTCTGATAGCTTCCATGTAAATATATCTAAATTCTTTTTCTAAAACTTAATCACAATTACTTCCAAGCTCGAGTTCATTTATGAATCGATCAGAGTATACTTTTCTGAATCACCAGGTTGAAGCTCTACCCTTTTATACTCTTTAGAGGTTTTGATTCTGAACCATCTGTAACTCTCTTCTGTTTCTAAGGTCATATGTCCCTTCGAGCTCTTAATTGAACTTGGTTATATCACATATGATCTCGCCAATTCCTATTTTTATTGGAAACTTTATTTTCATGCAATAATTCAACACTACTACCTAAATTGTTTTAACCCCGGACTTTCTAAAATCATATTATAAGGCACATCAACTATGAGATATTTGATCATTATAGTTTCTCGATATGGTTCAGTACCCAACAAAGTGGGCAAATAAATCATCCCTAAAAAAACTATTTCACTATTGCCAAAGCCCATCAAAGGAGTTTGTATGAGCTGAAAAACTATCACATCTAACTCAATATTCATTAGAACATGTAGAAATATCACGTCAGCAGAACTCCTACTGTTTTCCAAGACTTTTTGTACTGTAAAATTTTCTGTCCATAGTGACTACAATTAGGTTGTTTTACATAAGTCCAACTCCCATCAAATATTGGTCATCAAATGTGATGGTTGGGTGTTCGCTTACATTAAAGACATGAAGTCCTTTGTTTGTTTCCATCGTTCTTAACCTTTAGAAATATTTCTTTCTGGCATTATTTGAATCTTTTGCACCTGGGCCTTTAACTATCATATGAATAACTCTCTTCCTTGAGAGATTATCTCCAATTTAATCTACTTAAGAGGGTTGTTCTCCTTTTTTTAATCTCTTTCATGATCTCAACACTCTTTTGGTTGGCCCCGAGACCTTGGTCTGCTGCAGAATCAAAGATGATCGCGAGATTAGTGCCCATTAACTTATCTCTTTATGGTTTTTGATTCTAATCATGCCATAAATTCATCCAAACACCCTTGACACACTAGTCTTTTAATTTCATCCTTCAATTGAATGCATCCTTCAGTGTCATGTCCTTTATCTCTATGAAAAAGATAACATTTCCCAGAATTTTTCTTGCTTGGGGTCAGTCTCATTTTCTTAGATGATTAGAGCATGTTAGAGTTATGGCCATCAAGGCATGATCTTGTGTACGTTTCATAAAGCATGATTATGATATCTACTTATGTACTTCCTCGCTTGATCCTGATTTCGATTTTTTTCAGATCGTAAATGAATTTTTTTTATGTGCTATGTTTTATCCTTATGCCCCTTTAAGCTTAGAATCCACTCTTGATCCTTCATTGTGTTAACTTCTTCCCATGAATGTATCTTTGAGCTAGTTATATCAATTGCTCCATATTCGAAGGTAGGTCCCACACCAGGGTTGATATGAGGGGACCCATCTTCAAACCATGGATAAGTATGCTAAACATCATGTTGATCCTCAATGGTCCACGACCTCTAGCACGTTATTGTTGACGAGATAGATAAAATTTCTTAGAGTTTCATTTTCTCCTCGGCGAATGGAATGTTCGTGTAATATTTTGCAAACTGCAAGTGCACGGTATCAAGTTTTAATACAAAAGTGAGTTGAGTATCGTATTCACAAGGATTGTAATAAAAAATTACAACAAGTGTTGTAGTTCAAGTAGTCCTAATTTTATCTAGAAAATCAAGTGATGATTGGTAAACAAAGTAGAATAAGATAAAAATTGTAAAGATAAAACTAGAGTTCTTAGAAGTAATACAACAAACACCTTATGAACAAGAAATTCTAGAGGAATAACTCACCTAATTATCACCTATGTTTTTCTTTTCAAAACATACTAATTCAAGTCAACAATACATGTAAGTCAAGAATTCCTAAACTCGTTAATTCCCTCTCTCGAGTGTTGAATTGATTATGAGTTCTAATATGAATTTCAATATCTCTATAAAAACTCAAGAATAAAACTCTACAAAGGTTCAATGATTTCTTCTTCAAAATTTCAAATGTTTCATAAGCTTTTCAACTCTATGATTCCTAGGTCATGTTATCTTTATGATCATGTATAATATTCTCTCTTTCGAGTATCAAATCTCATATATCAAACACTCTTAATTAATGATCAAATAATCAATATGCAATACTAAATAAGATAACGCAAACAAGATGAATAAGTTGAACTAATAATATTTGGAATTCAAAACATAGGATGAAATAAGATTACATCATCATCTAGAAAGAAATATTTAGTTCATCATGTATGAATATAACTTCAAGAAACACATAAGAAAGAGCATGAAAATTGTTCACCAATTTGTGAAGTGGAAGAAATGGTTGAATCTCTCCTTGTTTCCAAAAATGGCTTCCTCCCAAGAATGACTCCTCCTTCTGTCCAGCGGCACTTCTTCTGTCCAAGAACAACTCCTCATGTCTAGAATGCATTTGAAAGCTATTTGGGGTCCTTAAAATCAGATGGGAGAAGCCTTAAAATAGGGGAAAAAATCTATTTTTCCCCTTTTATCAGCGTGGCAACACATAGGCGCTAACTGGACAACCTGGCACAGCTAGGCATTGAACATTTTGTCTTCAGCATCTTCAGCCTCTTTAAACTATTTTTTAACTATGTTCTAAGCTGAACCAGTTTTTTGTTGTCTTCATACGAATTGTAGCTCTATATTGGCTTTCCACAGACACTTGAATCAACTAATTATGATATTTGGGGAGATAGTTATGCCTAAAATACCAAGATATATCATAGCAGAAAATTTCAGCCCAATGTTGACTCTTAAACTCAATTTTTGTCATTGAAATCGATAGAATTGGATTTTGTGATAAACATAAAAGTTATAGATATATCTCTTAGATTTCTATTGGTTTAAGAATAAAGTCAAAATCATATTTTAGCAAAGAGTTATGATTGAAATACAAAAACTATCATCAATTGCACCACAATTTAGATTCTTCAACATTTCAACCAAGTTTTTGGTTTCTTTCCATATTCTTCTCCTTTTGTCCTTACCTACAAAATTTCAAACTAAATACATAAAAAGTAGCAAAAACACTTGAAAATAAACCAAATGTTAATGAAAAAGTATATGACTTGTTGGTATAAAACCAACTTATCAAATACCCCAAAACTTGAAGATTTGCTTGTCCTCAAGCATCAAATATGAAATTCTCAATCACAACCCCTCTATTAATTAGGTAACCAAAGTTGAGAAAGATTTTTTTTTTTCACATCACATCTCAAAAGATTAGAAAAATATACCAAGTTTTACATGTTAACATGCATATTGGTTTCACTTAACTTTATGGTCTTGTGTATGTGAGTGTGAAAGTAGTAGTTTATCAAATTTCATTTATCATTCGAATAGGTTTATAAAGCTAACTACTCATATTTGATTCACTTTTGAAGAACTTACCAAACTCCATAAGCTTGTTTTTTACACTAGTCTCCACTAATGTAGGTAGATCATAGTATCAAAAATCAAAAGGAGTTCCAAAACTTGTATTGTGAGGATTAGGTAATGGTGTGAATATATGAAAAATTATAGCTAAAATTTACTCATTTTACACAATCATACTATAACCTTTATGAATGAACACCAACTTCTTCATCAATCTCTTTATTTTCTTTATTGAACACCCCATTCTTCTTCTTTTTGATCTTGGATTACCCCCAAACTTATTTCTTTTATTGTATGCAATGAGGGTCTATTTATTTTAGGAAATTCAAATTATACACCTCAATTCATAATCTCTTCATTTTAATCCTTTTTTAATCTTTTCTTCTCTTTGATTTTGCTTCTTTCTTTTTTTGAATACAACAATTCATTCAAGAATGATTGTATAAATGAGATGAAAAATGATAGAATATTGGAATTTTTTTTCATAAAGCTCGATAATGTGTATAGGGTGTCCAAAGAATTATTTCAATAGCCTCAAGAGGGACACTAGGGAATAATTCAAGTATAGGTTGGCTTGAAAGGCTCAAATGATCCAAAAATGGCCTTAATCATTTCCTTAATGCTGTGCCACCTAGGATTTCGTCTCAACTATAATCAAGCAAGTTCTAGAGGTTGGTGGGATTATTTAAGAAATAATTAGATCTTATAAACTGTCTCTAAATAATTAAATGTAACTCAAAAAACTATTTAGTGCATCAAGATTCACAAAACTTCATAAAGTAAATAAAATCAATTTTTTATGTTTAGACATGTAAACAAAAGTATATATCTAATATTCATTTTTTTTTATCATGAATATTGTTGATCACTAAACTTGACAATCAATAAACCAAAACAAGCTACAAACAAATATTAAATGTCTCAAATAATAAGGCAATTATCCTAAACTTCTCTCCAAACTTAATATAAGCATTTTCCTTAATGATTGAGAGAATTGTAAAATTAGAGGACTTTCCTGAAAATAGATGGTGTTCTTTTGGAATTAAAACCCTGCTCTTTTTGTTTTTTTTGTATTTTCAACATTTAGCCTGCAAAAATGAGTAAAATATCAATAAACAATCATCATGATATAAAACAACACACTAATAACAAGAAATAAAACAACACACACAAAAACAAGAAAAGAGAGCTTGGGTTGCCTCCCAAGAAGTGTTTTGTTTAAAGTCTTTAGCTAGACTATCTTCTTTACTTATCCTGAATCTAAAAATAAGTATTTATCATGCCACATCTTTGTGTGTTCTAAGAGTGTAGATGATTCTTCTAGATAGGCAAGGTGAGGATGATTCGGAGTAGCATCAAGGGCCTTTTGGATATCAACAAGTATATCCCCTATTACATTGCCAAGCGTATCTTGAGTCACCCTTGTAGGCCTTGCTTCATCTAGTGTATGCTTTCTGAAATTAAACAATGAAATTGGATTAGTGCTTGCATCTAGATCATATAATGCTATTTCACAAGTAGAGTTTTCAATTAAATAGGGGATAATGAAACTCCCTGAATTCGTTAACACTTGAGATGTTTCTCTTGCAAGATAGCATTGCACTTTTCAATAGTTTCGCACTCCTTGATTTGTTGTTGTTGGATTGCTTTGCAATGCTCCCTTGGATTGATTTCCGTATCACTTGGAAAGTTTTCTTTATGTTTTTTAGCATTAATTTCAGTAGCAAGCTATCCAATTTAAGTTTCTATTGATTTCATTTGAGCTTCTAAACTTAAAGCTAACTGCCCTAATTGAGTCTCAATGTTGTCTATCTTTGCTTCATTCTTTTTAACTCGGGCTCTTATTTCGCTAATGACAGTGCTTAGCAAATATTTCAATGATGCCTTTTTCTCAACTTTGGTTTCCATAAATGAAGTGCTAGTAGATGCCATGGAATCCATTCTTTGAGAACCTCTATAAGAAGTCCAAGTTGCAAATTGGTTAGAAAAAGAAGAAATTTGGGCAGTAAGTTGTGTAAACGGATCTACCTCAAGAACACCGACAACATTTTCTATGGAAGACCTCTTGGAAGGCCATTGATAGCTATTAGTAACCATCGCCTCAAGACTCTTAGCCTTATACATACAAATACATATAACCCAATGCAACGCAAGACATTCATCAAAATATGGAAAGAAAGTAAAAACAATTTAGACTAAAATTAAGACTAAGTCATAACAATATTAATGAAATTATGATAAAACAATCCCCGACAACGACGCCAAAAACTTATTTGTGAAATATTTTGCAACCACAAGTGCACGGTGTCAAGTTTTAATACAATGGTGAGTTGAGTATCGTATCCACAAGGATTGTAATAAAAAATTACATTATAGTTCAAATAGTCCTAATTATATCTAGAAAATCAAGTGATGATTGATAAATAAAGTAGAATAAGATAAAAATTGCAAAGATAAAACTAAAATTCTTAGAAGTAATACAACAAATACCTTATAAACAAGAAATTCTAGAGGAATGACTTACCTAATATCACATATGTTCTTCTTTTCAGAACATACTAATTCAAGTCAATAATATATGTAAGTCAAGAATTCCTAAACTTGTTAATTCTCTCTCTCTTAAGTGTTGAATTGATTATGAGTTCTTATATGAATTTCAATATCTCTATAAAAACTTAAGAATAAAACTCTACAAAGATTCAGTGAATTCTTCTTCAAAACTTCAAAGGTTTCATAAGCTTTTCAACTCTATGATTCCTAGGTTATGTTATCTTTATGATCATGTATAATATTCTCTCTCTCGAGTATCGAATCTCATATATCAAACACTCTCAATTAATAGTCAAATAATCAATATGCAATACTAAACAAGATAACGCAAACAAGATGAATAAGTTGAACTAATAATATTTGGAATTCAAAACATAAGATGAAATAAGGTTACATCATCCTCTAGAAAGAAATGTTTAGTTCATCATGTATGAATATAACTTCAAGAAACACATAAGAAGAGCATAAAAATTGTTCATCAATTTGTGAAGTGAAAAAATGGTTTAAGCTATCATTGTCTCCAAGAATGACTTTCTCCCAAGAATAACTCCTCATTCTGTCTAGCAGCACTTCTTCTATCCAATAACAACTCTTCATGTCTAGAATGCCTTTGGAAGCTCTTTAGATCCTTAAAATCAAATGGGGGAAGCCTTAAAAGGCCAAAAAATCCATTTTGCCCCTTTTATTCGTGCGGTAATGCATATGTGCTGACTGGATAGCCTGGCACAGCTAGGTGCTGAACATTCTGTCTTCAGCATCTTCAGCCTCTTTAAACCAATTTTTGGTGTCTTCATACGAAATGTAACTCTATGTCTTGGCTTTCCACATACACTTAAATCAACTAATTATAACATATGTAAAAATAATTATGCCTGAAATATCAAGATGTGTCATAGCAGAAAATTTCAGCTCAGTGCTGACTCTTAAACTCGGTTTTTCTTATTGAGATCGATAGAATTGAATTTTGTGGTAAACATAGAAGTTATAGATATATCTCTTGGATTTCTATTAGTTTAATAATCAAGTCAAAGTGTTATGATTGAAATATGAAAACTGCTATCAATTGTAACACAATTTAGATTCTTCAACATTTCAACCAAGTTTTTGGTTTCTTTCCATTTTTTTTTTCTTTTATCATTATCTACAAAATTTCAAACTAAATACATAAAAAGTAGCAAAAACACTGAAAAATAAACTAAATGTTAATCAAAAGGTATATGAATTATTGGTATAAAACCAACTTATCAATAAATGCATAGCAAATCACTTAACCTTCTTTCTATTAGCAAAACAATTGAGAAATTTCCTTGCCAATTGGTCATATGAGACAACTGTCCCTATTTGTAAGCTTGTAAACCCTTTATAAGCTTGTCCTACCAGAGTAGTGATAAAGATGCAAGCATTTATGGCAGCTGCATCACATGCTCGAACACCATTAAGTGCTCTTATGGGTCTTTATTTCCATCATACTTTGGAAGATTAGAGAGTTTAAAATTTATGGTGACCACGGCAACCAAAATCTTCAAACTAAAAGGGAGCCTCTCTTTTGCAAGACTGACGTCACAACTCCTCTTCACTTCTAGTCCTCTAACTTTTAACTAACAACTCAATTTGATCAGTTATCTCTTAGGCCTTGTCCCTTATAGGGAAAGTTCAAACTGGAGAAGTTTGTCTGCTATACAACCTATTTTTGGGCAATATAGTTCAACAAGCCACTTCCTCAAAGTCCTCGAGATAAACTCACCTCGAAAAGGCTTCCCCATTAATTTTTCCTTCTCAATCATGACCTCTAGGCACTTTGTAGGCACATGAGATATGTGTGGCGAAGGCATGGGCACATGTGAGGTTCCTATCCCCCATCTATGTTCAATTAGCAACTTTCTAATTACTTCTTCCATCAACTAGTCTAAGTGTTGTCTAGAAATCTATATCATTTGGTTCTCATCTCATGCTAGATTAGTAGGTGGGATCTATAGCGAATGGGGAGAGAAGATGGTATCATCGTGATATATCATGTCTTGATACGTGTGATATATCCAATGGTAGTAGATTAGGCGAACCTGGTCTTAGAGTTTGGGCCAAGTAAGGGCCCATATAAAAAGGTATGGATCTTGGCCTATTTTGTAGATATGCCTCATTTTTAAGGGCAAAAGGGACAAAATAAGCCCTACGTACATCATGAATAATTGGATAACCAACTACTTGTCCTAAGAGGCACTATGAATCTTCATAGCTTGTATTAGCCGAGACTTCAAAATAAGGCTACTTTGATTCGAAGGGCAAATCCTAATCTTTTCCAAATCAACATTTTGAAGCGCCTAACCTATTCCCAATGTGCGCAACCATCTCTACTATTTATTTGGTTTAAATGAAGTCATGAAAAAAAAATGATGTTCTTATTATTGTGCTTGACAGCATAAGCAATGAGATCCTCTAACACCAAGCATCCACGGGGACAATAATACTTTGAGTTTCTTACTTTCTTACATCATATGAATTGAATATGAGTAGACTATAATAAGCAAATACATTCACCAAGCTTTTGTACGTGATTAACTTGCAAAAGAAATTGAACACTTTCAACTCAGCTCGCCAACACTTTTGGTGACCGGTGGTTGAAGGAAAGGAAGAATATTTCAAGAGAGTTGTGTTGTGCTGAATACGAAAAGAAGCAAAGATGAAAAATGAAGTCTAAACCTAGTCAGAGTCAAAAGGTAAAAATAAAAGAAAAAAAATAAAAATTTCGATTTTCAATTTAATTCAGTTAATCGAGAAGGAAAATTGAAACTGAAATCGAAAACCAAAAATATAAAAAATTAAAAACTAAAAATCAAATCAAAATTTTCGGTTCGATTTCGGTTCAAACAGAATTTTCGATTTTGACTAGGTTCGGTTGGTTAACCAAACTATGAGCTCCTTTAGTAAATAAATAAAGTCCCTAAACCAAACTTAGCTACAAGGTATGGTCACATATTTGATGGTGATTAAGAAATATGCCTCTATGACTTTAGTTTTAAATTGGTTTCGAGTTGAGAGCTTTTACAAATGGGACATCGAATAGCCTAATAGACTCGCGCATATGATGTATGCTCACATGAAGAGGATGTATCGCTCTATAGACATTGGCGTAGTGACACTAGTGCATGTATGCGGGTACTTGTTAGTGAATAAGTACACTAAACAGGCCCACTGAAAATTTTTAATTAGAAACTTGCTTGTCGAAATAAGAATTTTCATATTACGACAGCAAACGATTAGTTCTCAGACTTTGAGGCACCATGGCAGCCTTGTGCATGTTGTGTTCTATTTTGATGTATCTTCTGATTGCTTAACAATCACAAAGGGTGTACGTTGGATATTGCATTGATATGTATAGAGGTTAATGAGTGGACAACAAATGATTCGTCACTTATCTAGCAGAACAAGTGAATTTCCTATGCTTTCATAGTTCATGACTCAAAAGTTTTTTGCCAAGGCAGGATGAATGTTAGACGGTGATTTTCTAACGATTTGTCATGAGTCATTGGAACTTGAAATGGAACGATAATCATTAAGCAATTAGGGTTTCGACTATTAATCAATGTCCTAAACTTATTTGGACGATTAGTTGACGGAAGGACCATATGTGTATAGTACTTATAATTAAAATAGGTTCACTCGTTATTTCACCTAAGTTTAGGTAGTCATGATACACATGCTAGATGTTTTCCATGACTTGTGATATTTTTGAAATTTAGGAGTTAATTTCAATCAAACTAATTAATTAGATTAATTAATCAGAATAATTATTATTATTCATAAGTTACAAATGTTGCAAACTCACTGTTAACTTAATTGTTAACTTAAAGAGTCACACACAATTTGAGATGAAATATTTCTAATTTAGAAATTGATTCAAGGGGGTCCAATTAATTAGTGGAGATTAACTAATTGGGGCTTAAATTAATTTAATAAGTTGAATTAATTATTTAATTAAATAATTAAATAATTTAATTAGACCTAATAAGATTAGCAAGCTCAATTGGGTGAAATAATTATTTGATTGGATTAAATTAATTGTGTAGTCCATAAATTAATTTACTCAAATAAATAATTTGATTATTTATGGAGCCTAATTTGATAGGTTGGCTAAATAGAATTAATTAATTAATTAATTAATTAAATATGAGCTAAAATAATTAATTAAATTAATTATGAAATTTATTTTAAAGTCCAAGTCCAATTCAAAGAGACCCGTTAGGAGAGGCGTTGTTGAAAAATGATGAAAATTCAAGAGTTTGAAATTCTTGAAAGACCCTAAATATCCTTGGAAGATATGAAGGGATAGAGTTGGAAAATTTTGAGACAACCAAATATTTT
>CM033112.1:5996632-6037713 GCA_019321725.1 Paulownia fortunei
GCTTTGATTAATTATAGGAATGATATTTTTAAGTTATATTTTATAAATATGACTTTGGAACTAAATGTATTTAATGGTTATAAACAATCTGTAGAAGATGTCGAAGTACATGATATTGATCCAATTGAAGGACTTGTTCACGAATATTTTGCTTTCGCTAATTCCTTTGATCCTCTGGAAACTTGTTTTGAAAGTGAAAGTATTTGTAAAAAGACATATTCTAATACTCTCTCTGAATTTTCGCAGGTATAAGAAAAATATTTTTGGAAACCAAGTTTTGAAAAACTTTCATCATCAATAGTATAATATATTCCATCAAGTATTAGAGCTCCCATGATAAATTTGGAACCTTTGCCATTTGATTTGAAATACTCTTATTTGGGTGAAAATGTGACTTTTTCAATAATAGTTTCTTCCAAACTTGATACATCTTAAGAAGGTAAGTTGATCGAAACTTTGAAAATGCATAAGAATGCTTTAGGATAGACCATTGCTAACATTAAAGGTATTACTCCTTTAATTTGGACACAACATCTATCTAAAGGAAAACGCTAAACCTTCTAAAGAAATGTAATAAAAGCTAAATCTTAATATGAAAGAAGTAGTGAGAAATAAAGTTATTAAACTCTTAGATAATGTAATTGTTTATCCTATTTCTGATAGCAAATGGGTAAGTCCTACTCAAGTAGTACCAAAGAAATCTGGAGTTACTGTAATCAAAAATGAGAATGATGAATTAATTCCAACTAGGACTGTTACTGGTTAACGAATGTGCATTGACTATAGGAAACTCAACTCAATTACTAGAAAAGATCATTTTTCATTACCATTCATGGATCAAATCTCAAAAAAAGTTGCGGGACATGAACTTTACTGCTTCTTAGATGGATATTTTAGGTATAATCAAATTGCAATTGCACTTGAAGATCAAGAGAAAACTACTTTTACATATCATTTTGATACTTTTGCATATCTAAGGATGCCTTTTGGATTATGTAATAAACCAACTACATTCCAACGATGTATGCTTAGTAGTTTTAGTGACATTGTAGAATATTTTCTTGAAGTCTTTATGGATATTTTTTCTGTTTTGGTAATTCATTTGACGATTGCTTGTCTAATTCAGAAAAAGTTTTAATCATGTATGAAGAAAAGAACCTTGTACTTAATTGGGAGAAATGTCATTTCATGGTAACAACTAACATTGTTCTTGGACACATTATTTCATCAAAACGTATTGAAGTAGACAAATCTAAAATCGAGTAAATTGCTAATTTGCCAATACCAAAGTCTGTGAAGGAGGTAAGATCATTTTTAGGACATACTAGTTTTATAGAAGATTTATCAAAGATTTTTGTATAATATCTAAACCTTTGTGTAATCTTTTAACAAAAGTCACTATTTTTGAATGGACTGAAAAATGTGAAAATGCGTTTTTTAAGCTTAAAAGCATATTTACATCTGCTCCAATCATGCAACCTCCAGATAGGACTTTACTTTTTGAAATAATGTGTGATGCCAACAACTATATTGTTGGAGCTCTCTTACGATAAAGAAAAGATAAGAAATCATATGTCATTTATTATGCAAGTAAAACTTTGAATAGTGCTCAATTGAATCATTTAACAAATAAAAAAAAATTACTTGCTGTAGTTTTTGCATTGGACAAATTTAGATCTTATCTTGTTGGCTCACCAGTTATTGTTTTCAGTGATCATGCAGCTTTGAAATATCTTCTATAAAAAAAAATTGCCAAATCTAGACTGATTAGATGGATTCTCTTACTCTAGGAATTTAATATTACGATTCAAGATAAGAAATGAGTAAAGAATGGGGTGGCTAATCATTTTTCGAGACTCGTTTGTGATGACTCATTCCAAACCACACCCAATAATGACACTTTCCCTAATGAACAACTATTTAATGTCTTTATTTTACTTTGGTTTGCTGACATTGTTAATTTTCTCGTAACAGGAATGATGTCACCACATTGGAATTCCTAAGATAAAAAGAAGTTTTTGACTAAGGTGAATTTTTTTTATTGGGATGATCCATACCTATTCAAATATTATCCTGATTAAATATTTCAAAGATTCATATCTGATAATGAGAAAGGTAATATTGTTAAATTTTGTCATTTAGGAGCATGCGGCGGTTATTTTTCGACAAAGAAAACTACTGCAAAGATCTTGCAATGTGGATTTTATTGGGCAACTCTTTTCAAAGATACTTACAGGTTTTGCAAAAGTTGTGAAAATTACCAAAAGTTAGGATCTATTTCAAAGCGAAACATGATGCCCCTACACTCTATCCTAGTGATTGAAATCTTTGACTGTTGGGGTATTGACTTCATGGGACCATTTCCATTACCATTTGGTTTTATTTACATATTGGTCACCATAGATTATGTCTCAAAATGGATCGAGGCAATTCTTTGTCGAAACAATGATCACAAAATAATGATAAGATTTTTCAAAGAAAATAATTTAAGTCAATTTAGAATTCCTCGATCCATTATTAGTGATGGGGGAAAACATTTTTGTAATAAAGTTTTAAGAACTTTAATGAGAAAATATGAAATCATACATAAAGTTGCAACCCCTTATCATCCTCAGACAAATAGACAAGTTGAACTTGCAAATAGGGAGATAAAATAAATTTTGAAAAAGACACTTAACCCAAATTGTAAAGATTGATCTCTTAGACTTACCGATACACTTTGAGCATATAGAACTGCATTTAAAACATCATTAGGCATGTCTCTTTATAGGATAGTTTATGAAAAATCTTGTCATTTACTCTTGAACTTAAACATAAAGTTTATTGGACAATCAAAATATTTAACTTCAACCTTGATGAAGTTTCAAAATTACGCAAATTGCAAATCAATGAACTTAAAGAATTGAGAAATGATGCATATGAGAATTCTAAAATTCATAAAACAAGAATCAAAGAATTTCATGATAATAAAATTTCAAGAAAAATATTTGAGGTTGGTCAAAAGATTTTGCTTAATAATTCTCGATTGCATTTATTTCCTAAAAAATTGAGATCAAGGTGGAGTGATCCTTTTTGTTGTAAAAGAGGCATATTCTTATGGGGTGATTAACATTAAGAATCCTAGAAATAGTAACGTATTCAAAATAAATAGACAAAGACTTAAACCATTTCTAGAGAATCAATTTTCACAAGAGGAAATTCTTTTTCTTTATAACCTTTATTATGATTAGTGTTTGAATATATATACATATTTTCTCTAACTTTGTTTGTTTTGTAGGATTTCTTTCTTTTATTTTTTTCTTTTATTTTCTCAGTTAATTGGCAGATAACGGTACTCCATGGCTATTGAAGTCAGACTTATCAGTTTTCCAAACAACTGAAATATTTGTACAATGTTTCTCTTTTTTTCTCATTCTCTTTTCTTGTTCTTTTCAAAATGGATGACATACTTCTAACTCTTAAGAAACAATTTCTTCTTCTTTTAAAAATAAAATTTTAAAAATTTATAAAACCAGGATTGAAAGATTAAGGATGCTTATGCACAAGTGCATCTGAGAGGACATACGATAGATAATTGAAGCAAATGTAAGAGTAGCAGGTGAGTTTTCACATGAGTTTTGAAAATTCCTTACTAGATACATGTCTGGTTTTGGTAAAAGCACATATTTAAAAACAAAAGGGCAGAAAAAATGCAAGGTTGTCACAAATGTGCTCAATGGATTTGCAATACAAAGTGTCGTTCCTTATGAATGATTTTTAAAAATAAAAAATGTAAAATTTAATTCATTATGGACAGATTGAGTAAGAAGTCTTTAGATAAATCTTTAACAGTACAGAATATCACAGGTATGACCATTAGAGATAAGCTAAAAATATCACATATTCAGGATAGAATGCCTAACATGTTAAATAATGCGGATGCATTCATCACTCTACCTGGAGGTTTTGGTACACTGGAGAAATTATTCCAAGTTGTCTCTTGGCCATAACTCAACATTCACTAGAAACCTGTAGGTATTCTTAATGTTAATGGTTTCTTTGATGGTGTGCTATCTTTTGTTTTTATTTTACCGTCTGCGAGATGAATTCTCATTTATGCTCCAACACCTGTCCAACTGATTGATCAACCTCTAGCATATGTGTCATAACCTGATCCAACCTTGGCTCGTGTGGATTGTCCAACAAGGACAATGGTAGAAAACATAAAATGAATTTGACTCTCAGCCAGTGAAATTTATCGTTAATAGTTTCAACTAATAGTGTGTATATATTGTGTTGTTTCAACTTTATTTTCTAAACTCTATTTTCCTATATATTTGGGACATTAGGGATAATGTCTCGATGAGGTTGGGGGAGGGGATAGTTGATATCATGTCTTGTGTGTTCAAATTATGTTTTTCTAGTTTTTTTTTTAAATTTCAAGTGTGTTTTCTTTTGGGTCCATTGAAACTATGAAAAATGGTGGTGGAGTAAAGGGTAAATGTACACTCTTGAGATGCACCCCAATTTGTTTTGCATAATATGGCAAGTTGTGAAGTTTTTAACAAAAGCTTGTGAATTGTCAATTTTTTTTGAGTCGTAGATGTTCTTCCAACTTCAATTATTAAAATGAAGCACGAATAATGTGGTTTGATTGATGATGGGTGTATTTTAGACTTTGATGTTGTTCTTTGGTTAATATATTTTTATAATAATTATACTCAAATATTTTTGTACAAATAGTTATATTATTCAATGTGGAGACGAGCATGTCAAAATAGGTAGTTCTTATGCCATTGCTTTAATCATCACTTGGATTTTCGACATGAAGGGGTTGAGTATTAGAACTTTTCCTTTTGGTTTGAAGAGGCGAACGACTGATTGAACACCACTTGAAAAATGATTAATGCATTAGGATTTACAGCACCATGGCTAAATCAGCTTGTTCCCCATGTGATGTTCCAAGAGAACATCCCCCCATAGTGAGCCAATTTGAGACTTTCAATAAATAAGCCTTTTTCTATGGTAACCATATCTTCTTACTTAGCCTAAATACACTATTATACTACCCTTTTGCTAAAAATGATTTGGAGTTTAAGAGACATTTCATTGACAAGGAGAGTTTGAAAAAAAAAAATTGGGTTAGCATAGAAGATAACTGTGGGGGAGTTTTTTTTCTAAAAAAATAAAATTGCAAAGGGTTAAAAATATTACGAGTTGCAACTAAAAATGAGATATTGCAAAATTAATAAGAATGATGAAGATGGGTCCAATTCAATAACAATAAGCCCCAATGTTGAAATTCACGGAGTAGGATATTTTTCATTGATAAACTCTATGTCTCTAATCCCATAAAACTTTTAGAACATTTGTTGCATTCTATCCTTTTATTTCTTAGCCACATCATTACCTTTTAGCCCCATTACAACCTTTGTTGAAGACATTTTGATTTTGTGTGGTGCCTTTTGTGTAGTGGAGATTTGTACCAAATGAAGAGCCTAGATGTTTAACTTTTCCATTAGATATTGGGTGAGAGTTTTTGTGAGGTTCTATGAGAACTCACTTGCTTGAAGCATGTATGGTTTTATCACTGTTGACATTAACTATTTACACACACATTTTTATATACTCATTGTGGAAATGTATTGACTTTTGATGACTAAGGGTTAGATTCAACACTTATTTGATTTCATTTCCCTATTACTTTGTTGCTTCCTGAGGTTGGAAGTTAGTTATCATAGGTGTTTGTGGGTATCACCATTGAAAACCCTCACGAGACTATAACTCATCCTCTATGGGCCACTTATGGGTTTAAAGGCTTGTTGTATATGGTAAATGCAACATGATTTCTTACAAAAATGGATTAGTTTAGGTTTGTTTTAGACTTACTCTAGGACGAACAAGGGTTAAATATGAGATAATTTGATAAGTGCATATTTTAATATAATTTTGTATCAAATCCTTTAAACTTTCCTTACTTTCTTGTTAATATTATAATTTTATTAAAGTTTTGTATTATGGAATCAATTAAAAAAGAGCCAAAATAAAACCGAAAAAGACAACACGTTTCTTGAGTAAGTTGGGAGATAATATTTCATTGGATCAAAGAAGAATCATAATTAGAAGAAAATAGTCATATTTGCCTAAGTCTATCTTGTGTAGATCAAAATATAAGCAATAAATCACTTGGACTTTGCAAGTGATTGTTAGGCTTGCAACAAATTCAAAATAAGCATGTTTGTGGACTTGTACAATTTTTGTATTATTGGCATAACTCAATGCTCAAAAGTCTTATTGACCTGAGTCTTACTTTATTTAAAAGCCAAGAGATAGAACTACAACTTTGTTGTCAGAAGCTTAGCTCAATTCAACATTGATTATAGTAGAATATTCGTCCAAGTGTGTGCATTGGAAAAAATTTATCTATGCTGATACATATCTTTAAATCAAGCATAACTTTTTCCCTAGCGGTTGGAATTAGGTGATTCAAGTTTAAAAATGAAGCTAACAGACAAAAACTTTTATGTTGATCACTTGTATAAATTCAGTTGATTGCATGGAGAAAAATGAGTGACAAAATTCAAATCTAAAAAGGACACGAATTTAGAAAATATTTGAAGTTAATTTGGAGTGAATTTGGAGATGCCAATTTAGGCACTCTTCTACTAAAAATAGGGGCTCTTGGATGGCATTCAAAATACAAAAACCCTTAGAGGGGGATTTTTTTTTTATTATTGTCTTTCTTTAGACTAAGTTTTCTAGTAGTAATAGAATGTATTCTCTAGTTTTTCTTCTATTTTTAGTCTTTTCTACTTGCATTATGTCTCTCTAAAATTATTTAGGTGGGGAGAAAGAGTGAACCTCTTGATAGAAGAAGATGAACGATTATAAAGGTGCATAATATTTAGGTGTGTTGTATTATTATTTTAATTTTTTGATTATAACCCTCCTTATTTTGTGGTGATTTTTGATTTATGTATCTCTAATGACACAATAAATACTTGGGTTCATTTAGCTTATTGTACGGTTCTACCCCGCCGACTGCTAATATAAAATCTTGATTTGTTGTAAACAAATGTGTGCATAAATACTTGATCCCATAAATAAGTGTTGGCGTTAAAACTGTTCTTATTTTATGGTGATTCTTGATTTATGTATCTCCAATGCCACAACAAATACTTGAGTTTATTTAGCTTACTGTGTGATTCTACTCCACCAACTGCGAATGTGAAACCTTGATTTGTTGTAGATAAAGGTATGCATAAATGCTTGATCCCATAAACAAGTATTGGTGTTCAGAGATAACAGTAAGACAATATCATGATTACCTTAATGCATAACCTATTTGATAACATCTTCCCATTGAACATTCATTATATATGTATTCTAATAGTGACATTTAAAAGAGGTAAAGATAATAAATAATCATTCTTGTATCCAAAATTCAAGAGTGGATCCCTAATTCTCAGTACTTTTATTACTTTGATTTCTTAGTTATAACATAAATCTTTCTTTATAATCTAAACCACATTTAGCCCATATTTTAAGAAATATAAACCTAAAAATTTCAAACAACTTCTTTGTGAATCGACCTCAAACTCTTGAGAAATTTATTACTTGACACAATATGTACTTGGGTTACAACCTTAAAGTTGTAACAATAATCTGGAGCGTAATCTAGAGGGAGAATTGCTTTAGGAGAAAAGGGATGAATGGTAATCGTGAAGAAAGGATGGTAACAGATAGTCCACTCTCAGTCACTCCGACTATTGTGCCATGGCAACCATCGGTGGTTCCTCGGGCTGATCATGGCTCTAGTAGATACAGCTTGCAGAGAAGAGACAAGGCTAATCCTCCACTGCCCGCACAGATAAATCCTCCACCTGCCCAAGCAGAGGCTAGTAATGCTATGGAAAGGGTTGATAAGCCTTGGAAGAATGCCACTGTAGCAGAGAAGGAAAGACCTTAGTTTTTCCCGAAGCCACCATGGGGAAAGTGATGCCAGATCTTTCAAGAAGGGTTGAAGATCTGCATAAAGAGATGCGAGAGATCAAGAAGAAGATGATAAGAGGAGTTTCAGTTCAGAAAAAATAAATTTTCTTTTTCAAGGAGGTGATGGTAGACGAGTTACCTACCAATTTCAGTCATGAAAACTATGAGTATGATAGAACTGTAGATCTATGGGACTACATCTACAGGTTTGAAAATTCAGCTTTGTTACATCGATATTTTGATCGAGGGAAGTGAACGGTGTTTCTGACCATATTAACCAAGTCAGCCCAATTGTGGTTCAACCATCTTCCACCAAATTCCATTCATTTCTTCGAGGAGTTCATCTCAACATTCTTGCAGTGTCTTTGGAAAGTCCACTCCGCTACACAAGATGTGCTTTCTAATGCACTAGCTCAAAGACTCTAAGATGGTGAGTTTTTTAGTTCTTTGGCTAAGAAGACAACACACAATTTTGATGAGCTACTGGGCAGAGATGAAAATTACATTAATATGGAGGAGGCCCAAAAAAAAGAGAAAAAAGATGATGGAGGAGAAAAGAGAAAGGAAAAGAAGAATAGAAAAGAGGAGAGCGACATGACCAAAAAGCCCAAAGTCGAGTGATAAGGAGGGCTCCAGCTTCGATATGATAATATACACCTTTGACTTTGCCACACTCGAAGGTCCTCGTTGCAGTTGAGACCTATCCTAATCTATTTTGGCCTAGAAATTATTCTGAGGTACCGTAGAAGGCCAAGTCTGATAGATATTATCGATTCCACAATGATTATGGCCATTCCACCGATGAGTGTAATCATTTGAAAGATGAGATTGAGAAGATGATTCAAGTAGGACATTTGAAAGAATTCATATATAGGGACCACGAGTAGTCCAAGGGACAAAAGAGTAGATCCTAAAATAAGCTTCCCCCGAGAAGGGATGGAATGAAAGAAGAGGATGCTGAGCCCAAGGAAAATCCTCTCTGGCCTCCAAAGAGAGGCATGATCCAGATGATTATGAGAGGCCCAACTGACGGTGACTATCATCAGACAATGAAAGCTCACATCACAATAACTTGATTTTGGCAAAAAAAAAAGAGTATGAGATGAATCAGGTCGCCCGAAGACCAGTTATTTAGTTTAGACCATAAGATTCTCGGGGGTTGCACATCCTTTACAATGATGCTTTGGTCATAACGACAACCATTTCCAATTATGACATGGCTAAGGTAATTGTGGATATAAGATGTTCGGTTGATATCCTTTTTTATGAAGGATACAAATTGATCGACTTAGGAGTTGAGCTACAACCAGCGGAGATATCAGAATTTGGGTTCACCAGTGGTGTAGTTCAGCCCATGGGATAGGTCATGTTGCCTTTATCTTTAGGCACGAAGCTAAAAAAAAGACTAGGATGGTCAGGTTCTTGGTCTTAGATGCCCCATCAGCATACAATGCCATACTGTGAAGACCTATGCATAATATGTTCCAAGCTATAGTATCCACCTTCCACATGAAAATAAAATCCCTCTGGGAGATGAAATGGGCGAAGTAGCGAGAGATCAGTACTCAACGCACAAGTGTTATGTGCATGCCATTAAAAGGTCAGATAGGGATACTCCGTGGAAGGAGAGAAACCAAAAAGGATAAATAGAAGGAGAAGATCATTAAGTTGGATGTTGAGCAGCTTGCTTACATCCAGCCCAATAAAGAGTTGATGATAGTAGAATTTATCCTAGGGTATCCCGATAAGGTCATAACAATCAGCACATAGCTCAAACTAGAGTTGGCAGAACTATTGATAAGGTTTCTGAGGGAAAATGTTGATATGTTTGCTTGGTATGTTCAGGACTTAGTGGGAATCGACGTACAGGTCGCCCAACATCATCTTAATGTTGACCCTTCTTTTAGTGGTGATAAGCAGAAGAAAAGATATTTTAGGCCTGAGAAAGATAAAATCATCCAAGCTGAGGTGGAAAAGCTAATGAAAGCACGACATATTAGGGAGATTCAGTCCCTTTAGTGTTATCTAATACAGTCCTCAATCAAAAAACTACAGTAAAATGGAGAATATGTATTGACTTTAGAGATCTGAACAAGGCTTGCATAAAAGATCATTACCCCCTACCGAGGATTGATCAACTGGTAGATTCCACTTTGGGATGTGAGCTGCTTAGTATGATGGACGTTTTTCAGGGGTATCATCAAATTAAGTTAGCTGAGAAAGATTAGAAAAGGGTTAGTTTTGTGACCTTATTCTGAACATACTATTATATGGTCATGCCTTTTGGTCTAAAAAATGCATGAGCCACATATCAAAGACTAGTAGATCATATGTTCAGAGATCAGCTTGGGCAAAACATAGAGGTTTATGTTGATGATATGTTGGTCAAGAATGTGAAGGAAGAATCCCATATAGGTGACCAGGTCGAAACCTTTGAGGTATTGAGGAATTATCTTCTGAAGTTGAATCCAACCAAGTGCGCTTTTAGAGTGAGTTCAGGAAAGTTTTTGGGATACATGGTCATAAAGAGAGGGATAGAAATGAATCTTGAGAAAGTAAAATTAGTGCTAGATATGAGGCAGCCTCAGAGTGTTAAAGATGTGTAATACCTCACGGGTTGGGTCATTGCCTTAAGTCAATTTTTATTTAGGTTAGAAGAATAAAATTTACCTTTTTTCAAGATTTTATGGATAACACAAGAGTTTAAATGGAGTGAAGAGTGTCAAAAGGCTTTCGATGACCTTAAGGCGTATTTAATTTAGCTGTCTTTACTCACTAAACCAATTTCAGGAGAGCCCTTATATGTTTATCTATCCATATGAGATCAGTTTATTAGTTCAGTCTTGTGGTGAGAAGACGTGGCTATCCAATGGCTGCCAATAGAGTGATCTTTCTTATCTTACATATAGTGATCTTCCCTATTTCTAGGGTAGGTTGGTGCGGATAATGATTTTATGTGAAAAGGTATGACCAAAGTCGTCGAGCTATAACGACCAAAGCTAATCCCCTCTTTTCAATTTTTGAGTATCTCTGTTCTGTTCCTTGAAATAACTTATTCACATAGTCTATGCTTAAGCATAAAAGCATCCCAGGGGACACACAATGGATAATTGAAGCAAAAGTAAGAGTAGTAGGTGAGTTTTGTGAGTTTTCAAACTTACTTACTAGATACATATGTGGTTTAGGTAAAAGCACATATTATGAAAAACAAAGGGTGAAAAAATGCAAGTTTATCGCAAATGTGCTCAATAGACTTGCAACACAAAGTGTCGTTCTTTAAGAATGGTTTTTAAAAATATATAAGATAAAATTCAATTCATTATGAATAGACTGAGTAAGGAGTTTCTAGATGACATTATATTAACTCTTGAGGCAAATTCTTGTGGATTAGTACATCGTGCAATTTTTGATTTATAAAATCACTTCCGGGATGAATATAAGGGTTATAGTTTTTAGAATCTAATATTAAAAGACCCAATTTGTCAATTTATAAGAAAACTGGATGGAAAGCATATCCTCGACCGATAGAGGGTATTTAAGCTATTACTGGATAAAAAAGCAAAAGAAGATGGTGAGCCACAGTCACAACTATATGTACACTCACGTCTAAGTAGTTAATTTTTTCAAACTTTGTGTCCTTATTTTTATCTTTTCTGACAAAAGAAAAAGACATGCAATAAATGCATTCCCTATTCACACCTCAATACATAGCACTTTATTTACTCCATTTTTGCACAACTCACTTTCACCAAAAAATGAGAAATAAAATAGAAGGGTCTTCCACTCAAAGTTCAACTATATTTATGTCTTTTTTGGAGCCAATCTAGAAACAAATGGTGAGTTTATAGAAGCAGTCAATAACATTGGTAGAGCTCTAGCAAAAAAAATCATTTAGTGTATGGGAGGGGAGACAGTCTAGGGTTAATGGAGAGTGTTGCTACTTCTGCTCATGTAGGATAAGTTAAAGTCTTAGGAGTTATCTCAAAAACTTTAACAGTACAGAATATCACAGGTATGACCATCAGAGATGAGCTAAAAATGTCACATATTCAGGACAGAATGCCTAACATGTTAAACAATGTAGATGCATTCATCACACTACCTAGTGGTTTTGGTATACTGGAGGAGTTATTCCAAGTTATCTCTTGGGCACAACTTAATATTCACCAAAAACCTGTAGGTATTATTAATGTTCGCTATCTTTTGTAGATTATGATGTGGAAAAAGATTTTATTTCACCATCTGCGAGACGGATCCTTATTTGCACCAACACCTGACCAATAGATTGATCAACTTCTAGCATATGTGTCAAAACCTGACCAATCTTAGCTTGTGTGGATTGGTCTAATAGGGACACTAGTTAAAAACACAAAATGAGTTTGACTCTTAGCTTGTGAAATTAATCCTTAATGGTTTTAACTAATAGTGTGTATATTGTGTTGTTTCAACTTTATTTTCTAATAGGTCACATTTTAGATAATATCTTCTAAAATCTACTTTCTTATCTATTTTCGACATTGGGGATAATATCTCGATTAGGTTAGGGGAGGGAATAGTTGATATCATATCTTGTGTTTTCAATGTGTGTTTTTCTAGTTTCTCTTTTTATAAAAATAAATTCAAACGTGTTTTCTTTTAGGTAAGTTGAAACCAAGAAAAAGGGAGGTAGAGTAAATAGTAACTTTGATACTCTTGAGACGCACCACCATATTTTTTTGCATAACATGGCTTGCTTGTGAAGTTTTTAACTAAAAGTTGATGAATTGTTAATTATTTTTGAGCCGTAGTTGTTCTTCCAACTTCAATGATTTAATATGGTTTGATTGATGATGGGTATTATTTTGGACCTTAATATTGTTCTTTGGTTGATATATTTTTATAATAAATATACTCAAATATTTTTGCACATATCGTTATGTTATTCGGGGTAGAGACAAGCATATCAAAATAGGAAGTTCTTATGCCATTGCTTTAATCATCACTTGGGTTTTCAACATGTAGCGATGGAGTGATAAAACTTTTCCTTGTCGTATGTTGCGACTAATTGAGCACCACTTGAAAAATGATTAATGTACTAGGGTTTCTAGCACTATGACCAAATTAGCTTATTCCCCATGTGATGTTCCAAGCAAACATCCTCTATAGTAAGCCACTTTAAATCTTTCAATGAATAAACTTTTTCTGTGTAACCATATCTTCTTACCTAGCCTATATATACTTTTATTCTACCATTGTTCTAAAGATTATTTGCTGCTTAAGAGACATTCCATCGACAAGGTGAACTTGCAAAAAAAAAAATAGGTTGGAATAGAAGATAAGTATAGGGGAGTTCAAAGAAAAAAAAAGACAAAAAAAATTGAAAAGTGTTGAATAAAAACATTATGAGTTGCAACTAAAAATGAGATGTTGTAAATTCAATAAGAATGATGACGAGGGGTCCAACGCAATGACAATAGGCCCCGGTATTGAAATTCATTGATGAACTCTATGTCTCTCGTCCCATGAAGTTCTTAGAACATTTGTTGCATTCTATCCTTGCATTTTTTAGCCACATCACTACTCTTTGGTCTCATTACAACCTTTGTTGAATACCTTTTTATTTCATGTTGTGCCTTTGGTGTAGTGGAGATTTGTACCAAAGGATGAGCTTATGATGTTTAACTCTTCCATTAGAGATTGGGTGATGGTTTGTGTGAGCTTCAATATGAATTCACTTGTTTGAAACATACATGGTTTTATCACTGTTAACATTAGCTATTCACACACACACTTGAGTGATTAATGTGGAAATGTATTGACTTTTGAGTGACTAAGGGTTATATTCAACACTTTTTTGATTTTATTTTCATATTACTTTGTTGCTTCCTGAGATTAATGGTTGGAAGTTACTTACCATAGGTGTTTGTGGGTATCACCGCTGGAAGTCATCACGAGACTATAACTCTTCCTTTATGGGCCACCTAAGGGTTTAAAGTCTTGTTCATATGCTAAATGCAATCATGATTTCCTAAGAAAGTAGGTTAGTTTAGGTTTTGTTTTAGGTTCGCTCGATAACGAGCAAGGCTTAAGTATGGGAGAATTTGATAAGTGCATATTTTTATATATTCTTATATCAATTCCTTTACATTTTCCTTGTTTTATTTTTATTAATATTATATTTTATTAATGTTTTGTGTTTTATAGGAATTTGGGAATCAATAGATAAGAAAAGATCAAAAGGAGCTAAAATAAAACCAAATAAGACAACACGTTTCGTGAGAAAATTGGGAGATAATATTTCATTGGATTAATGAAGCATCACAATTAGAAGAAAATGGTTATTTTTTCCTAAGTCCATTATGTGTAGATCAAAATATATGCAATAAATCAGTTGGACTTTGCAAGTGTTGGGCTTACATTAAATTCAAAACCAGCATGTTTTCAAACTTGCATAGTTTTTGTATTTTGGACGTAACTCTATACTCAAAAGTCCTATGGACTTGAATCTTACTTTATTTGAAAGTCAAGAAATAGAACTACAACTTTTATGTTAGAAGCTCAACCCAATTCAGCTTTGAGAAAAGAAAAAAATCGTCTAAATATTTGCACTAGAAGAGATCTATCTATGCTGACACGTCTTTTTGAACCAAGCATAACTTTCTTCCTAGTGGTTGGAATTAGGTGATTCAGCTTAGAAATGAATCTAACGGATAAATCTACAATTTCCATGTTCACTACTTTTCCAAAATTAGCTTATTGTATGGATAAAAATGTGTAATAATATTAGAATCCAAGAAGAACATGTGAATTTAGAGTGAATTTGGAGTAAATTTGTTGATGCTAATTTGGGCACTCTTCTACTATAATAGATCCTCTTAGATGTCATTTAGGACACACAAAAATCTGAAATGAGAGAGCTTTAAGTTCCAAAAATAGAAGAGAAGAAGAGGGTGTCAAAAGGGGATATTCATCTAGTAAGGGAATTCATCCATATTGGTGTTCTTATTCCCTTTTTCCTTTTCAATTTCTTAAATTCCTAATGTTAATTTTATTTTTCTTGTTGTTTTCAAGTATGCTAGGCTAAATCTACAGTTTAGTTAAGGGTGATTTCAAAACACTAGACATGAATTTGTGCAATTGAGTATTTGATATTATTCCCTACTTTTCTAATTGAGATTACCTATGTTATTCTATATTTAATTTCTTTATAGTTATTTTCTTGTTCTATTTGGGTGCACAATCAAGTAGGGCTTGAGAATTACCTAAAACTAGATTTCAAGTCTTGATTCGTAATTATCTTGAATTTCTAATCCTAAGTAGTTAATTGTGATTAATGATTATAGGATGTTTTTGTTAATCATGATGTGGAACATAACATAAGTTGAACAATCTGAGCTTTTGTGTTTGTTGCTTAGATCAATTTATCTTTCTCATCTTAATGCTTCTGTTAAATTAAATCTAAAGAGCTTGTTTTAGATTGTTTAATGGTTAGGGAATTATATAAAGAGCTTGTTCTATCCAATGAAAAACTAAGGAAAGATTGGGTAAAGAGCTTGTTGTTATCTACAGTTGGTAGTTTCAATGGAAAAGTGGGAGTAATATCTATATATGAATTCATAATTCATTGTCTAGTGGTGGCTCAACCAAAACTTCATCATTTTTGTGTGCATTTATTTGATTTTCATTAAAGTGCATATTTTAGTTTAGTTCCAGTTTCTGCAATTTAACTAATCAAATCAAACCCTCCATTTATAATTTTCTAGTTGTAATAAAAATATCTTCTTGAATTTCTATTTTATATTTAGTTTTCTCTATTTTTTTATGTCTTTCTAAATTTTATTTGGCTGAGGAGAAAAGGTGAATCTCTTGATTAACATTTAAATGTGTTGTATTATTATCTTAATTTATGATTAAACCTCCTAATTTAGTGGTGTTCTTGATTTATATATCACTAATGACACAACAAATACTTGGGTTCATTACCTAGATGTCTGGTTCTACTATGCCGACTGCTAATGTAAAACCCTGATTTGTTATAAACAAAGGTGTGCATAAATAAGTGTTGGCATTAAATATAATTTACAGACAGTAAGACAATATCATGATTACCTTAATGCATGAGTTATGATAATATTTTCCATTGGAACCTTCTTTGTATATGGATTCCAATAGTGGCATTTAAAAAGAGGTAAAAAGAATAATAAATAATCATTCCTCTATTCACAACTCAAGAGTGGATCCCTATTCCTCAATACTTCATTAATTTGATTTCTAAATTACAACACATTATTAGTGAGTCAAGTCTTTAGTTATCGAGTCGATAATAAATTAATTAGCTTTGGTCTTCGTGGGATCGACCCTTAATCACGCTATACTTGTAAAATTATTTTAGTAGTAAGATTTTAATTTGGTATGCTTAATGACATGCACTAGGTATACAAAGGAACATTTTGCTAAGTATCAAATATTTAAATCAAGTAAGCTTTTGCACTAAACTAACTTATATTCCAAGCACAGATAATCAGAGATCTTGTACCTTTTTTTTTTTTGAAGGTCAGTGCACCGAGTACTTCTTTCAGAGGCATCCGTCTGTTAAAAATTTAGAAGGTCGACAGACTGAGCACTTTTTTTAAAGACATCCACCCATAAAAAATTTAGAAGGTCGGCGGACCGAGCACTTCTTTCAGAGATACCCGCCCATCCAAAATTTTAAAGATCAGTGGACCAAGCACTCTTTCATAAGCATCTGCCATCAAAAAATTTGAAGGTTGTTGGATCGAGCATATTTTTCAGAGGCATCTGCCCGTCAAAAATTTTGAAGGTCGGCTGACTGAGCACTTCTTTCAGAGGCATCCGCCCGTCAAAATTTTTGAAGGTTGGCGAACCAAGCACTTCTTCAGATCAACAATAATTTCAAGCTAAGTGGAGAGAAATCCTTCTCTATTTTATTAAAAAGAAAATCTAGATTACATGAAGATGTTTTACTGAAAAAAAAATCAAAATACAAAAGAAAATTAGACATAATATCTCTTCAAATGACTAATGTTCCAAGGTCGAGGAAGCTTACGCCCACTGAGCTCTTCTAGTTCTTATGCTCCTCTAGTAGAGACTTTTGTCACTCGGTAAGGTTCTTTCCATTTAGCATCCAACTTCCCAGGGACCTTCAATGCATCAGCTCAACGTAAAACCAACTCTCCTACATGGAGATTTCTTTGTGAAACTTTTTGGTTGTATCCTGCTCTGATTTTGCTCTTGTATATTTCCATTCTGAGGCAAGCTAGGTCACGCCTCTCCTTTACCAAATCTAATGTTTCTCTTAGTAAGCTCTAATTTTGTTGCTTATTATAATTCTTCACCCTGTATGTTTCCATCCATATTTCTACTGGAATTACTGCCTTGGTTCCATAAAGTGGTTGAATAGAGTTTCTCCTATGGCACTTTTTGGATTTAATCTGTAAGCCCACAATATGGAGCTCAGCTCATCCACCCGACCTCCTCCAGTCGGTCAAGCCTTGACTTGATCCCTTGTACTAGGATGTGATTTATTACTTCTACCTGCCCATTTGCTTCCTTTCACATCACTATGCTCTGATCTTGGCACCATTGAACTGAGTACCATTATTTGAAACCAAGTCCCTGGGGACTCAATATCTGCAAATAATATTTTTCCAAATGAATTTCATTACCTCTGTTATCTTGGCCAAGGGCTCAGCTTCCACCCATTTGCTGAAGTAATCAACGACCACTATCAACAATGTTTTTTGCCGCACTGCTAGAGGAAAGGGCCCAATCGGGTCGATTCTCTATTTGGAAAAGGGACAAGGCGAGCTTATCACCATCAGCTCTTCCATTGGCCAACATATCTAAAGACCGTACTTCTGACATTTCTCACTAGTCTTGATAAGTTCTTCAACATCCCTTTCGAGGGTAGGCCAAAAGTATCCAACCCTCAAGACCTTACAGGCCAGTGCTCAGCTGCCTGTATGATCTCCATAGCATCTATCATGAATCTCCCTAAGGACATAAGTTACCTCTTTTGTGGAGACGCATCTCAATAGTGGCATTGAAAAACCTCTTCAATAGAGCTAGTCTCCAATGATACAGAATCTGATAGCTCAAACCTACAACCGAGCTGTTTTATTCCTATTTTCGGGTGGACCCCCTTCAATTATGAGGGGATTGCGGTCCTCCAGTCCTCTTTCTCATTGTGGGTTGGTTAAAAAATATTATTTAGTCAGAATGCTGAAAACTTACTAAATTGTAGTCCTTTGTTTTAAGTTCATATGTTTAGCTATTTGTTCCCCCATAGTCATTAAATTTACTCCATAAATATACGCATGGCCATTTAAAAGTAAACTTTTAATTTATAGGTTGATCAAAGAACTAATAGAATACCACAAGTAGCTGGATTAAACTCTAGTTTCTTCAGGATTGTGCTTGCTGTGTTGCTAGAATGGAATAGATTGATCTAATCTTCTATCATATTTAACTTGATTTTAGTCAATATATGTAATGTGTACCACATGAATTCATGAAACTGTGTGGCGCCACATGAATCAAAGCTTCTCTATGTAGTGTGTGTGATTGTTATAAAATAAGGGTATATTCAATGCTTTAACTTCTAATTTGACTTTGGCATATATCAACTGTTAAGACTTTTATAATTTTTTAAAATTGCATTTTTAGGAATAAAGGGAAATCGTTTCTTGATAGTCAGAAAGACGTCATCCATTTTGAGAAAAAAGAAGAAGAAAAAGACAAACTTTGTATAAAAAAATAGTTTTTTTTATATCAGTTGTTTGGAAACTAATAAGTCCAACTTCACTAGCCACGGAGTACCATTATCCGCTACTTAGTTGAAAAAAAATCCTACAAAACAAGCAAAGTTAAAAATAACCAACACACAATATTTACAAAGGGAAAATATTTACAAACTTGAAAACTTGCCTTGTTTTTTCAAGAGTAGGAGGATGAGTTTCAAACTCAAGCTTAGGTAGTGAATTGAATTAGGGTACAAGTGACAATGGTGTTGTCAAATTGATCCGAACCTGTTCGAGCCTAAGCTTAAAATCCTCCGATGATATAAACACCTAAAAATAACAAGAAAAAAAATCCATATTAAACAATCAAAATAAAATATTTAAAATGAAATGGAAAACTTGAAAATGAAAATAAATCAATTAGACGATTGGTTCCAATAAAATATTTGATGTGTGGTCGTTAAGCATATAAAATTAAAACCTTACTACTAAAATAATTTTACAAGTATAATATAAGTGTCGATCCCACGAAGACCAAAGCTAATTAATTTAATATCGACTCGGTAACTAAAGACACGACTCACTAATAATATGTTATAATTAAAAAATCAAAGTAATAAAGTAATGAATATTAGGGATCCGCTCTTGAGTTTTAGACAGATGAACGATTATTTATTATTCTTTTTACCTCTTTTTAAATGCCACTATTGCAATCTATACACAACGAAGGTTCCAATGGGAAAATAATATTATATAACTCATGCATTAAAGTGATCATAATATTGTTTTACTCTGCAAATTATCATTAAACGCCAATATTTATGTATGAGATCAAGTATTTATGCAAACCTTTATCTACAACAAATAAGGGTTTTACGTTAACAATCGGTATAGTAGAACCAGACATCTAGCTAAATGAGCCCAAGTATTTATTATGTCATGAGTGATACATAAATCAAAACCGCCACTAAATAAGGAGGGTTTAATTATAAATTAAGATAATAATACAACACATTTAAATGTTATGCACTTTTATAACCATTCATCTTTCTCCATCAAGAGATTCACCCTTTCTCTTCAGTCAAATGAAATTTAGAAAAACATATATAAAATAGAGAAAATTAAATATAGAAGAGAAATTAAAGAAGATATTTATATTACAACTAGAAAAATTAATATAAAGGAGGGGTTTGATTTGATTAACTAAATTACAGAAAATGAAACTAAACTAAAATATGCACTTTAATGAAAATCAAATAAATGGACATAAAAATGATGGAGTTTTGGTTAAGGTTTTATTCGCCACCACTAGACAATGAATTGTGAATTCATATTGATATTACTCCCACTTGCCCATTGAAACTACCAACCATAGATAACAACAAACTCTGTTATCCCAATCTTTCCTTAGTTTTTCATTAGATAGAACAAGCTTTCTATCTAATTCCCTAACTATTACATAATCTAAAACAAGCTCTCTAGATTTGATTTAACAAAAGCATTAAGATGAGAAAGATAAGATTGATCTAAGCAATATATATAAAAGCTCGAATTGTTCAACTTATGTTATGTTCTACATCATGATTAACAAAACATCCCATAATCATTAATTACAATTCACTACTTATGATAAGAAATTTAAGACAATTACGGATCAAGAATTCTAATCTAGTTTTAGGTAATTCTCAAGTCCTACTTGGTTGCGCACCCAAATAAAACAAGAAAATAACCATGAAGAAATTAAATATAGAATAACATAAGTAATCTCAATTAGAAAAGAGGGGAATAATATCAAATACTTAATTGCACAAATTCATGTTTAGTGTTTTGAAATCACCCTTAACTAAATTGTAGATTTAGCCTAGCATACTTGAAAACAACAAGAAAAATAAAACTAACAACATTAGGAATTTAAGAAATTGAAAAGGAAAAAAGGGAATAAGAACACCAATATGGATGAGTTCCCATGGTAGATGAATATCCCCTTTTAACACCATCTTTTTCTCTTCTATTTTTGCAACCTAAAGCTCTCTCCTTTTAGATTTTTTTGTATGTCCTAAATGACATTCAAGAGGATCTATTTATAGTAGAAGAGTGCCCAAATTAACGTTAACAAATTCACTCTAAATTTTAATGCAAACACTCGAACACATTTTCTACTTTATTCAAGACTGAATTAGTCTGAGATTCCAACAACAAAATTGTAGTTCTATTTTTGACTTTCGAATAAAGTAAGATTCAGGTCTATAGGACTTTTGAACTTGGGTTATGCCCAAAATATAAAAATTGCACAAGTCTGGAAACATGCTAATTTTGATTTTAATGTAAGCCCAACAATCACTTGCAAAGTCCAAGTGATTTGTTGCATATATTTTGATCTAAACATGATGAACTTAGGCAAAAAATGATCATTTTCTAATAATTGTGATGCTTCTTTGATCTAATAAAATATTATCTCCCAATTTGCTCACGAAATGTGTTGTCTTATTTGGTTTTTATCCTTTTGATCCTTCTTGTCCATTGATTCCCAAATTCCTATAAAATAAAAAACATTAATAAAAATATAATATTAATAAAAACAAAACAATAAAAATATAAAGGAATTGATACAAAAATATATAAAAATATATACTTATCAAATTTCCCCATATTTAACCCTTGCTCGTTCTTGGGCGAACCTAAAACTAAACTTAAACTAATCCACTTTTATAGGAAATCATAATTGCATTTAGCATATGAACAAATCTTCAAACCCCTAGGTGGCCCATAGAGGACGAGTTATAGTCTTGTGAGGGCTTCCAATGGTGATACCCACAAATACCTACAATAAGTAACTTTCACTGTTAATATCAGGAAGCAACAAAGTAATATGAAAATGAAATTAAACAAGTGTTGAATCTAACCCTTAGTCACTCAAAAGCCAATACATTTCCACAATAATCATACTCAAGTGTGTGTGTGTGTGTGTGTGTGTGTGTGTGAACAACTAATGTCAATAGTGATGAAATCATGCATGCTTCAAATAAGTGAATTCCTATAGAACCTCACAAAAACCTCATAGGTCCATCCTTTGGTATAAATCTCCACTACACTAAAGGCACCACATAAAATCAAAAGGTTTTCAACAAATGTGTAATGGGGCTAAAGGGTAGTGATGTGACTAAGAAATGAAAGGATAGGATGCAATAAAGGTTTTAAAAACTTCATGGGATTAAAGGCATAGAGTTCATCAATGAAGAATTTCAGTACTCTATGAATTTCAACACCGGGGCCTATTGTCATTGAGTTGGACCCCTCGTCATCATTCTTATTGACTTTGCAATATTCCATTTTTAGTTGCAACTCATAATATTTTTATTCAACAATTTGCAATTTTTTTTGTCTTTTTTTTTTCAATTTTTTCTTTAAACTCCCTCACACTTATCTTCTATTCTAACCTAAATTTCTTTTGCAAGTTTACCTTGTTGATGGAATGTCTCTTAAGCTGTAAATCATTTTTAGAACAATGGTAGGATAATAGTGTATTTAGACTAGGTAAGAAGATATGCTGATTTTTAATTTAATGCAAGTCTAATAATCACTTGCAAAGTCTAAGTAATTTCTTGCATATATTTTGATCTACACATGATGGACTCAGGCAAAAATGATTTTTTCTTCTAATTGTGATGCTTCTTTGATCCAATAAATATTATCTCTCAATTTTCTCATGAAACATGTTGTCTTATTTAATTTTATTTTGGCTCCTTTTGATCTCATTTTGCCCATTGATTCCCATTTTTTTATAAAACAAAAAATATTAATAAAACTATAATATTATTAAAATAAAGAAAGACAAATGTAAATGAATTGATATAAAAATATACAGAAATATGCACTTATCAATAGCCAGGATCAACTCATCTGGGATTTTTGTGCTCAGATTAGTAGCAAAAAAAAATCAACTTGGACAAATCTACCGAATTGATACTTTCATTAATGAAAAAATTTCACAAAGCCTCTATATGCCATAATCAGATACATTTAGGGATCCTCAACATTAGCATCATTATTTGCATCATAAACTATTTCCATGACGGCCCTCTCAACTACCTCAGGCATATTCATAACATTTTGAGTTGGGAGGACTTGAGCAGGATCCTCTGGAGATGGTGTAGCCACAGTAGCCAGCTGAGCAAAAGGGCCGGCAGGAGGAGGTGGAGTCTTTCGAGCTTGGAATTGAGGAATGAAATTTCACACACACACTTCTATGCTCGCGGAATTATTTTCTACAATTTTCTCTAAAAAGGCCCAGCCAGTAGGATCAGGAGTACTGCAGGGCACCCACTAAGAGATGTCTTAAGAACTCCTTAGGAAGCTGGTCTTAACAGAGTCCCTAAGGAGCCGTACCATAGATCGGCTATCAGCAGAACTGAGGAAGTTATCGCAACCCTCCTTAAAACAAGTAGTATAGCCGAGTTGCCGTCCTTTCTCTTTTGTCTTGTCTAGCTTGTTTGAGCACTTGATGAATGCCTCAGCTATACAAATCTCAGCCTCAGTAGCTCTGGCCTCCATTTCCTTGACTCTGGATTTGTAGGAGGCAACTTTGCCAGCAAACAGCTCAGTCTCCTTTTTTAACTTCTTTACTTCCACTGTTAGTTTTTTGTTCTAGGCCTTCAGTCCAGAAATCTCTTTCTTTAGAGAGGCTATTTCCTAAAGGGTGATTGAGGAAGTTACACCTATCTCTAGTAGAAGATCAATTGAGATAGCTCTACTAAGGCCTGTGAGTACGAAAAAAAATGATTAAATGATGAATACAGAGCTGAACATAGGTTCTCTTGTACCTGAGAAGTATGGAGCCCAACGGATTCCAAGAGAGGACCATCATCCATATTCTCTAAGGCCTTTCTACCTATCTGGGGACAAATACCTTGGAGGATTCTAGACACACAGTGCCATCTGCTAAATCCAGGATAGAACTGTTGGTGAAGAAGGTCTAGTTGGGTGAGCTCTGCCTCACTGTAGCCTGGCCCCCGATTTAGATTTCTTGGAGACAACAACTGATTTGGTATGGAAGTTGGATGCTTTCTTAGGTCACGTCGGGAAAAAGGGATGGCCTGAGGGCTAGTCAGTATAGCTATTAGTGATGTAGCCCCTAAAAAATGAAAATTGTTGAGCTTTATAGTGTGGAGTTGAGATGGAGCAAGAGTTGGGCTGGTCCTACCTAGACCTGTTGTGGTGGGGCTCGGGGAGCCTATGGCTGCCTGAGTTGTTGAGGACTGCACGACTGTTTGTTTCTTCTTGGCTACTTCTTGTAGCTCGATCAATATTCTGGATATCATGGTATCTGCAACAAGGAAGGTTGTTTGCATTCTAAGATGCAAAAAGAATTAGGAGACCTAAAGAATAATAGAATACCTAGGCCATTAGGTAGTTCAATCCTTTTGGGGCTCAGCCCAAAGTGATACATCAAAGAGTTATTCAATAGTTTGGTCGGGACAAATTCTCTTTGGTGCAGGAGGGTTAGAAGCCTTTGAAACTCTGGGAAGCGATTTGTTGGGTTTATTTTTTCTTGGCTAGGGAGTCCTATACCTATTGAGTAGGAAACTCCTAGGCCACAGGGGAAAAAATGTAAACTTATCTTGTCTTCCAAAAAGATCTCAGATACTTTTGAAGGAATCTAGCCCACCTTAGGATGTAAGGTAGAATAGGCAAGGTCCCGACGTTTTAGCATGGTAAAAAAAATAAAACATGTCGACTGATGGTATTGCCCCGGAGTTGGACACTACCATGACAAAGCCGGCCATTAAACAAAAGGAGTTGGGAGTGAATTGGTTGAGTGGGATCTTGTATTTATGGGAGGCTGAAAATTGATGAATATGAAATCAAGTCCTCTATCCACTTGACCTACGAAGAAACAAAGGTAGCTAGGTGGTGGGCGAGTAGTGACACAACCCACTAAATATATATATATATATATATATAAATGTAGAAATAATTTTTTTGATAAGGTAATATACAAGACTGTATGCCTCGCCCCCCCTCCCCCTTTTGTTTTTACACAGTCAGCCATAACACTAAGAAGAGAAAAATATTTCACACTAAAAGCCTTGTTATGAATAACCAACAACTTGTGTATCCACAATATCCATCATAATCAACCCACACTCAATCTTATCTATAATGAGGTTTCAAAAGTTATATATACAACACAAAATCCCAAAATATAATACAAGAAGTATCAAAATCAAAATAACAACCCACACAATATCCCAACAAGTCGTCATCCATGAACTATGATCCTTGAAAATCTATAGAAGCTTCACCAGCTAGTTCAGCAAATCAAAGGGCTCAGGGATCACTATGCTACCTACAAAGCATGAACTATGTGAGTTAATGCCCAATAAGTAAAAATCATGTATATCAACAATACGATATAAACATCATGCAATGCATTTCCAATATATCATGCCAGAAATGTATCATATTTGAGTACTCATAAATCAAAGTATTTCATTCAAAATTATTTTCTTTCATAGGCCCTTAGCCCATCTACTATGTACCGAATGAGCTCTGCGCAATTTCAATATCAATCATCAAATGGCCAATCTTAAATTAACACAGTCGAATGGGCCATCCTCCTGTGATCATCAAAGGTCCACCTTCTGTCATCCCCTGTGAACCCCCGAGAAGTATCTCACCCGCGGCGTCAATCATAACAAAGGCACAACCAAGTAGACTATCCTCCCATAACCAAAGAAGGTCCACCTCCTGTCCACCCTTGTGATCCACCAAGAAGTATCCCACTTGCAGCGCCAAAAATACCTTATAATCATGCCTTGCGTGCCTCGGTGCATTATGAATGACCAACAAAACATCTTTGTAATACAAATTCCTTTTTCAAAGTATGTCGTGTAAGCAAAAATCTCAATTTTGTTCATGTGTCATGCATCCACGTGCAAATGCTCATGAATGGTATGAATGCAAGCCATTTTACTCTAAACATCTTTCAAGCATTCAAATATCTTAAGGTACATAATTTTTTTGTTATCATACCTATTCAAATGTCATCATCACATTTAGCATAATTACATCAAGACATACTATGTCCATACATTGTAGTTGCAAATGGATTTTTACTTATCTTTAACCTTGTAGGTAGCTTACTCCAGGTGTTAAAGCCTTTCTCTTAAACCTTGGATGAAACACAACCTCTAATATTGTCCAACATCAAATGCCATCCCTGAATTGACAAGTTCAATACACCTAATCTCATACTAAGACCTTAGACATCAAGGTTAACTAGGTCACAATCAAACCTTTCAAGTTACAAACTAATACCTAAAATAGTCATATAATTATTTTAATTTCTCATCTTAAATGTATGTTAACATCATAATAATGAAGTATTATAACCCCAAGACATAGGAAAAACAAGTTCCCACTCATTAGAACTCAATAACAACATAAACATGGTAAAATATCAAAGTGGACAGGTGCAGGTTTTTCCTTATCTGCTTCTTGTCCAATTGTGTTTCAAGATGTTTTTCACACCTAAGTACAGTCAATCACTCCTAAATTTCTACCACGCTTAGATAAAATATAATCAAAGGTAACCATGTCATAACCCTAACAAAAATAACGAATTTACCTCAGCAAAATTAGCCCCCTTCACACAACACCAAAATTGAAATTCTTATAGTAATAGTTGTAAATATCTCTTCAATTATTATTCCATATTTCAACTTCTAACCTTTCCAAACTTACATGAATAACCTAGACTCATATATATACACATCCATGGTGAAAATATAGGTTTTTCTCAAGGTATTACTCATTTTTATAAAGCTTAAAGAATCAAAATCAGCAACTACACAATTTTTTCCTTTAGTGATTTCTACTAAGGTTTTACAACCAAAAATCCATGTTTTGTGCATAATAAGACCACCAATAACACCCTAACATGCTTATAACCAAGAATAGAATATTTAGACATCATAAAACCCTCAAATAATATTAAAATTATTTCCAAACCGGTGAGTGAACCTCACATATGCACAAATTCAGCTTTAACTTGTCGGTTACTACTTCTATTTGCCTCCTTTGTCTTCTCTTTCAATTGAGATCAACTAAGGACAACTTGAAGAGCTTAAGGTAGGTGTTTGGAAGGTGAAATGACTCAGAAATGGGTATGAGCCGTGGGTTAGTGCTTAAGAGTGAAGAAAGACTTGAGGTAGTAGCTTGAGATTCTTAAGCTTAGGTGGTAAGAGCTTGAAGTGGCTACTTATGGTAAAATGGACCAATATACATAGATTTAAGTTTTCCTTCCAAAAAATCAAATCAGTGGGAAGTAATAACACTAGGACCGTCTATCTATACTCAGTTCTTCGATTTTATTTCATTAGAGCTTCCTTCAGAAATACTTGATCCTTTACTATGAATTCCAACACTTTTCTTCTTTAGTCTGCATAACTCTTTTTTCGGCTCTGGGAAGTTTGCATACGTTCACGAATTTGTGTCATGAGTTCTGCCATTTCTCGAACCATGTTTGGGCCTAAAAGTTTGTTTTTACCAACCTTATCCCAATGAACTAGAGACTGAACTTTTTCCATATAATGCCTCATAAGGAGCTATTCTGATAGTAGTGTGATAATTGTTACTTAAAAGAAAATTCCACCAAAGGCAAGCATTTGCTCCATTAACCTTGAAAATACATGCTCTAAGCATTATCCTCCAAAGTTTCTATTGCTCATTCTAATTGTTCATCAGTTTGGGGATGATATGCAAAGGATAATTGAGGTCCCAACGCCTTATGTAGACTCTTCCAAAAGGCAGACAAAAATCTCAAATCTCTATCAGAAATAATAGATAATGGTACACCGTGAAGTCTAACAACTTCTATATATATATATTTGTGCATAACGCTCTATATTACAAGAAGAACAAATGGGGAGAAAATGAGCAGATTTGGTTAATCTATCAACAATAACCTAAATAGCATCATGACCTTTAACTATCTTTGGTAACCCTGTTACAAAATCCATAGTAATTCTTGCGAATTTCCATTCTAGAATAAGCAAAGGTTGCAAGGTTCTTACTTGTCTTTGATGTTGTGCCTTTATCTATTGACATGTTAAACTTTGTTCTACAAATTTGGCAACATCTCTTTTTATACCTGGCCACCAATAATTCATTCTTAAATCTCTATACATTTTAGTAGCTCCTAGATGTACTGAATATGGTGTTGAATGTGTCTCGGCTAAAATATTCTACTGAATGTTTTCCACATTAGGTATGTACAATCGTCATCTGAATCGCAAAATACCATTCTCTAATATTTGAAAATCAAAAGACATTCCTGAAGTAACATCTTTCTTTACCTTAGCAAATACTCATCAACTTGTTGGCATTAAGTGTCAAAACTTCAAATTCGACCTCCACATATACTTGTTGCCAATCTTTATATCCATTTTCTGTAAATCCATTAACTCTAGTTTTTTAGTCACCACCATAGTTGTTTACATTGTATCGATTTCCTGCTTAATGCATCAGCTACAACATTAGTCTTTCCAGGATGATAGTTGATAACATAATCATAATCTTTCACCAATTCCAACCATCTCCGTTATCGCATATTTAATTCCTTTTGTATGAAGAAATATTTTAAAATTTTGTGATAGGTGTAAATCTCACACCGTTCACCATACATATAATGTCCCTATATTTTAAATGCGAACACCACTATAGCAAGTCCAAATCATGCGTAGGATAATTCTTATCATATTCTTTAAGTTATCTGGATGCATATGCAATTACTTACCATTCTGCATCAATACACATCCCAACTCATTTTTTGAAGCATCGCTATAAACCAAAAACCTCCAGCTTTGATGGAATCAAAAGAATAGGTGTTGAAGTCAACCTTTTTTTTAGTTCCTGAAAACTTTGCTCACAAGCATCTGTCCATTTAAATGTCACACCTTTTCAAGTCAATTGTGTCAAAGGAGAAGCTATCTTGGAGAATCCCTCTACAAATCTACAGTAATATCTAGATAAGCCCAGAAAACTCCATACTTTTGAAGGATTGGTAGATTGTGACCAACTACTAATAGCTTTTACTTTATTTGATTCTACTGATATTCCTTCTCTGGATATTATATGCCCCAAAAATACCACTCGGCCTAACCAAAACTCACATTTCTTAAATTTAGCATACAACTATTTTTTTTTAGAACTTCTAATACCATTCTTAAATATTTAGCATGCACTTCCTTAGTTTTGGAGTGAATTAGGATATCATCAATGAACACCATAACAAATCTATTAAGAAAATCTTTAAATACCCGATTCATTAAATCTATAAAAGCTGCTAGAGCATTTGTCAACCCAAATGGCATTACCAAAAATACATAATTTCCATGTCTTGTGCTAAACACTATCTTGGGGATGTCATCCTCTTTTATTTTTAATTGATGGTTCTGAGATCACAAATCAATCTTTGAAAATATAGTTTCACCTTGAAGCTTATCAAATAAATCATCGATTCTAGGCAGAGGTATTTATTCATGATATTGTTTATTTCTCGACAGTTTATATGCAGTCCCATTGTAATATCTTTCTTTTGTACAAACAACACTGATGCACCCCATGGCGAAAAGCTTGGTCTAATGAAACCTTTATCCATTATTTCATTCAACTGTATCTTTAATTCTTTTAACTCAGTTGGTGTCATTCTATAAGGAGCTTTAGATATTGGAGACGTTCCTGGATTTAGGTTAATCACAAACTCTATTTCATGATTGGGAGTACCCAGGGAGATCATCAAGAAATATTTTAAGATATTCTCTAATCACTGGCACCTCACTAAGGGTCGGACCATGTATTTTTTCAGTGTTTATTACACTTACTAAGTGCCCTTCACAACTACTATTTAATAACCATCGTGCTTTATGTGTTGATATGACTGAAAATTTAAAGCTTTTAACAGTTCCAACAAAGGTGAATGGTTCATCTCCAAAAGGTTGGAAAGTTACTATTTTTTTAACACAATCAATCATAGCATGATATTTTGACAACCAATCCATACCCAAGATTATATCATAATCATTCATAGCCAATACAATGAAATCAACATAGAGTTCTCGGTTTTCAATGGGAATAACACAAGCTCTTAAAATCTGATTAGTTTGTTTTGGATCTTCAGAATGAATCATCACATTATCACCGACGTCATCTATATCAAGTATCCTACATGGTATCTTCACATACTCAGTGGACATAAATGAATGTGTAGCTCCAGAGTCAAATAATACAAATGTTGGAATACCATAAATAGAAAATTTACCTGTTACCACTGATGGGTTTGCCTCAGCATCTGTTCAAGTAAGGGTGAAGACCCTAGCTGGCACTTTATTCAGTCTCGTGGGATTCAAAATATTTGGGCATGCTTTGGCAATATGTCCAACCTTTCCACACATATAACATCTTCTGGTCTCCATAGGATAGACTCTACTATGCTAACCACCATATTTAAGGCAAGACGATTACGGTATTGGTGCTCTGCTTTGATCAGTCTTCAAGCGCTTACTTTGGTCCCATTGTTGTTATCATTATCTTAACTGGAATTTAGTTTTTTGATTTTGAGATTTAAATGATCTCTTCTTTTCATTTCTAACCCAACTTTGTATCGGTCTTTTCTTAAACTAGCGTCGACCCTCCTGAGCATGAATAATTCTAAATTCAGCTTGTTCTGCAACTAGTGCTCTCTCAGCAATCTTTGAATATGTTTTTCCTTGAATTCCTACCATGTTCACATCATGATACAGCTCTGGTTTCAAACCATCAAGAAATCTTTCAACTTTTAGTATATCAGTACTGACCATATATAAGGCAAATCTAGATAGTTATTCAAATTTACGATTGTATCCCCAACTATTATGCTTTCCTGTCGTAGTTGTATAAATTCATTCATCATATGGCATGAACTAGAGCTGTGAAGTATTTATTTTGAAAAAACTCTTTAAATCTATCCCAAGTCATAATATCGATATCTTCTATACTTCTTATTGTATCTTACCAATGTCTAATACTACCTCGAAGCATAAACGATATACATATCACTCTCTCTTCTTCTGAAACTCTAATATACTGAACTATGTTCTCCAAAGTTCTCAACTAATCTTTTGCAGTTGTAGGATCTAACGCATCTTCAAATATCGGTGGATTTAGTTTTCTGAATTTCTCCCCAACTATCTCCAATTGTTCTACTCATTGTTGTGGTTGTGCCATTTCAATCCTTGGTTGTCCACCTATATCTCTTTGTTGTATAAGTTGTTGAATTTCTTGTGATTGGCATTCGACAAGTTCTGTAAGTCAATTGATAATAGCATCATGATCATTAGTCCGGGTTAGTTCCTCTTGTGCTGGGGTTCTAGCTCCACTACTACCCTCACCCATTATTCTTACCATAACAGCAATATTTATTTAATATAGAATCTTATAACACTTAGCCAATATCATTCATCATATATATAATGAATTATACAACAAAATAAAACTTACTGGCATGGCTGGGCTCTATAAGTTTTCAAGATCATGTACATGAACAGTCTACAGAACCACATACTAGGCTATGATACCACTCTCACACAACCTATTAAATATATATATATATATATATATATATAAATTCAAAAATAATTTTTGTGATAAAGTAATATACAATAGTGTACGCCCCCATTATTTTTTACACAGTCATACATTACACTGAGAAGAGAAAAGTATTTAATACTAAAAGCCTTGTATATGAACAACCAACAATTTGTATATCCATAAAATCTATCATAATCACCCCAAACTCAAACTTATCAATAATAAGGTCTCAAAAGTTATATATACAATATAAAATCCCAAAATATAATAAAAGAAACATTAAAATTATAATAACAACCCATAAAATATCATAACAGGTCGTCATCCATGTATTGTTATCCTCGAAAATCTATAGAAGCTCCACCTGCCACTTCAGCAAATCAAAAGGCTCATGGATCACCACACTCACGTACAAAGCATGAACTATGCGAGCTAACACCCAATAAGTAAAAATTATGTATGTCAATAATACGATATAAACATCATGCAATGGATTTCCAAGATATCATGCTAGAAATGTATCATATTACTCATAAATCAAAGTATTTCGTTCAAAATAATTTTCTTTCATAGGGTCATCGACCCATCTACTATGCACCGAATGAGCTCTGTGCAATATCAATATCAATCATCAAATGGCTAATCTCAAATTAATATAGTCGAATAGACCATCCTCTCATGATCCCCAGAGGTCCACCTCCTATCATCTTCTGTGATCCCCCGAGAAGTATCTCACTCGTGGCATCAATCATAACAAAGGTACAGTCGAATGGGCCATCCTCCCATGACCACCAAAGGTCCACCTCATGTCTACTTCTATGATCCATCGAGAAGTATCCCAATTACGATGGCCAAAATATCATATAAGTATGTTTTGCATGCCTCGGTGCACTAGTAGTGGCCAATAAAACATCTTTGTAATACAAATTCCTTTCACAAAGATATCGTGCATGCAAAAATTTTAATTTTGCTCATGTGTCAGGCATGCACATGCAAATGCTAATAAATTGTATGAATGAAAGGCATTTTGCTCTAAACATCTTTCATGCATTCGCAAAATCATTAGCTTGTTATCATACCTGTTCAAATTTCATCATTGCATTTAGCATAATTACATCAAGACATACTATGTTCATGCATCGTAGTTGCAAATGGATTTTTACTTACCTTTAAGCCTTGTATGTGGCTTACTCTAGTTGTTAAAGACTTTCTCCCTGATAAGTACATATTTTGACATATTTTTGTGTCAAATCTGTTATATTTTTGTGTTTTATTCTTGTTAATATTAGAGTTTAATTAATATTTTGTGTTTTGGAATCAATGAACAAAAAGAGATAAAAAGAGCCAAAATAAAATCAAAAAAGACAACACATTTCGTGAGCAAGTTGGGAGAAAATATTTCGTTGGATCAAATAAGCATCACAATTAGAGAAAAATGGCTATTTTTGCCTAAGTCCATCATGTGTAGATCAAAATATGCAAGAAAACACTAGACTTTGCAAGTGATTGTTGGGCTTGCATTAAATTCAAAATAAGCATGTTTCCAAACTTATGTAGTTTTTATATTTTGGGCATAACTCTATGTTCAAAAGTCTTATAGACCTGAATCTTACTTTGTTTGAAAACCAAGAGATAGAACTACAACTTTGTTGTTGGAAGCTCAACCCATTTCAGCCTTGATTATAGCATAAAATTTGTCCAAGTGTGTGTATTGGAAAAGATCTATCTATACTGATATACTTCCTTAAATCAAACATAACTTTCTCCCTCATGGTTAGAATTAGGTTATTAAAGTTGGAAAATGAAGCTGATAGACAAACACACAGCTTTCATGTTGATCACTTTCCCAAAATTAATTTATTTCATATAGAAAAATATGTGACAAAATTTAGATCTGCAAAGGACATGTGAATTTAGTGCATGTTTGAAGTAAATTGCTAGTGCATTTGGAGTGAATTTGGAGATGCCAATTTAGGCCCTCTTCTGCTATAAATAGGGGTTCTTGGATGTCATTGAAGACATACAAAACCTTTAGAGTAGGAAAGAAAGTTTTATTGTTGTCTTTCTTTAAGCTAAATTTTTTAGTAGTAATAGAAATGTATTGTTTAGTTTCTCTTTTATTTTTAGTCTTTTCTACTTTTATTATGTCTTTCTAAATTTTATTTAGTTAAGGAGAAATGGTGAACCTCTTGATGGAGGAAGATAAATTGTTATAAAGGCATATAATGTTCAGTTATGTTGTATTATTATTTTAATTTTTTATTGAAACCCTACTTGTTTTGTGGTAATTCTTGATTTATATATCACCAATGGCATAATAAATATTTGGGTTTATTTAGCTTATTTGTACGGTTCTACTACACCAACTACTAACGTGAAACCTTAATTTTTTGTAGACAAAGGTGTGCATAAATTTTAATCAATAAATAAGTTTTGGCATTAAAAATCTTCTTATTTAGTGGCGATTCTTGATTTATGTATCACCAATGGCACAAAAATTACTTGGGTTCATTTAGCTTATTATACGGTTATTCTACACTGACTGCTAACGTGAAACCTTGATTTGTTGTAGATAAAGGTGTGTATAAATACTTGATTTTATAAACAAGTATTGATGTTAAGAGATAATTTACAAATAGTAAGACAATATCATAATTACCTTAATGCATTAGCTATTTGATAACATCTTCTCATTAGAACCTTCATTATGTATGAATTCCAATAGTGGCAATTAAAAAAGGTATAAATAATAAATAATCATTCCTCTATCCAAAACTCAAGAGCGGATCTCTAATCCTCATTACTTTTATTACTTTAATTTTTTAGTTATAGCATAAATTTTTCTTTATAATCTAAACCACATTCAGCCCATCTTTTAAGAAATATAAACCCAAAAAATTTAAACAACTTCCTGTAGATCGACCTCAGACTCCCGAGAAATTTATTATTTGACACAACCTGTATTAGGTTTGCAACCTTAAAGTTGTACCAAGTTTTTGGCACCGTTGCCGGGGAAGGCAAGTTATGTATTCAGGTTCATAAATATTTTTTCTTTGTAAATATTGTGTGTTTGTTTTCTTTACGATTATATGTTCATATGGTATCGTAATCATAATTCTCATCATTTAGTTAGAAATAATTTGGCTTAAGAAGTAACTTGTTTAATTGCATGTAACAATGAAATATTAATCTTGACTTGTTGAAAAAGTTCAAAGTTTCAGAATTTGAGTTCAATTTTTGAGTTGGTTACAATCTTCAAGGAAAAAGTACTGGAGGTGAATATTTTTCTTTTTTATTATTTTCACACTTACCTTCATTGTCAACCCTATTTTTATTCTTTATTCTTGAAGGTGGATTAGAAACTTTCTCCTTGGGATGAATAGTCTTGTCAACAACTTTTCCACTTCGAGAGTTGTGACCAAATTAGCCTCCTTGACTAAATTTTCACCTAAAGAAGAAATATGACACTGAGGGAAAGGATTAAGTTGAGGTTGAGCAGAAAATTTACTTTTTTCCTAAGTGCACAAAGAGGCGGTTAATGTTGAAATTGTACTTTTGATCTCATTGAGGACTTGTGAAGTTTGATTATTAATGTTTATTTGTTAATGCATAAATGCTTGCAAAGTCTCCTCAAGGGTTTGTGTATGTGGAGGTGGATAAGAATGAAAGTTTGGTGGCTTTTGTGAATGTAGTGGTTGGGCACAATTATCATCTCACCAACTAAAATTGGGGTGATTTCTCCGTCATGGATTGTAAGTTTCAGAATATGGAGAATGAAAAGGCTTTCTGAATGTGTTCATGGAATTTGTTTATATTGGAATGTTTGGACATTCATTGGTGGAGTGCCCCATAAGTTCACAATTGCTACAAACTTCTTCCTCTAGCACATATTTGATTTACTTTACTTTTTTAAGTTTCATGGCTTTAACTTTCCTTGTTAAACTAGCAATCCTAGCATTTGGATCATCTTTTTGACAAAGCTAATATTTTTTTTATTATTATTAGCAAGATTAGATCTAATAAAACCTTTGGAAGAATTAACATTAAGCCATGATTAAGAGTTTTTTGCCAAATGATCTAAATATTCTAAGGTTTCATCAAGTTCTTTATCAAGAAACTCATCATTACACATTATTTCAACAAATTATTTTATTTCAAGAGTTAGACCTTCACAAAAAAAACTAATTAAGCGTCATTCTTCAATGCCATGATATGGGCATGAATTCAACAAATCTTTAAGTCTTTCCCAACATTGAAAGAAAGCTTCAATAGAATTTTGAGAGAACTTTTGGATTTATTTTTTCAAAGCATTAGTTTTATGAGTTGGAAAGAACTTTTTCAAAAATTCAGTTTTCATTTCTTGTCAAGTTCCAATTGACCTAGGTTTTAAGGAATTAAGCCAAGTTTTTACTTTATCTTTAAAGAATAAGCTTACCAATCTTCTTTGTACAAGTTTGATCATCAAAAGTGGCACATACTTTATCAAATTCTTTCAAATGCAAGTAAGGTATTTCAGAGTCTAAACTATGGAAATTAGGAAGTAAAAGAATCATACATGGTTTGAATCGAAAGTTATTTGCATTGAGCGGAAAAATAAAACAAGAATGAGAAGAATTTCGAGAAGGTTGCAAGTAACAATGTATGGTACACACCTATTGATTTTCATTTTCATCCTGGACACTTTTCTTCTTAGCCATGGTGGAAGTGTGTAGAGGTGACTCAAATAAAGTTTTAGAATTATTTCTAACTAAATGTCGAGAATTATGACTATGATACCATATGACCATATAATCGTAAAAAAAAAACACACAATATCTACAAAAGATAAATATTTACAAACCTGAAAACTTACCTTGCCTTCCCTAACAATAACACTAAAAACTTGCTAGAACTTTAAGGTTGCAAACCCAAGTGCAGGTTGTGTCAAGTAATAAAATTCTTATGAGTTCGAGATCGATCTACAGGGAAGTTGTTTGAAGATTTTATGATTATATTCCTTAAAAAAATATGGGCTTTATGTTCTTTAGAATATATAAAAAAAATAATGAGTGTTATAACTAAAAAAATCAAAGTAATAAAAGTACTGAGAACTGGGGATCCGATCTTGAGTTTTGGATAGAGGAACAAGTATTTATTCTTTTTAATTTTTTAATTGCCACTATTGGAGTCCATAGATAATGAAGGTTCCAATGGGAAGATGTTATCTAGTGGCTCATGCATTAAGGTAATCATGATTTTATCTTACTATTTATAAATTATCTCTTAATACCAACACTTATGTATGAAATCAAGTATTTATACACACATTTTTCTATAACAAATCAAGGTTTCACTTTAGTAGTTGGTATAGTAAAACTAAACGTCTAGCTAAATGAACCCAAGTATTTGTTGTGCCATTATTGATACATAAATCAAGAATAACCACAAAATAAGTAGGGTTTAGATCAAAAATTAAAACAATAATACAACACATTTCAATATTTTATACATTTATAACTATTCTCTTTCCTCCATCTAGAGGTTTTCCCTCTTTCTCTTCAACAAAATCAAATTTAGAAAGATATAATGAAAGTAGAAAAGACTAAAAATAGAACAGAAACTAGAGAATATATTTCTATTACTACTAAAAAACTTACATTACTACTAGAAAACTTAGTCTAAAGAAAGACAATAATAAAACTATTTTTCCCTCTACCCCTCCCCCTCCCTCTTCCCTACTTTTACAAGCTTAATACATGGCCTATTTATAATACTTAGAGTATTCTAGAGACCAAACATATAATGGGGGAGTTAACAATCAAGTGGTATGCTAGTTGTCAAGAGTTGGTTAGTTGTTACACCAATCCTCTAAATGTTCACCTACCAGATTGAATTGAATTTTCAGACTGGATATAGTTGAATTCTGATATTGGGTAAAGAATAAAAGTTGTATATCTTTCTTTTTGGATATATTTTTATATGTCATTTGTCAAATTTGACTACAGGACGAGAGATATATGGTCAAATTACCTATCATGATCAAGAGTCATCCTTCAACATCAGCAGCGTATTGAAGCATGTTAATTGACCATTTATTACTTATTTTCTCACCATTTTGTCCTCAAAAAACTTGTTTATCTATCTCTTTTGTATAAAATATCAAAAATTTAACCCAAAAGCAATTTTGGTTTAAGAAATATGAGCCAATTGGTACAATAGGTCAAGACTAAGCTTAACTCTTATTCAAATTTTTGATAATCCATTTTGTACAGCCACTTGTAATCCAACTTCTTTGATCCTTACACGTTTAGTATGCAATCCAAGGTCTGCATGAACTTATAGATGAATGACTTATAAATCTTTAGCCTCAAGAATTAACCCAAACCATTTCAAAATCAAAAGTTATATCAGTTTCTCTAAAACCTACACATAAAATAAAAAATAATACTTTTTAATCTCATTTTTTTATGTTGATTTTTCATTTTATTCCTAAAACACAAAAATGATTTAATTTAGAGTTTTAATGACAATTTCAAAGTGAAAATAATTATATAAATTCTAATTAATTGTATATCTAAATGTTCATCAAAATCTTTGCCATCTGATTTGAAATACTTTTTCTTGGGTGAGAATGAGACTTTTCTAATAATAATTTCTTCCAAACTTGATGCATCCCAAGAAGGTAAGTTAATCAAAACTCTGAAAATGCATAAGAATGCTTTAGGATGGACCATTGTTGACATTAAAGGTATTAGTCCTTTAATTTGCACACATAACATCTATCTAAAGAAAAATGCTAAACCATCTAGAGAGTGCATTGAAGACTAAATCCGAATATGAAAGAAGTAATGAGAAATGCAATCATTAAACTCTTAGATAGTGGAATCATTTATCATATTTCTGATAGTAAATGGGTAAGTTCTATTCAAGTTGTACCTAAGAAATCTAGAGTTATTATAGTCAAGAATGAAAGTAATGAATTAATTCACCATTACCGATTGACAAATATGCATTGCCTATAGAAAGCTCAACTCAGTTACTAAAAAAGATCATTTTCCACTACCCTTCATTGATCAAATCTTATAAAGAGTTGTGGGATATGAATTTCACTACTTTTTAGATGGATATTCTAGATATAATCATATTGCAATGGCACTTAAAGATCAAGACAAAATAATTTTTACATGTTCTTTTAGTACTTTTGCATATCGAATGATACTTTTTGGATTATGTAATGCACTAGCTACATTCAAACGATCCATACTTAGTATTTTTATTAACATGGTTGAACGTTTTCTTGAAGTTTTCATGGATGATTTTTCTATTTTTGGTAATTCATTTGATGATTGCTTGTCTAATTTAGAAAAGGTTTTGATCAAGTGTGAAGAAAAGAACCTTGTACTCATTTGGAAGAAATTCCATTTCTAGTAAAAATTGATATTGTTCTTGAACATATTATTTCGTCAAAAGGTATTGAAGTAGACAAATCTAAAATCGAGGAAATTGCTAATTTTCTAATACCAAAGTCTGTGAATGAGGTAAGATCATTTTTAGGACATGTTGGTTTTTATAAAAGATTTATCAAAGATTTTAGTATAATATCTAAACATTTGTGTAATCTTCTAACAAAAGATACTATTTTTGAATAGACTGAAAATTGTAAAAATACTTTTGTTAAGGTTAAATACATGCTTACATCTGCTTCAAACATGCAGCCTCTAAATTGGACTTTACCTTTTGAAATAATGTGTGGTGTTAGTGACTATGTTGTTGGACCTGTCTTAGGACAAATAAAATATAAGAAACCATATGTTATTTGCTATGTAAGTAAAACTTTAAACATTGCTCAATTGAATTATTCAACAACTGAAAAAAAATTAATTGCTATAATTTTTACATTGGACAAAATCTTGTTAGCTCAGCAGTTGTTGTTTTTAGTGATCATGCAGCTTTGAAATGTCTTTTGTTAAAAAAAGTTATCAAACCTAGACTGATTATGTGGATTCTCTTACTCTAGTAATTCTACATTATGATTCGAGTTAAGAAAAAAATAAAGAATATGGTTCCTGATCATTTGTCGAGACTCATTTCAAACCACACCCCATTAATGACACTTTTCTTGATGAACAACTATTTAATATTTCTATTTTACCTTAGTTTTCTAACATTGTTAATTTTTTTTGTCACAAAAAAAGATGCCACCGCATTGGAATTCCCAAGATAAAAAGAAATTTTTGACCGAGGCGAAAAACTTTTATTGGGATGATCCACACCTATTCAAATATTGTCCTAATATTCTTAAATTTTATCATTCAGGAGCATGTGGTGGTCACTTTTCAGTAAAGAAAGTCGTTGCAATGATCTTGTAATGTGGATTTTATTGGCCAACTATTTTCAAATACACTTACACTTTCTCCAAAAGTTATGAAAATTATCAAAAGTTAGGATCATTTCAAAGCGAAACATAATGCCCCTACACCCCATCCTAGTGATTGAAATTTTTTATTGTTGGGGTATTGACTTCATCGGACTATTTCCATTATCATTTGGTTTTATTTACATATTGGTCACCATAGATAATGTCTCAAATTGGATCGAGGCAATTCCCTATCAAAAAAATGATCACAAAATAGTGATAAGATTTTTGAAAAAAAAATTAAGTCGATTTGGAATTCCTCGATCTATTATCAATTATGGGGGAAAATATTTTTGTAACAAAGTTTTTGGAATTTTAATGAGAAATTATGGAATTATACATAAAGTTGCAACCCCTTATCACCCTCAAATAAAAGGACAAGTTGAACTTATAAATATGGAGATAAAATAAATTTTGGAAAAGACAGTTAATCCAAATTATAAAGATTGGTCTCTTAGACTTACCGTACACATTGGGCATATAAAACTATTTTTAAAATATTATTAGGTGTGTCTCCTTATAGGATAGTTTATGTAAACCTTGTCATTTACCTCTTGAGCTTGTACATAAAGCTTATTGAGCAATCAAAATATTTAACTTCAACATTGATGAAGTTTCAAAATTGCGCAAATTGCAAATCAATGAACTTCAAGAATTGAGAAACGATACATATGAGAATTCTAAAATTTATAAAGCAAAAATCAAAGAATTTCATGATAATAAAATTTCAAGAAAAACATTTGAGGTTGGTCAAATGGTTTTGCTTTATAATTCTTGATTGTTTTTATTTTCTAGAAAATTGAGATCATGGTGGAGTGGTGGGACGATTGAGATTAAGAATCCTAGAAATTGTAACATATTCAAAGTAAATGGACAGAGGCTTAAACTGTTTCTAGACAATCAATTTTCACAAGAGGAAATTATTTTTCTTTCTAACCCTTGTTATAATTAGTATGTGTATATATATACGTATTTTATCTAACTTTGTTTTGTAGGCTTCTTTATTTTATTTTTTATTTCTTTTCTTTTTCTGATTAAGTGGCGTATAATGGTATTTCGTGGCTATTGAAGTTGAATTTATCAGTTTCCCAAATAACTAAAATTTTTGTATAAAGTTTCTCTTTTTTCTCATTCTCATTTCTTATTCTTTTCAAAGTAGATGACATTCTTCTAACTCTTAAGAAGTTATTTTCTTTTCTTTCTAAAAATGCAATTTTAAAAATTTATAAAACCATGATTGAAAAATTAAGGATGCTTATGCACAAAGGCATCCCAAGGGACATCGATGGATAATTGAAGTAAATGTAAGAGTAGCAAGTGAGTTTTTATATGATTATATTGAATCTTGA